>CM045566.1:2143761-2622448 GCA_024721245.1 Mitragyna speciosa | reverse complement strand
TTTTTTTTTTTTTTTTGTGTGATTTGTAATATTCTTTGAATAGAAAATGCAACCACCACATCCACGATCTTTGACAAGATCTGATTTTTTGACTTGTAAATTTATTTGTAGAATATCAAATTCTAACTTTGTTTATGTTCCGAAGATTAAAATTTTTATCCTTCCATGTGGAACTCTGGTCTGATTTGTAATTTTCTACAGAGGATTTAATACCACCACCACCACAGGTACAGTCTTTCTTGCTTAAAATCATGAGAGGTTGTACATTTGTTTTTATGAAATTATGAGATAACTGCAACTGCTATGCTTTTGTTCTAAAAGACTATCTATATGGCTTTTCTGTCTTCCTTTCTGATCTGTAATTTTTTATATAGAATCCTATACCACCCTTTCTGTGATTGTTGAAAATTAGAATTTCATGGGATTTTTTATTTGTTTTTCTAAGAAGTTTTTCTAAGAAAAGTTTTATGTTCCTAACAGGATAATTTCACATTCCTCCCATGTGGTATTTCATAATTGCAGATAGCTCCCCTCTTGTTTCAATAATTACACTTACCTCCCTTGGTTGTGGAAAATGACTATCACCTAAACCAAACCTAAAGAAGGGGACAATTCTGCAAATCTCTCCCCTTCCTTGTACCTCCATCGAACACCTTTTTATTTTTTTCACCCTACCTCTTCTAACTCCTCAATATTTCAATCTTTATTTTTATAACTTCTCTCAAAATCAACACTCCACTTTGCTCCTCTCCCAATCGTCCCTCCCTTTTTCCTCTGCCAACTCCACCTCGCACTCACAAGCAGCCACCACAACCATTCTACCCCATGCCTCTGTCCTACTTCCTCTCTCTCACCAACCAATCACCCCTTAATTGTTAAAGGGCATTTTAGGCTGTTGATCAGAAAAATTTGCTCATAAAAGTTTAAAATAGGGGATTGAAACAAGGGGTGAACGAGATGCATTTATGAAAAATCACAGGGGAGGAATGATGAAATTACCTAAAATTCGCAAGCATCAGTCCTGCAGCATCTTCTAACGATTGAATTCAATACCATCGTTTCTGTGATTGTTGAAAAACTAGAATTTCATGTGAGAGTTTTTTGTTCCTAAAAATCACCAGCATCATCCTCATCTAATATCTAATTTCTATTAATCGTTGATAGTTTTCGTTCATTATTGATGACGTAGAACTTTCCATTCATAATTCTAACTGTTTCGTTTAATAATCTGTTCTTGTGCTCTAAATTTTAGTTTCTAGGACTAAGATTTTGTGGTAGATGTGATTTTGAGGGTAATCTTGAAACAATTACAATATGCAATTACAATATGAAACAATTAGAATTTGTTACCTAAATTCAGTGGGCTATCCTCTTGTTCTTGCGCTCACAAGTTTTGTTCTTGTTTTTCTGACCCTTTTCCTTCTTCTTCATCTCTCTGTTCTTGACTTCATCTTCCTTGGAATTCTTGACTTTATCTTCCTTGGAATTCTGTCTCTCTTCATTGTAATTCTCAGTTCCTTGCGGCACTTGCTGTAGTCAAATATAATATAAGTACTATTTGCCGTAGTCAAATATAATATAAGTGATCAGGGTTTCTTTCAATGATGTGAGACTGTCAAAAAACAATCATTTTCCATATACTCACATTGGTGCACACGTTATTGTCTTCGTGTGCCCTATACTCCTGTTGATCTTTGAAATCTTCTTTTTTGCAGACAGGACAGAGCCATTTTTGAGTGCCGGGTTTCTTGTTTTGGTCGCCATTGCGTCTTCGGAGACTGGGATGATTAGGATTGTGCCTCCTCGGAGCCATGGGAAAGCAGATTTATGGCAGCTGTAAAATTTCTTGTTTCTTGAAAATGGTGAAGTTGAGTGGTTTTGATTCTGATTCTTGGAAATTGGTAAAATAAAATAATAGCAGGTGAAATGGTTTATTGGAAATTGGGTTTTTATTATTGTTGATGCAACACTTGTTTCTCTTACGCTACGATATATGCAATAAACTAAAAGAAAAAAAAAAAGAAAAAAGGCCCGGTATAAGAGGTCAAAACTTTTGAACTTTGAAGTAATTAGTTTGCCGGATCTTTCGTAAGCTGAGAATGCGTTCACAAATGCAAAAATTTCCCAGTCTCCACTCTTTAGAACAGGTTTACATGCCCGGGTCAAGCAAATTATTGACGAGCACTTTTTCATGCCTGTCCTGCATGAATTTGTGTAATTGGCCCTATAGACTTATCAAAGTAGTTTTTTTTTTTTTTTTTTTTAATCGTAAAAGGCCAAGTTGATTTGTAAACATAATATTAAGAGTTAATTTGGGTCGGTCCGTGATTCTATTAACATGGAATAAGATAATTTGCTATTATTCTATGAAAAATACGTATAGTATAAAAAAAATAATAAGAAAATAGCATAGGTATCTTATATTGATTAGAGTTCGTCTACTAAGTGAAAAATGGCAACAGAAAACAAAAATATTATATTTGAGAAGATATGTTTATAGGGAGTAACTGTACCTAATCATTCTTTTATCTTACATTTCATCATTTGTTTAATGCATCAAACACATGATACATTCATATTTGAGGCTATATATTTTTTCTGAAAAGTTGGACCCCGGTGGCAATACTTTTCAAGCCCTCTTATTTCATGTGCTGCTTCTTCTTTGATTTGTTTGTCGGAAAAGTAATGTAAGTACTTAATAAAGAATATACTAACACAAAAATGAACAATTAATTCGTATCTTCTTTTCTGAATATAGTAAGAAGGAATTGAAAATGCACTAATGGGGGTGATATGTAAAGTCCTTTGATTTGTTCGTCGGAAAAATAACACAAAACGAACAATTAATTCGTATCTTCTTTTTTTTAATAGAGTAATAAGGCACTGAAAATGAATACCCCGCCGCCCCCCTCCCCCATCTCCCCGGGAGCCGCCGGTTGGCGATGTATACTTTATAATCACTTTTTAACTTTACCGCGTTGGTCAAAAGTTAAGCTGTCTGCTTGTCCAGTTAGATAAATGCCGACAACCAAAAATAAAATAATACAAATCTGGAGGAAAGTTATAAAATAGGCTTTGACAACAGAAAAATGCCACTAATAATTGCTGCAATCTCTTTCTTTGTTTCTTTTTATTGCGGTGAAACTAGTGCTGTTCTCGTCTTTGGATTTTTGGCATCTTTTTTTTTTTTTGTCAAATCAATTCTCCTGACTGCAAGACATTTAGATAAGACTGTTTTGCCACACAATTTAGGATCTCGCTCCTACTGTATTCCCTAAACTAAATCCATTTCCAATTTTCGGTATTTGTTGTGTAATTTTTTTTTATCATCAAATTTGTATTATAATTTATTTTTTTGCCTCGTACAATTAGAATAAGTATCTTAATAATGTGCTGGGTAGTTCAAACACACAATATCAGCCCAATTTCTCTGCCTGACTTTCACCAGCAGTTCATTCTTTTCTCCTTTTGCCACATTGCTTTAGAAAAACTAAATGGGCAATAAGAAAATAAAGAAAATAAAGAATTAATGATGTAAAATGGCCAAGGTGATAGGTGGGCTTCTTGAACATCAATGCTTGTAATTTCAACAAGTTGTAATTTGTACCAATTTATAGGAACACATAGAAAGCTCATTACCCCTTTCGTAATTTTAGAAAACGAAGCCAAATCTGTACGAAATTCCAAAGCCTAATCAGAATTGGCATAAGCCCTCTAGTTTCCTTCTGATAAATTTCCACTCTTTTTGCCCCTATTTTCAGAGAAATTTTTAGGTGATCCAAGTCCATGGCCTTACCTGTAGACCCTGTAGTAAGAGTGATAATTAAATAAAGTGATATATACTGATATAAAAATACTTACGTGACTTTTTTTTAAACCACAAGTCCACACAAATGAAGCCATGGACCGGGTACATTTAAAAAATTTTCCCCATTTTCAACTAGTACTATTACCATATCCTTAAGTCATGTGAGCGGCATAACATATTGGAACCAAACTTGGGGAAGTCATATTTCTAGCAGATGTAGGATTTTAACAAAATAGGAAACTCAATTTTTTGGAAGCTGAAAAGGAGGAATTTCTATTCCTGATTGACTGTGGATTCTTATGTCTTTGTAATTGCATGCGAGTCTTTTTACTTTTTGTTGCTTATATATTATAGCGGTCACGAATTGGCAACTCTACGAATCCTCTTATTGCGTATATCCTTGTACTTGCAAGTTCTTCCAAGATGGCGAGAAATAAAGGATGTTTGTCAATTCCCCCAAGCCCAAAACCTTATCCCTGGTTGATGTTCACCCATGGCAAATCATCAACCATCCAAACCTTTTACAGCATACCAGAAAATCGTTCCACAATGAGGAAAATACCTGAGCTATCAAACAAATTAATTTGCGCAAGTTCTGAGGGATGGATTTTGTCGGTAGGGAGCGATGTGCATTCTGATGATTACTCGTTATTAAATCTGGCTTCTATGGAGAAGATCAAGCTCCCACCTAAGGGCGATTTAAATTGGCGAAGATGCATTCTTTCTGCCCCACCGACCGATCCCAACTGCATTGTTGCGTTCTTTGACCGTCACAGACCTTGTGCCGTAACTTGGAGTCCAGGTCAAGAAAGTTGGACACAACAAGAATATGGTTCCCAACGTAGTGATTTAGTCACCGAGGTCACAGTGTGTGATAAAAAAATTTATGGTTTCATTAATTTTCATCATTTTGCCATGATAGATATCATGGATAACAAACTCAAAGTTAGAGTATTAGGAACAAAGGAAAAACCTGAACTTCCCTGGGGAGTAGTATATTACCGTCAATATTTTGTTGAATCATGTGGAGAGATGTTCTTGGTTCGCTTGTCGATGTTAGGAGAAATAGGATCAAGGATCCAGGTTATAGATGTTTACAAGTGGGATGGCAGGAACTTGGAGTGGATGAAGGTGGACAATATTGGTGATCGTGTTTTCTTTCTGAATGAACTCAGCAACTCTTTGTCTTGCTCAGCGACAAAATTTGGTCTGAGACCAAATTGCATATATTTCACTAACAGTAACGACAGGAGTTTATACATGTACGACATTGAAGAGGATATGATTCACGTCTCCCTACCTTGTCCAAATGTGGTTCACGGAATAAGGGGGAATATTGACTGGTTTATGGTCCAAGCATAGAACATAAGTATATTGGGCATTATAACTTTGCCTTTTTAACTTTTTCCAACTTTCCTTGGTTTATTAGTCTTCTTGTTTATAACAATAATCATACCGCATTTTTTTTTCAGTAAATAGTCCTTGTTCCAAATAGCTAGATATGGTTGGGAGCCTCATGCAATTCCCCGTCACTGTTAAAAGGTATGCAGTGGTGGTTAAATATAGAATATGGTGGAATGTTTAGTACATAGGAAATTGGTTCTGTAGTAGTTGTGGAGTGTATGGTAGTAGAACAATGCTTGAATAGGCAAATTACTGTCTTTTTTATGAATATTGTTTCAAGTAATGTATGAGGGTTTTCATATTTTGTTTATTTATGATTTTTTCGTGTGGTAAGTTGTTATTACAATCAACAATTGTGATATTAAGTGGTTGGAATGCTATTCACTAAAAAATAGTGTATGTGCATATACATAAAGGTCTTTTTTAACAAACGACCTCAGAGTAATCTAGTTTAACTACTAAAGAGCTTAGAATCATATGCCATGCCTCAAGTTACTGAATAGATCATGCTATAAGTTACTAAGTAGGTCATCCTATAAAGCATAGCATCGATCAAATCATTTCTAAAATACACTAACAAATGTCTTGTAAAATCAGATCCAGCATAAACTTCCAATTGAAGTCCATGTTCATGAGTAATTTCAAATTATGCATAAATGAAATTTACATTCTGTTAGATCTTTCTATTAATCAATTATATCAAACATTTGCTGCGTAATTTTACTCAAAATATTCCATCTGGTCTTTGTGCATAATATTCTTGTAATTTCTACAATGGTAGAAGAATAATTAGTTTGTACACTTCGTTGGAAACTTAATGACGAGCATTTCTGCTGTTGTAAGAGACTGGTATGGCAGAAGTGACAGGCAGCAATGGAAAATTATCGCATGAACCTGATTCATAGTTTCACTGTTTGATCTAGTGATCTAAAAGAGAATCACATAATCAATTTTTTTAAAATTTTTTAATTATTTTAAAGAGAAGCAAAAAATGAAAATATTGAAAATTATTTTTCAAAATTTGAAAAATATGTATATGTACCAAGGCCCAATTGTTTTCTAAAAATACGAAGTAAGCACAACTTAATAGACAGACATAAGAGGGACCCAAGCCCAACATAAATATTTTAGCCCAAGTACAATTTTCATTCCAATGTTCAATCCATCAAAAAATACTTGTATCTTGGAGACTTACTGCTCTTAACCAATTATTAACGGAATTACTGAGGAAACCAATTATTAACTGAAGAACCGAGGAGATGATGCAATATTGACACATTAATTTTAATTTTAGTTGTCTACATCAAGTATGGAAATATGCACACATGGTTCGTTGGAGGTTATTAAAGATTTTCACCCCACAAGCTGCCTAATAGATGCACAACACAAGTGGGAGTCCAGCACAATTCCTTTCTTTGAAACTAAGCAAACAAAAGAAAACAAAATTAATAACAATAATGCTATCAGCTTTCATACTTGACCGGACCTCTCGCTTTCTCTTACTCTGTCAAAGAATGAATGGTTGATCAGACATGATTTTTTGAATTAGTGCTGTAGATATATAATATATGTATGTCACTTTCATGGAAGTTTGATGGTTCTCTCCTTTTGTTGTATAGGGACGTTGGCTCTTTTAATTCGGAAAGATCAACTTAGAACAAGAAACTAGGAAGTAGTAATGTTTGGGGAAAGTGGGCTATGAAATTGCTTTCTCCACAAGAATCATGATAGGAATACGATAATGACGGATAATGTAGAAATATACTAGATGTTGTCTTATTTGCAAAACAATAATTTTTAATTGAAAATAATTGTCATGATTTTATTTTCTTTGAAGTTTGAAACTGAGCTAAGTTAGTTTCAAAGGCATCCATCAATTCCCTTTCTATTCCCACAAAGAAAAGTACAAAAAGAAAGAAAACAACCACTCCTAAACTTTTTCCTGTTATCGTTTAGTATCCCACCAATGTCTTCCAATCACGATCACTTTGTCACTGTTCTATATTTTAGTGGCTAATTAGCAATTGAGTTGCAATAATAGACTATTTTTGTATTTATAGCTATAAAGTTTCGCATGATTGTAATAGTTATGGTGAGAGTCAATTAAGATATCAAAATTTTAAAAAAGTTGAAAAAAAAAAGAAGTATTTATCCTTTGGAAATCGTTACAGTTTCTTGCTTCTTCTTTTTTTTTTTTTTTTTTTTTGCGCCTCTTTCTTTAAAGGGGCCAAAATAAAAAAAAAAAAGGAATACAATTTTATTATGTTGGCAATAAATGTATTGTAGTACCAAGAAGTGAAATATTTTTTGTGGATTCTAGCTTGAGAGTGATGCTAATTCCATAATAGAAGGATTTGGGGCTTTTGAGGGAGGAAGCTGGTGCTTTAATTTGAAAATGGCAAGTGCACCCGCTGATAATTCCGCTCTTCCCAATCAAAGATTATTAGGAAAAGTTGCTTTGTTCACTGGAGGGGCTACTGGAATTGGAGAGAGCATTGTACGCCTGTTTCACAAACACGGTGCAAGGGTTTGTATTGTTGACATCCAAGATGAACATGGTCAGCAGCTGTGTGCAAACCTCGGTGACGACCTCAACGTGTATTATTGTCATTGCGATGTGACAGTAGAAGATGATGTCAGCCATGCAGTTGATTTCGCTGTTGACAAGTTCGGCTCACTTGATATAATGGTAAACAATGCTGGGGTCGATGGTCCACCATGTTCAGATATTCGTAATTTTGAACTCTCAGTGTTCGAAAAGGTATTCAATGTCAACGTGAAAGGTGTTTTTCTGGGGATGAAACATGCCGCTCGTGTCATGATCCCTCTGAAGAAGGGCTCGATTATTTCTGCGTGTAGTGTTGCAAGTGCAGTTGGTGGTCTGGGACCTCACGCATATGTTGGGTCCAAGCATGCTGTTTCAGGGCTCACCAAAATGTAGCTGCAGAGCCGGGGAATCGTAGTATACGGGTGAATTGTGTCTCTCCTTATGCAGTTGCAACAAGTTAAGCTCTAGCTCATTTGCCTGAAGATGAACGGACTGATGATGCTATGGACGGTTTTCGATCCTTTGTTGGGAGAAATGCTAACTTGCAAGGTGTAGAATTGACCGCAAATGATGTGGCTAATGCTGTGCTCTTCTTAGCTAGTGATGAAGCAAGGTATATAAGCGGGGCCAACCTCATGGTCGATGGAGGCTTCACCTGCGTGAATCACTCTCTTCGTGTCTTTAGATGAAACTATATTGCGATTCTTCCGTGGTTTTATTGCTGTATGTTGGTAACTTGTGATTTCTATTTATGTAGCAGTTCTGTTATATCTATTTCTCTGTCCGTTAGCAATTATTAGCATGTTCTCACGGAGTACTCTAATGGAAAACCAATTAGTCTTTGTAGGAATATGATATTGTTGACACCATAATAATTAATTTTCCTATCTAGTTAAACACAATCAAAAAACAAATAATATTTTCTTATCCAGTTAAACATAATCAAAAAAATCCAACAACAGAATAATCAATTATCTTATCCAGTAAAAACCAACTGAAATATGACCCGAATTATGAACTCCTATGACTTGGCAAGTTTTATTCATCTTTACAGTTGTCATTTTCTGATGATGTACATGGATGATTTGCTGAATCACTGTCACTCTCCAATGGTGTATCTGAAGAATCCAGCGAATCACTATCATCACTGTCCGATGAAATATCTGAACAAGCCGTCGAGTCATCATTGTCTGATGATGTATCTGAAGCCGTCGAGTCATCATTGTCTGATGCTGTATCTGAATCATCGAACCAGTGAAGTTGTTCTTCAGTACAGTGATCATCCCTTGGCTCAATCCAAGAACATCCCATTAGCTCTGCGGTGTCATACAAATCTCCTCTCGAAAAACCATTCCCGAATGTTTCATACTTACAAGTGTCCAGAGAATAGAACACACAATACTTTTCCTTTAAAGGGAACTCATGATGGAATCTTGGAAAATACACTTTATTCTTCATTTGGTCCATTACCATTTTCCTTGAAAAGGATGTTCTGACACTCAAAAACAACGCATGGTCACCCAAATCTTTAACCTCTTCCCATCCCATGTTTAATTCGTCCAACTTAAAAACAGAAATTTCCGATCCCATTGATGACAGGAACACGGATATGAGCTCGCCATCACAATCTACTAGATAGCTTTCATGTATATAGCCATCCAGCTCTTGTGGATCGTCCAAAACAATCCACTGATCATTGTTGGGATCAAAAACTCCCAGATTACCATTCCTACCCAGCCAAAAGAACTTTCCCTTGTGGAAAATTGGATTGCAATGTGATGGTGTCATGGGGAGATTATTCCTAAATTCTTGAACATTCCAATCTTCCTCCCCACGTCTAATTGTTGAGATAGTCACAGCAAAATCAAAATTACACCAGACGGCAACTACCATACAATCAGATGATATTGGGGTTGATGTGAATGTTACTGCCCTTAACGGGTAGTTCAGCTTAGGCAATTTAATTTTTACATTGGAGAATGGATTGAAAAAGAAAAGCTGACAACTTTCTTGAGACATGAGCAACCAACCATCTTTGGAGTGATGAATAACTGCGCCACATAGTTCAGGAATATCTATGCAATAGGTAAAACCGTATGTTGGGTGGAAGAATTTGCATTTAGTTTGATCAGCTTTTTTATGGATGAGCCATTGTGGTACTGGAAATCCAAGGGGAGTGAGGTATTTTGGATCGGAAACTGACTGCCATGTTTTGCATACACTAACAAATAGTTTCGCACCTTTCATGTCGAGGCGTGATAAAATCAATGTCAGAAGCTCTATGGGGACTTCACTCCAATCTCTGTGCTCGACTTTCACCAGCAGTTCATTCCTTTCTCCATCTTCTGCCATATTGCTTTGAGCTTTGAAAGAATAAATGGGCAATGAAGAACAAACAAATAAAGTTGCTTCAGAAAAACTAAAAAGGCAATGAAGAACGGACAAATAAAGAATGGGTGATATTCTTGAACGTAATTTCAATAGGTTGTAATCTGTATTAATTTATAGGAATATATAGAAAGCTTATTACTCTTTTCGTAGTTGCAGATTCCGAAACCAAATTAGTATGGAATTCCAAAATCAATTAGAATAAGCTCTCTAGTTTCCTTTTGAGAAATTTCCATCTTTCTTTTTTTTTTTTTGTTTTCCGATTTCAACTAGTATTACTTTATTCTTAAATCAAGTGCGCGGCATGACATACTTACTGGAACTAAATCCAGAGGAAATCAAATTATATCATACGCAGGACTTTAACAAAATAGGAAAATTATTTGGGAGCTGGAAAGTAGGAATTCCGATTCCTAAGTGGCTCTCTGGATTCTTATTTTTCTTTGTAATTGCATACGATTCAAATTCTAGCAAAATAGGAAATTTTTTTGGAAGCTGGAAAGGAGGAATTTCGATTCCTAAGTGACTCTGGATTTTTATTTTGCTTTGTAATTGCAAACGATTCTTTTTATGTTTTGTTGCTTATATATTATAGTGGAAACGAATTAACAACTCTAAGAATCCTCTTTATTGCCTATATCCTTGCGCTTGCAAGTTCTTCCAAGATGGCGAGAAATAAAGGATGTTTGTCAATTCCCCCAAGCCCAAAACCTTATCCCTGGTTGATGTTCACCCATGGCAAATCATCAACCATCCAAACCTTTTATAGCATACCAGAAAATCGTTCCTACATGAGGAAAATCCCTGACTTATCAAACAAATCAATTTGCGCTTGTTCTGAGGGATGGATTTTGTTGGTAGAGAACGATGGGCAGTCTGATGATAGCTTTTTATTAAATCTGGCTTCTATGGAGAAGATCAAGCTCCCACCTAAGGGCAAATCAGACTGGCGACATTGCATTCTTTCCGCACCACCAACTGAACCCAACTGCATTGTTGCGCTCTTTGATAGTGATAGACCTTGTGCCGTTGTTTGGAGTCCAGGTCAAGAAAGTTGGACACAACATGACTATGGATCTAGACGCAGAGATTTAGTTACCGATGTCACTGTCTGCGACAAAAAAATTTATGGTTTCATTAATTTTCATCATTTTGCCATGATAGATATTATGGACAGCAAACTCACAGTTAGATTATTAGGAACAAAGAGGCCACCTCGACTTCCTTGGGGAGTAGTGTATTTCCATCAATATTTTGTTGAATCATGTGGAGAGATGTTCTTGGTTCGCTTGTCGATGTTAGGAGAATCAGGGACAAGGATCCAGGTTATAGATGTTTCCAAGTGGGATAGCAGGAACCTGGAGTGGATGAAGGTAGACAATATTGGTGATCGTGTTTTCTTTCTTAATGGACCCACCAGATCTTTGTCTTGCTCCGCGACAGAATTAGACCTGAGACCAAATTCCATATATTTCACTAACGGTAAGGATACCAGTTTATACATGTACGACATTGGAGAGGATATGATTCACGTCTCCCTGCCTTGTCCAAATGTTGTCTATAGAATAAGGGACATTGACTGGGTTATAATCCAAACATAGAACATGACTATATGATTATTAGACATCATTAACATGGTAAAGCCTATGAGGCATCATTCTTTTGTGTTTTTTTGGTTGTAGTTTAATTCCATGGAACATTTTTTTTCCCCTCTTCTTGGTTTATTAGTCTTATTCTTTATCAAAATAGTCGGACTACATTTCCTTCCTCTTAGAAACTGAATCTTGTTCCAAATGAGTTATTTCTGATATTTGTTCCAAATAATTCATTTGGATGTATAGAGCCATACGAAAATTTTTATTTTTATGTTCTCTTGAAACATGGATAGGATTGAACTCGTGTTACTACTCAAAAATGAGGGAGAGAAAATAGAGAATAAACGAATGGTGCTAAATTATTTGTCTGATGCTAATGATGCACTCCATGTGAAGAAACCATCAAAGTCTCCTAAAGTAAAATTAAAAGGAAAAATTATGCATATATGGTTCTGTAGGCTACCACCATCAAAGTCCCCTTTGATTCATAATTTTAATCATGGCTGAAATATTTACATTTAAGAACTTAATTCTTTTGTCTTGCTATACATGGGTTAAGATCTAGATAATTGCTTGAGTGACTCCTTCACCGAAATAGACAAACTTCTTGAAAAATGGCACGTCAACATAAATTATGTTGAGTTGAGTCAAACAGACCCTAAAATTTTCTTTAACCCAAATGTAAAATGGCTGACATGAGCCGATGTGTTGTTTATTGTCGACGTTGGTTGAAGTGCTTGGTACGTTAGATTCCGGTCTAGATGGACCACTAAAGATCAGTCGTTGATATCATGCAACAAACGTCCCATAAACAACATCAAACAGTTTTAAGATTGTACTTAATGGGAAATGGTACTAGGATATCCTATCTATTGGAAAAGTATCGAATGCACTTATAACTAATAATAATTTATGGTCATATCACGATGGTAAATCATACTTTGTATTATTTGATGATATGTGATCGATTTTACTGTACAAAGCACAAGTTCACACAATACTTACTCCTACCTATTAACTATAAAATTCAATTAGCTTCCACTATAAAATTATAAAGAATGTCACTTAAAATTCCTAAACAATATTTTTTATTATTTTAAACTTACAAATAGTTGTAAATTTATATGAACACACTGAAACTGAGGCAGCAAACATGAAAGGAAGTAAAAAAAAAAAACATTTTGTTGGATTTCAAAAGAAAAGATAGTAACATTTTGTGGAAGTTTTCCGAAGCCTCGAATTATCAGGAGGATTTGAAAATTCTAAAGATCCTTAAATCCCAATAAAACGATGAATAATATTATTAGTTAAGTTTCATATGCTTATTTTTTTTTTTTCATCAAAGTCGTACTAAAAACATATAATGATATCGATTTCTTTACCCTTTTTTGTTCCCACACCCCCCACCCGGGGGGGGGGGGGGGGAAGAGGTAAGAGAACAAAAACCGCAAGAAACTCTAACGATTTCCTAAGGATAAATATTTCTTGTTTTTCTACTTTTTAGATTTTGATATATTAATTGACTCTCACAATAACCATTATAATCATGCGAAACTTTATAGCTACAAATACAAAAATAGTCTATTATTGGAAATCAATTGCTAATTAGCCACTAAAATATAGAACAGTGACAAAATCAAACAGACCTATATATATGTATATGAAAACGTAACTTCGATTAAGAACGAAAAGCATTCATGATATGTCTGTCATTCAAGTGGCCAACATATGTGCTCAGAGCAGCTGCTCTACTAACTCTTTTACGGTACAACTGTCAAGATGCGTAATATACTGAAAAAATGATTGAAAAAACTGGAAAAAAATATTTGTGCCATCTACAGGTAATGAACTAGAAGACAATATGTTTAAATTGTCAAATTGACAAATTCCGTTGCTGTTGCAGTTCTAATTGCTGTAAAAGCATGCTATAATCTCTTTCCGGAGTGCTCATGTTGATGGAATACGTCTTCCCTGCTACAAGATAGACATGCCCAAATGATTAACAAGAATAACACCTTACCATGATAGACATGGCCAAATGATTAACAAGAATAACACCTTACCACATTGGATTGAGTTAATCCATTGAAGATTTTCATAATTTTACCATCTTTTCTCTGTGTTATTAGTTAAACTTGCCTTATTTGACAATTGAACCTTATCATCCTTTAAAATTTTAGAACTTTCTGAGCTCAATTACAGGTCATTTGATTTATATTACAGTAACTTTTCACAAGGAACTTCGTAACATGCTTCAGAAAAATAAAGGCACTCTTTAGAAAAAAATTTGCAAGCGCATGCGTAAACTTTGGATGAACACTGGGGTTGGATTGGGCTTCCAAATTGTGTTATGGAGTCAAAATTACCTAAAAATGTATATTTTCATGCATTAAACACCTGTTTGTTTCAAAGATACATATTAGTAACTAAAGAAAAATCATGTGTTAGTATCTTGTTGTACTATAGGGTAGACGTATTATTCATTAGTGTGACCAGGAAAAATAGACCAAATAAAGGCAGTCATCTATTTTAAAAAATATATAGACAAATAGAGGCAGTCATCACCTCAATCTACCAGGACTAACCAACTTCTTCTGGAAGTATGATGGATGGTTGGTAGAAGGTTGAATACCATCATTCAAAGGTACACATGGCAACTCAAGCGTATCCAAAAGTAATCTTTGGAATGAAAAACGTTGAAACAAAAAATTCAATGTTCAAAGACTACAGTATTTACTTTTTTTTTTTTTTTTTTTGTGGAAAAAGACTACAGTATTTACTTGAGCACAAACTTATGCTCAACGAGAGCAGAGAGTAACAAATACTAATTTACTATAGTGGCGGTGGGCCTTGAACTTGATGTGTTGCATCAGGCTATGGTCCATGTATGGTTGGCTGGGTTCATCATGTACAGTCGCTAGCATTGCAATGTTACTCATTACCCTGTTAGAAGGAACTGAGGTTATGGGGCCATAGCTTACTGGCTTAATGGGTCAAATAGTTTGTGAATTTGCCTTGGACTCCACAAGGGTTCTGCTTCTGTTCAGTTATCTGTATGTTTGACGCGTTTTAAACTCTTGGACGATTTTTAGACTCTGAAAGTGATCCTATGGTCTTGGATTCAGCATAATCTACATATTTACATGTCCAAGCCCAATCCACTATTTACGCAAACACTACAGATTAGATAAAGGGAGAACATTCCAAAGAAATCTGAGAGCTGAGGGATATATATAAATAGTTCTCCTATCTATTTTTCAGTCAAGGTTTTCACAATTTACAGCTGGACACCAGACTCCGGCTCTAAACATAGCTAATTAACCCTACCTATTGCCACCCATCCAAAGCCAAAAAAAAAAAAAGAAAAAAGAAAAAGTGTTGCACAACCACCCCTCTCTATCTCTAGCCGCTCTTTTGGGTACGTTATTAACACAACCTACCACCTACCCAAAGCCAAAAACGTCAGAGAGTCACCCCTGTATTTCTTCCCCCGGCCTCCCTTACGAATTTTACAATTCTTTTGGGTCCAAACACTCGATTACCTTGTGCAGACTTGTTTGAATACTAAGATGATGTAGCAGTTGTTGATTTTGCAGATCTGTTGTTCACAAGGTATGTAATCAAGGTTTTACATATTTTTTACCATGTCTTATGATTTTTAATAGAAAAAAGGTGTGTTTGAAAATTTTGAATCTTGTACAATTTCTTTGATGAATTCCTATGTGCCTTTATCTTAAAGATTGAATTTTTATTCATCTGTGGTAATTTGGTTAAGTTTTTCTGTTTTTTTTTTTTTTGTGTGATTTGTAATTTTCTTTGAATAGAAAATGCAACCACCACATCCACGATCTTTGACAAGATCTGATTTTTTGACTTGTAAATTTATTTGTAGAATATCAAATTCTAACTGTGTTTATGTTCCGAAGATTAAATTTTTATCCTTCCATGTGGAACTCTGGTCTGATTTGTAATTTTCTACAGAGGATTTAATACCACCACCACCACAGGTACAGTCTTTCTTGCTTAAAATCATGAGAGGTTGTACATTTGTTTTTATGAAATTATGAGATAACAGCTCTGTTTTTGTTCTAAAATTGAATTTTTATCTATCTACTGTACATTTGTTTTTATGAAATTATAAGATAACTGCAACTGCTATGCTTTTGTTCTAAAGACTATCTATATGGCTTTTCTGTCTTCCTTTCTGATCTGTAATTTTTTATATAGAATCCTATACCACCCTTTCTGTGATTGTTGAAAATTAGAATTTCATGGGATTTTTTATTTGTTTTTCTAAGAAGTTTTTCTAAGAAGAGTTTTATATGTTCCTAAGAGGATAATTTCACATTCCTCCCTTGCAGATAGCTCCCCTCTTGTTTCAATAACTACACTTACCTCCCTTGCTGTGGAAAATGACTATAATAACTTTCACCTAAACCAAACCTAAAGAAGGGGAGAACACATACTGGACCCCCTGCCTTGTACCTCCATCGAACTCCTTTTTATTTTTTTCACCCTACCTCTTCTAACTCCTCAATACTTCAATCTTTATTTTTATAACTTCTCTCAAAATCAACACTCCACTTTGCTCCTCTTCCAATCGTCCCTCCCTTTTTCCTCTGCCAACTCCACCTCGCACTCACAAGCAGCCACCATAACCATTTTACCCCATGCCTCTGTCCTACTTCCTCTCTCTCACCAACCAATCACCCCTAAATTGCCCGAACAGTGGGTTGAATGGGTTTAGTTTGTCCTACACATTATATGATCCTCTTGGTCCTTGTCCTACACCTTGTTGGGTTTTTGATATTTTTTATGGAAAAAAACTGTGTGTGTCCAAATTATCAAGGTGGCAGACTAGTTGTTAATATTGGAGCCTTGGATTGTTGGACATGGCAAGGAAAAAGGCGTGATAAGACTGTTGGGATGGGACTGTGGGTTTGGCGACCCTTGGGGTGGATTTTGGTGGGTTCTGGAGGATAAAGATGAGAAGTTTTTTTCCCCCTTAATTGTTAAAGGGCATTTTAGGCTGTTGATCAGAAAAATTTGCTCATAAAAGTTTAAAATAGGGGATTGAGAGAAGGGGGGAACGAGATGCATTTATGAAAAATCACAGGGGAGGAATGTGAAATTACCTAAAATTCACAAGCATCAGTCCTGCAGCATCTTCTAAAGATTGAATTCAATACCATCCTTTCTGTGATTGTTGAAAAACTAGAATTTCATGTGAGAGTTTTTTGTTCCTAAAAATCACCAGCATCATCCTCATCTAATATCTAATTTCTATTAATCCTTGATAGTTTTCGTTCATTATTGATGACGTAGAACTTTCCATTCATAATTCTAACTGTTTCGTTTAATAATCTGTTCTTGTGCTCTAAATTTTAGTTTCTAGGACTAAGATTTTGTGGTAGATGTGATTTTGAGGGTAATCTTGAAACAATTACAATATGCAATTACAATTACAATTACAATTACAATATGAAACAATTAGAATTTGTTACCTAAATTCAGTGGGCTATCCTCTTGTTCTTGCGCTCACAAGTTTTGTTCTTATTTTTCTGACCCTTTTCCTTCTTCCTCATCTCTCTGTTCTTGACTTCATCTTCCTTGGAATTCTGGACTTTATCTTCCTTGGAATTCTCTTTATCTTCCTTGGAATTCTGTCTCTCTTCATTGTAATTCTCAGTACCTTGCGGCACTTGCTGTAGTCAAATATAATATAAGTACTCCATTGCCGTAGTCAAATATCATATAAGCTGTGTTTTTAAACTCGAACCGGACCGGCCGGTCGAACTGGTCAAACAAGGAACCGGCCAAGTGTCCGGTCCGAGTTAGTATAAAAAACCGGATTTGACCGGACAAAACCGGAAACCGGAAACCGCCCAGATTTATTTTTTATTTTTATTTTTTTTACAAATCCAACCACATTAATGCTCCACACTTCATTAGATATGGGCTATTATACATATTTGTAGGCTTCCATATTCATTGTCTGAAGAAAATAGATTCCAACAATTATTTGTTTTTGAGTTTTGACAATGACATAAGCCCATTGACATACATCCAACAAATGAACATCAATGCTAAATCAATATATGATTTTTATTTGCTTGGCCCAGTTATCTATCAAAAGGCAACCAACTTTTTTGACCAATTACAAAATATTAGTAGTGCCTCACCTCTATTTCTTTATACTAATTATATTAAAAAGTAAATAATTTAAGTCCATTATATTTATTGCTAATTTTTTTCAATTCAATGCTTTTTGAACTATTAATAGCAAGATATTAAAATGGTTATTGAGGGTATTTTGGTTATAATTTTTTAGACTAACAACTAAAATTAAGAAAAAAATTAGTAAGTGTATATAATGTGTTATATATATATATATATAAAATATTTATGACGTCATCCGGTTCGATCCCGAATCGATTTCCGATCGAACTCATTGACCCCTGAGCTCGGCCGGGTCGATACCCGGTCCGAGTCTGAAAACATAGCATATAAGTGCTCAGGGTTCGTTTCAATGATGTGAGACTGTCAAAAAACAATCATTTCCGTAGAATACTCACATTGGTGCACATTTTGTTGTCTTCGTGTGCCCTATACTCCTGTTGATTTTCGAAATCGTTTTTTTTTTTGCAGACAGGACAGACCCATGTTTGAATGCCGCTTTTTCTCGTTTTGGTCACCATTGCGTCTTCGGAGACTGGGATGATTAGGATTGTGCCTCCTCGGAGCCATGGGAAAGCAGATTTATGGCAGCTGTAAAATTTCTTGTTTCTTGAAAATGGTGAAGCTGAGTGGTTTTGATTCTTGGAAATTGGTGAAATAATACTGGGTGAAATGGGTTATTGGAAATTGGGTTTTTTATAATGGGACAACTGTTGATGTAATGTATGTAGATGGGACAATTGACGGGGACCGATTAATGAGCTTCTTAAAAGTTAAAATAATATCACAAAAATGCAGAGAAATATTTTTCCTTGTTGAGAACTTGAGCTAGATGTTTAACACGAACGGATAACTGTTTTGTTTTCTTTTTTTAAAATTTTTGTTATGAGTTTTGTGAATGGTACAAAAGAAACACCAATAATACAGAATACAGAATAACCATACAATGGGAATTACATGAAGCTAGCGATTTATGACGAATTCATATGATGTACTAGTGGGCAGATAGAACAAGTTAAATTATTTGTTCCAGAGACTGAGGTAGTACCCTCAAAAAAAGAGACTGAGGTAGTTGCCTTAAGGATTAAATTCGTGAATTCTTAAAATTTAGAAAAATTAATAAATCGAAGGTTCTTAGGAATTTATGTGCAGCTTCCAAATCAAGACCCCTCTCTCCTCCAAGAACATAATAATTAAAAAAAATGGGTATAATGGAAAGGAAATTAGTCTTTTCCCCCTCTAATTATGATGGATCATTGGCCTTTGTTCTGTCGAGAGTGTCGACAGTATAAAGCTTGAAACATTTCAAAGGTGATGTATGAGAATGCGATGATGGGTTGATTATGATGATTAAGACGTCCGCTGTTGCTAACGATCATTAGCCATTTCCCGTGAAATACATAATTTTGGTTCCTGTTTAATTTTTTGGTTGTCATTAACCAAACAAAGAAACTTCTTCCAAACACTTGTACCCATCGTGCCATTTTTCGTGCGAGTGGGCACATTTTCTTTATTTTCCCGCTAACTATTCAAAAGAGGATGATGATGCAGTAGCATTGGGTTTTCTATAACACTTTGTAGTATTATAGTTGCATGGCATCACCGTGACACATGTTTTTTGTAAGGAGAAATAATTAGTAAAATACACATGTCACTTCCTTAAGTAATGTAATATAAGTGTTACAACACAAAGTGTAACAGTAGACTCCAAATATGATGTAGTTTGTGATCAGTGATAATTTGTCAAAGAATTAATAACTTAATTACCATTCTTCAATTCAAACTGAGAGAATAAACAAATTTCTCATTTTTTTCAACAAAACAAGTCTAAAAGTTAATCCTAAACCATGTAGTTTAAATTGAATCGCATCATATAATTCAACGAAAATTATGATTTCCATCAAAGAATAAAATCCCAAAAGAAAAATAAACCGTCACAAATTGTAACTTGCAATCAGTACAGTTCATTTCCCACCATACAACCATGCAAAATAAAATTTGTTCCCTTAATTAACCTAAATTTTAACATAAAACTAAATTCATATAAGAGCAAAATATATGTTTATAATACAGATGTTTGTGATACTATTACAACCTAATCCCAAAATAGACATTTGTAGAATGGGTGAAAAGAGTCTCGTAAGTGATATACTTTTCATGGAAACTTGTCCATTCACAAGTTTTCTATTTTTCATAAATAGAAAAATTATGTATACATAAAAAGGAATAGGAGAAAGTGGTAGGAAAAATGGATTCCTTGCGAATTTGCTAATTGTAGTTCTGAGTATGACAGTCAGCAATGAGCGAGCCCTGTGCTTACTCCATTGTTATACTTAATTAGACAATTAGACTTAATAAAGACAACCTTTGCTCTTGTTTATACAGGAAAAAAAATAAAATAATCAAAGGATTTTTTTTTGGCTTGAAAGGGGCCCACAAAGAAGAAAAGAAATCCCATAAGTACTACGTTACTGGGAGAAATTTTTTGAAATATTATTTGAACAATGTTATTCAACTGCCTTTTTATTTTTTTCAACAATCTTTTATTTCACATATATTATATTAAAAATTATGTTACAGTATTCTTCTGAGGAAAAATTCAATAACACTCTATCCAAGGTACTGATTCTGTGCTTAATTGTAATATAAAAATATATAGGTTGACAGAAGGAGTTAATTTTTTTTCTTTGGTAGTGATATGCTAGATTCGTTTTTTTATTATTGTTAATGCAACACTTTTCTCTCTTACTCTACGATATATGCAATAAACTAAAAGGAAAAAAAAAAAAAAAAGCCCCGGTATAAGAGGTCTAAACTTTTGAAACTGACAAAGTCCCCCCGCCCCCCCCCCCCCCCCTCTCCCGGGGGACGTCTATTAGATTTACAACCGTGTAGACGTGTTCATTAGTGTTTACGGAAGATGACCTGTTAAGTAATTAGTTTGCCGGATCTTTCGTAAGCTGAGAATGCGTTCACAAATGCAAAAATTTCCTAGTCTCCACTCTTTAGAACAGGTTTACATGCCCGGGTCAAGCAAATTATTGACGAGCACTTTTTCATGCCTGTCCTGCATAAATTTGTGAAATTGGCCCTATAGACTTATCAAAGTAGTTTTTTTTTTTTTTAATTTTTATCGTAAAAGACCAAGTTGATTTGTAAACATAATATTAAGAGTTAATTTGGGTCGGTCCGTGATTCTATTAACATGGAATAAGATAATTTGCTATTATTCTATGAAAAATACGTATAGTATAAAAAAAGAAAAAAATAAAATAGCATAGGTATCTAATATTGATTAGAGTTCGTCTACTAAGTGAAAAATGGTAACAGAAAACAAAAATATTATATTTGAGAAGATATGTTTATAGGGAGTAACTATACCTAATCATTCTTTTATCTTACATTTCATCATTTGTTTAATGCCTCAAACACATGATACATTCATATTTGATGCTATATATTTTTTCTGAAAAGTGGGACCCCGGCGGCAATACTTTTCATGCCCTCTTATTTCATGTGCTGCTTCTTCTTTGATTTGTTTGTCGGAAAAGTAATGTAAGTACTTAATAAAGAATGTACTAACACAAAAATGAACAATTAATTCGTATCTTCTTTTCTGAATATAGTAAGAAGGAATTGAAAATGCATTAATGGGGGTGATATGAAAAGTCCTTTGATTTGTTCGTCGGAAAAATAACGAAGTACTGTTTAAAGAACATACTAACACAAAACGAACAATTAATTCGTATCTTCTTTTTCTTTAATAGAGTAATAAGGCATTGAAAATGACTACCCCCGCCGCCCAGCCGCCCCGCCCCACCACTGGGGTGGGCGCGGGGGGGGGGGGGGGGGGGGGGTCACTTTTTTAACTTTACCGCGTTGGTCAAAAGTTAAGCTGTCTGCTTGTCCAGTTAGATAAATGCCGACAACCAAAAATAAAATAATACAAATCTGGAGGGAAGTTATAAACTAGGCTTTGACAACAGAAAAATGCCACTAATAAATAATAGCTGCAATCTCTCTCTTTGTTTCTTTTTATTGCGGTGAAACTAGTGCTGTTGTCGTCTTTGGATTTTTGGCATCTTTTTTTTTTTTTTTTTTTTTGTCAAATCAATTCTCGTGACTGCAAGATATTTACTCCACACCAATTGAGATAAGACTCCCAAGTTTTGCCACACAATTTAGGATCTGGCTCCTAGTGTATTCTCTAAACTAAATTCATTTCTAATTTTCGGTATTTGTTGTGTAGTTTTTTTTTATCATCAAATTTGTATTATAATTTTTTTTTTGTCGACTATAATTTTTTTTTTTTGCCTCCTACAATTAGAATAAGTATCTTAATGATGTGCTGGGTAGTTCAAACTTTTTGACACGCACAATATCAGCCCAATTTCTCTCCCTGACCTTCACCAGCAGTTCATTCTTTTCTCCTTTTGCCACATTGCTTTAGAAAAACTAAATGGGCAATAAGAAAATAAAGAATTAATGATGTAAAATGGCCAAGGTGATAGGTGGGCTTCTTGAACATCAATGCTTGTAATTTCAACAGGTTGTAATTTGTACCAATTTATAGGAACATATAGAAAGCTCATTACCCCTTTCGTAATTTTAGAAAACGAAGCCAAATTTGTACGAAATTCCAAAGCCTAATCAGAATTGGCATAAGCCCTCTAGTTTCCTTCTGATAAATTTCCACTCTTTTTGCCCCTATTTTCAGAGAGATTTTTCGGTGGACCGAGTCGATGGCCTTACCTGTAGACCCTATAGTAAGAGTGACAATTAAGTAAAGTGATATTTGCTGATATAAAAATACTTATGTGACTTTCTTTTAAACCACAGGTCCACACAAATGAAGCCATGAACCGGGTACATTTAAAAATTTTTTCGTATTTTCAACTAGTACTATTACCATATCCTTGAGTCATGTGAGCGGCATAACATATTGGAACCAAACTTGGGGAAGTCATATTTCTAGCAGATGTAGGATTTTAACAAAATAGGAAACTCAATTTTTTGGAAGCTGAAAAGGAGGAATTTCTATTCCTGATTGACTCTGGATTCTTATCTGTCTTTGTAATTGCATGCGAGTCTTTTTACTTTTTGTTGCTTATGTATTATAGCGGTCACGAATTGACAACTCTACGAATCCTCTTATTGCCTATATCCTTGTACTTGCAAGTTCTTCCAAGATGACGAGAAATAAAGGATGTTTGTCAATTCCCCCAAGCCCAAAACCTTATCCCTGGTTGATGTTCACCCATGGCAAATCATCAACCATCCAAACCTTTTACAGCATACCAGAAAATCGTTCCATAATGAGGAAAATACCTGAGCTATCAAACAAATTAATTTGCGCAAGTTCTGACGGATGGATTTTGTCGGTAGAGAACGATGTGCATTCTGATGATTGCTCGTTATTAAATCTGGCTTCCATGGAGAAGACCAAGCTCCCACCTAATAGCGATTTAAATTGGCGAAGATGCATTCTTTCTGCCCCACCGACTGATCCGAACTGCATTGTTGCGTTCTTTGACCGTCACAGACCTTGTGCCGTAACTTGGAGTCCAGGTCAAGAAAGTTGGACACAACAAGAATATGGTTCCCAACGTAGTGATTTGGTCACCCAGGTCACAGTGTGTGATAAAAAAATTTATGGTTTCATTAATAATAAACAATTCGCCGTGGTAGACATTACGGATCACAAACTCAGAGTTAGAGTATTAGGAACAAAGGAAAAACCTGAACTTCCTTGGGGAGTAGTATATTACCGTCAATATTTTGTCGAATCATGTGGAGAGATGTTCTGGGTTCGCTTGTCGATGTTAGGAGAAATAGGATCAAGGATCCAGGTTATAGATGTTTACAAGTGGGATGGCAGGAACTTGGAGTGGATGAAGGTGGACAATATTGGTGATCGTGTTTTCTTTCTGAATGAACTCAGCAACTCTTTGTCTTGCTCAGCGACAAAATTTGGTCTGAGACCAAATTGCATATATTTCACTAACAGTAACGACAGAAGTTTATACATGTACGACATTGAAGAGGATATGATTCACGTCTCCCTACCTTGTCCAAATGTGGTTCACGGAATAAGGGGGAATATTGACTGGTTTATGGTCCAAGCATAGAACATAAGTATATTGGGCATTATAACTTTGCCTTTTTAACTTTTTCCAACTTTCCTTGGTTTATTAGTCTTCTTGTTTATAACAATAATCATACCGCATTTTTTTTTCAGTAAATAGTCCTTGTTCCGAATAGCTAGATATGGTTGGGAGCCTCATGCAATTCCCCGTCACTGTTAAAAGGTATGCAGTGGTGGTTAAATATAGAATATGGTGGAATGTTTAGTACATAGGAAATTGGTTCTGTAGTGGTTGTGGAGTGTATGGTAGTAGAACAATGCTTGAATAGGCAAATTACCGTCTTTTTTATGAATATTGTTTCAAGTAATGTATGAGGGTTTTTATATTTTGTTTATTTATGATTTTTTTTCGTGTGGTAAGTTGTTATTACAATCAACAATTGTGATAATAAGTGGTTGGAATGCTATTCACAAAAAAATAGTGTATGTGCATATACATAAAGGTCTTTTTTTACAAACGACCTCAGAGTAATCTAGTTTAATTACTAAAGAGCTTAGAATCATATGCCATGCCTCAATTTACTGAATAGATCATGCTATAATAAGTTACTAAGTAGCTCATCCTGTAAAGCATAGCATCGATCAAATCATTCATAAAATACACCAACAAATGTCTTGTAAAATCAGAACCAGCATAAACTTCCAATTGAAGTCCATGTTCATGAGTAATTTCAAATTATACATAAATGAAATTTACATTCTGTTAGATCTTTCTATTAATCAATTATATCAAACATTTGCTGCGTAATTTTACTCAAAATATTCCATCTGGTCTTTGTGCATAATATTCTTGTAATTTCTACAAAGGTAGAAGAATAATTAGTTTGTACATTTCGTTGGAAACTTAATGACGAGCATTTCTGCTATTGTAAGAGACTGGTATGGTAGAAGCGACAGGCAGCAATGGAAAATTATTGCATGAACCTGATTCATAGTTTCACTTTCACTGTTTGATCCAGTGATCTAAAAGAGAATCACATAAGCGATTTTTTTAAAATTTTTAAATATTTTAAAGATAAGCAAATAACGAAAATTTTGAAAATTATTTTTCAAAATTTGAAAAATATGTATATGTACCAAGGCCCAATTGTTTTCTGGAAATCTAAAAGCCCCTCACTTTTAACCATTATTTTGACACACACCCACCCCCCCCCCCCCTTCAAAAAAAAACCAAGGCCCAATTGTTTTGTCGAAATTTAAAAGCCCCTCACTTTTTAATATCATTATTTTGAATGAGATGCTGTATGAAAAATACGAAGTAAGCACAACTTAATTGACACACATAAGAGAGACGGAAGCCCAACATAAGCATTTTAGCCCAAGTACAATTTTCATTCCAATGTTCAATCCATAAAAAAAAATATTTGTATCTTCGCGACATATTGCTCTTAACCAATTATTTGCGGAATTACTGAGGAAACCAATTATTAACTGAACAACTAAGGAGATGATCCAATATTGACACATTAATTTTAATTTTAGTTGTCTACATCAAGTGTGGAAATATGCACACATGGTTAGTTGGACGTTACTAAAGATTTTCACCCCCACAAGCTGCCTAATAGATGCACAACGCAAGTGGGAGTCCAGCACAATTCCTTTCTTTGAAACTAAGCAAACAAAAGAAAACAAAATTAATAACAATAATGCTATCGCTTTCATACTTGACCGAACCTCTCGCTTTCTCTTACTCTGTCAAATAATGAATGGTTGATCAGACATGATTTTTTGAATTAGTGCTGTACATATATAATTTATGTATGTCACTTTCATGGAAGTTTGATGGTTTTCTCTTTTTGTTGTATAGGGACGTTGGCTCCTTCAATTCGGAAAGACCAACTTAGAACAAGAAACTAGGAAGCAGTAATGTTTAGGGCAAGTGGGCTACGAAATTTGTTTCTCCACAAGAATCATGATAGAAATACGATAATGATGGATAATGTAGAAATATACTAGATGCTGTCTTATTTATCTAGTACAAAACAATAATTTTTAATTGAAAATAATTGTCATGATTTCATTTTCTTTGAAGTTTGAAATTGAGCTAAGTTGGTTTCAAATGCATCCTTCAATTCCCTTGCTATTCCCACAAAGAAAAGTACAAAAAGAAAGAAAGCAACCATTCCTAAACTTTTTCCTGTGACTAAAGTTATCGTTTCGTATCCCTCCAATGTCTTCCAATAATGATCACCTTGTCACTGTTCTATATTTTAGTGGCTAATTTGCAATTGATTTCCAATAATATGCTATTTTTGTATTTATAAATATAAAGTTTCGCATGATTATAATAGTTATTGTGGGAGTCAATTAATATATCAAAATCTAAAAAGTTTTATACTTTGGAAATCGTAAGAGTTTCTTGCGCTTTTTATTCTCTTGCGTCTTTCTTCAGGAGGGAAACAAACGAACACAATTAAAAAGGTAAAGAAATCAATATCATAGTATGTTTTTAGTATCGATTTGATGGGAAAAAAATAAACATATGAAATCTCCTGATAATTCGAGGCTTCGGAAACTTCCACGAAATTTTTCTATCTTTTCTTTTGAAATCTCACAAAATGTTATTTTTGTACTTCGTTTCATTTTTTATTTTTGGTAGAAACTTCGTTTCATGTTTGCTTCTTCTGTTTCAGCGTGATCTTATAAATCCACCACTATTTGTAAGTTTAAAATAATAGTAAAAAAAAATATTGATTAGGAATTTTAAGTGATATTCTTTAAAATTTTATAGCGGAAACAAATGGACTTTTATAGTTAATACGTAGGATATCCTAGTACCATGCCCATTAAGTACAATCTTAAACTGTTTGAAGTTGTCTTTGGGACGTTCGATGCCTGATATCAACGACTGATCCTCAGTGGTCCATCTAGACTGGAATCTAACGTATCCAGCACTTCGACCAACGTCGACAATAAATAAACAACACCTCGGCTCATGTCAGCCATTTCACATTTGGGTTTAAGCCGAATAAGTCACGTCCACTACTGCTTAAGCCGAAAGACATAATGAAAAGAAATTAAAGACTAATTAATAGAAACTAGTTGAGTAATCAAAATCACAGCAAATTGTATACAGGAAAAGGATAAGTTTAGATTCCAGTGATCATTTGGGATTTTGTTTGTCTACAAAGAGAAGATTTTTCATTATATTTTTTCCCCTTGTTACATAGGAGTACCAGAGGATTAATCTATTTCTCAATAGGTGTGGTTTTCTATTGAAAAATTCGTACATAAAGTCTAGTTTGTATAGCTAATATAAAATTTGAGGGCTTAAGTAATAGTTTACAAAATAATTTTATTACCGCATATTTTTTACTACGTATAATTTGAGTTTTAAAATTCTGTAAAAATAATCCTGTTGAGATTTATCTAAAGGTCCATATGAATCGATAGATTTAGGTAGATATGGATTTCAAGTCCTCGCCCAAAATCGGTTTGTTGTTTACATTATTCGTAAGAAATTTGGATTTTAAATCCACCAATTAGTTAAAGAATGAATTTTTAAAGGGTTAAAATTGGTAAATTTTAAATTCATTTAAATTATATGTCGTTTCAAATCATTCCTTTTTGAAATCCATTCATTTAGTTCTTGAATCCATTTCTATCTTAATTAGCTATGAAATGGAAAATCTGTATATATCTAAGTGACAATAGTGCATTAAAGATAAACTAATTAAGGATTAAGATATATGTACTTGTCAAACAATCAATGATGCAACAGACGAGGTAATATCTGGGGAACTAGTTTACTGGTGGAATAGTCAAACACGTACTTACTTAATAGGTGCAATTTTATTAGGTAAAGCCATAAAAGATAGAAATAGGCACTCCCTTCATATACGCAACAGAACGCGGAATTAGCGTCTTGCATTATCTTTTACCACTACAAATTTTCTTTTCTTTGATTGGTCCAAATTATGAAAACACGAAAAGACAGGTTGAGGTTCGTAGTACCTTCACCCATGAACATGAGCTTTGTCTCGAGCTAAGTCATTTTGTTCTGAAAGGGACAAATATTGAAGTCTACAGACGGACGAAAATTTCTTATGTGATTGTGTATATAGTTTCATTTGTAAATTTTATAATTTAAAGGAGTAACGCGTAAACTAAATAAGTCATGCTGACATAATAAAGTGATGTAAGAATATTTACGTGTCTCTATTTTAAATCACAATGTTAACAGTTAGGTTTGGACTGGGTCCATATAAGATTTTTCCTGAGCAGAAGAAAATTTTGAAAATAAAAGAAGTAAAAACTGTAAAATGGTTGTTATCAATCCCTTTTCTAATTACTTCCAGAGTATTGACCTGGACAGGGTATTGAGCTTCTTAAAAGCCAAAATAATATCACAAAAAAGGCAGAGAAGCATTATACTTTTCCCTCGTTAAGCTACATTTTGACTCAAATGGATAACTTTTTTGTTTTCGTTTTCTGTAATTTTTTGTTTTGACTTTATTGAATGGTACTAAAGAACACCAATTATACAGAATATAGAATAACCACAAAATGGGAATTATTTGAACTGATTTTGAAAATCCTCATTTTACAAAAGTCTCTCTCTTTTTTTTTTGGAAGGCATAACTTGGATCAATGATAAAGTTTACCAAAAGATGAATTCATTTGAACTATCGAACAATAGAAACTAGCAAGAAAAGAATATTATGCCTTTATTATTATGTGGTTTTCATCACCTTCTAATCTTCTCTGGATTCCATTTAACCTGTCAGCATCAACAATCCCAAATCAAAGACCCTATCTCCTCCAAAGAACACAATAATGGAATAAATGGTCACAATGGGGAACAGGGAAATTAGTCTTTTCTCCCTCTAATTATGATGGATCATTGGCCTTTGTTCTGTCTAGCGTTGGACAATTATTGTCCGCTTTGTATAATAAAAATGTGACAGATGCACTTATAATGCCTGAAACATTTAAAAAGTGATGTATGAGAATATGATGATCGGTTGATTATGATGATTAAGACATCCATTATTGATAACGATCATTAAACATTTCCCCCGAAATAATATTTCTTTTTTCATGTTTAATATTTTTGGTTGTCATTTAACCAAATGAAGAAACTCCTTCCAAAAGCTTGTACCCACGTTGCCATTTTTCATGCGAGTGAGCACATTGAAATATAGATATTTTTGCCCTTAACTGTCTAATAAAATGATGATAATTCAGTAATATTGGGTCCTTTGTTACACTTTTATGGTGTTACATACATGTTACATCAACTCTAATATCATAAAGTGTAACAAAGAATTTCATCTTCATGTAATTCATGATTTGACAATTTGTCAATGGATTAATAACTTATTTACCATTCTTCAATTCAAACTGATAGAATAAACAACATGGATAAATTTTTTTTACAAATAAGGTTTTATTCATTCGACAAAATAAGTCTAAAACGATGTGATTTACATCTAAGAATAAAATCTCAAAAGGAAAATGAAGTCACCATACACTGCAACTTGATTACAAGTTACGATTCATTTTCTACCACATAATTATCTAAAATAAAACTTTCCCCAGATACGCTAAATTTTAGTAGAAAAGTTAATCCCATATAATATCAAAATATACGTCTGTAATACAAACGTATGATGCATCTACCGATCTCAAAATAACCATTTGTAGAGCGGTGAAAATAGTCTTATAAGTGCTATACTTTTCATGGTGCATCTACCGATCTCAAAATAACCATTTGTAGAGTGGTGAAAATAGTCTTATAAGTGCTATACTTTTCATGGAATTTGGTCCATTCACAAGTTTTCCATTTTTCATAAATAGAAAAATCATGTATCCATAAAAAGGGTTAGGAGAAAGTGGTAGGACACATCAATTAGATGCGAATTTGCTAATTGTAGTTCTGAGTATGAGATTCAGTAATTGACCATGCCCTGCGCTTATTCCATTATTATACTTGATGAAGTGGAGGCAATATTTAATTCTTGCTTTCTCGTGTGACCATCTTCTTCACTTCAGCAGGGACAGCATATTGTTGAGAGTACTTTTAATTATGGGGTCCACAGCACCATAGGCAGAAAGGACAGATCATATTATGGCGTAACTCCACTTTCATCTCCAATAATTTACACTGAAATAAATTAATAATTCTGCCCTGTCTGACACTCACAACTTAATTAAAATAAATAAATAAAAATTTCAAATATCGTTTCTCGTGATATGATCTCTTTTTACGTCATTCTTTCCAAACGAGATGTTATATGCACATGTCATTTTAAAGGTACGTATTGCATTATATCGTTTGATTAGTTGAACGGACTTGTGTTCTTTCTTTATTTCTTTGTGGAAAGCGATGGGAAGCGTAATTGAGGATATTCTTTTTCGCTATGGTACGAGTTATGACGCGTGTTAAAATTAGACAGTTAGACGCGACAAAGACAACCTCATGCTTGTTTTCAAAGGAAGAAAATTAAAAACATAGAAGAAGGCAAAAAAATAAAAAGAAAAAGGAAGAAGAAGAAGAAGAAATCGCAATTGTACTACGTTTGGACAAAATAGCGTCGGGAGGAAATTTCATAAAATATTTTTAAAATATGTTATTTAACTATTTTTTTTATTTTTGAACAACTTTTTGTATTTCATTCATACAATATTCTTCTCAGAAAAAAATTTCTCAATAACACGCTATCCAAACAGAGTAATTTTGTATTTAATAGTAATATAAATGTATCTAGGTTAATATAGAGATAGAGAGAGTCAACTTTTGTTCTCGGATAATAATATGCTAGAATTCGGCTTTTATTATTGTTAACGCAACACTTTTTTCTCTTATTTCTACTATATATGCTATAAATTGGGGAAAAAAATAGGTATACAGGTCTAACTTTAAAACTCAAACGAAATGCAAAAACATATAATATTGGGATATCTGAATTTTCAAAGAAATGTCTATTAAATATACAAATATTGTACACGCGTGTATTACTGTTTACGAAAGATTATATAACTTAAATAATTAGTTTGCCCCAATTGTCAAAAAAATAATTAGTTTGCTGGATCTTCCGTACGCTGAGATCGCGTTAGCGAAGGCAAAATTTCCAAGTCTCGACTCTTCTTGAGAAGAGGTTTACGTGCCCGGGTCAAGCAATTTATTGACGAGCATTTTTCCATGCGTCCTGCACAAATTTATGTGACTGGCCCTATAGACTTACCAAAGCAGTTTTTTCTTTTTTATTGTGAAAAAATATAAGTTGATTTGTAAAGATAATATTAAGAGCCAACATGGGTTAGTCCATGATAGATTTTTCTGAGGTGGATTGAGTCTACAAGTCCTATTAGTAAATTTAATAGATAAATTTCATCGAGCTTAATTTATCCATTATTGGATCTATAAGTGGGGTTCGTAGATCCAATTTACGCTGGAATGACTCGTCCATGATTCTATTAAGATAGAATAATTTAATTTGATATTATTTTATGAAAAATATATATGGTATTAAAAAACAAACTAAATAAATATCTAATAATGATTGGATTTCATCTACCATGTATGAGTGAAAATTTCGAGTTGAAAACAAAAATATTATGACAAGGCGTGTTTACAGGAAGTGTACTGTATCTAATCACTCTTGTAGCTTACCCTGAAGAGCTTAAGACGTGTATATGTTTATGTTACTAATGTGTTTGTTGTCATGTTCCATCATTTGTCTAATGCCTCAAAAGCACATGATATTATATATTTTTTCTGGAAAGTTGGTGCACTGGTGGTAATACTTTTCAACGCCTCTTATTTTATGGTGCTGCTTACTCCTTAGATTTGTTTGTCGAAAAAGTAATGAAGTGCTGATTAGAGAACATACTAACACAAAATGGACAATTAATTCGCATCCTCTTTTTTGAATATAGTAATAAGGAACTGAAAATGCATTAAAGGGGTGAGATGTAAAGTCCTTTGATTTGTTTGTCGGAAAAGTAACGAAGTACTGTACAAATTAGAGAACATACTAACAATGAACAATTAATTCGTATCTTCTTTTTTGGTTTACATTAATATGGAATTGAAACTGCACTCCACTGAGGGGTGATATGTATACTTTATCCTCACTTTTTTAACTTTACAGCATTTGCCAAAAGTTATGCTGTCCTTTTATCAAGTTAGATAAATGCCGACAACCAAAAATAAAATAATGCAATTCTGGAGGAAAGTTATAAAATAGGCTTTGCCAACACCAAAAAAAAAAGAATAAAAAAGCCAGTAATAAGTGCTGCAATCTCTCTCTCTCTCTCTCTCTTTCTTTTTATTATGGTGAAAAAAGTGTCGTCGTCGTCTTTGGATTGTTGGTATCTGTTGTTGGTTGGCATTACCTGTTGACGCGCAAGACGCCTAGATTCATTGATTTCCAAGTAATAGACATTAATTAGTTAGTAAAATGTCTCTCTTCTTGGTTAATACCACGGCTTGATAAATACGACTCTACAAGAGGTCTTGCGAGAAGAAAATGTATACTTGGCTCTTTTCTCCTCTCTATTTCCGCATATTCTTGTGTCATCTAGAGTAGCATCACATCAATTATTTATCTATTAGAAGTTTTCATCTCACGAAATCAATTTACTTGTTTATTCGAAAATGAAATTGCTTCCCTTTTGCTTAGAAAAATTGCAAACCTTTCATGAATTAATATTTCTCTTTCCTTGAAGATAATTGACTAAAGACGTAGATTACACTTGCTGATAAGAAACGGGTCTCTTTCAAATTACTGTAGTTTCATATGCTGTGTCGTTCTTCAAAAGGGCATTAGGTAGTTGGACACTCACCTCCAAACGCCTTTCTTTTCTCAAATTTTAATCAGATGTCTTAGTCATGCATTACATAGTTGTCAAACTGGTGCTAAAAATTCTAGCTTATTGAGGATGAGACGTCCCAATCCAACACTATAGACCTCGAAGTAGAAAGGAAGAAAATGTTGTAGTAAATCAAAGAAACGCACGTCAAAATAAGGTTGTCATGTCATCCAGACAAGAATTAGGCTCTTATTGAACGGCATGGCCAAATGAATTAGCTGCCTCTAATTTGTTTAAGGGATAATTTCACATGCCTCCTCTAAGGTTTGTCATAATTACACTTACCTCTCATTAAGTTTTAAAAATTACACATACATTTCCTGTATTTATATTTTTCATAATAAAACAAGTCCATTTTGATAATGTAACTCAAAAATACTAACTAAACACCTTAAAACATGCTTAATTGTTTTTAAAAAAGATAAATATATCTTAAAAAATTAATTAATTAATTATAAAAATATCAAAAGTACTTATATTCTTACATCAAATTTTCAATCTATACCAAATATTATTTTTTCAAAATTCAGTTATCTGACTAATCTAAATGGATTTTTTTAGTTAAAATTTTACAAACAAATATATTAATGAGAAGAGATGACCAATTTAGAAAGTAATTTAACATTTTTAAGGTATTTGGTTGGTGTTTTTGGATCATATTATCAAAATGGACTTGTTTTGTTATGAAAAATATAAATACAGGGGGTGTAAGTGTAATTTTTAAAACATGAGGGGAAGTGAGTATAATTATGATAAATCTCAAGGGAGGTATGTGAAATTATCCCTTTTTGTTAATGGGAATAATGCTGGTGAAGTACCATGGATGGATCCATTTGGTCAGGTATTCCACAATCATTTTAGTTAATAATGATACAATTATGTAGCAATAAATACACAAAAAAATCACATATTTTGGATGGTTTTTGGCAGTGTTTTATACTGCTTTGGTTATTCCATAACTCGGTTTCGTAAGAGACTAAAAAACCAAATTACATGAACGGAGATAATTAGTTCCTTGCAGTAATAATATTGTCCACAAAAAAATTTCTCCAAATAACCAGTTCTTTGTCTGTGTGACATTCACACTTGACTCGGAGAGGGATGGAAAAAAAAAAAATCTTTACTGGTGAAGGTGTGAAACTAGACGACAACGATCAATTTAGCTTGAATTTTCATGATTCCAAAGAGAGGGACCACTATCAAACATATCCCTATTCCTCACCTAACAAAAGCATCATTCCTTAAAATTTGACATGAAAACTATCCAGTAACGTAACACCACTAAAAGTGCTTCAAAACATAATACAAAAAAAAAAAAAAAAAAGTGCTATCATCGCATTCATTGCATTATTTGAAAAGGCCTTGACTTTAAGACAAGGACTAAATTTTGGTAGCAATCATGATTCACGTTAATGGGAAGACTAGTGTTGCACCCCTAAATGCGAATATTATTATCATAATTATTTTCAAAAGGGAAGACTTGGTCGTGGAACCAATTTCCTGAGTACAAATTTGACTCGTAAAGGAAATTTCAAGTTTGGAAAAACAACACCTTGTGTAGAAGAACTAGCTACAATTGTTAATTTTTATATTGATCCTTAGCGAACTAAATAAAATAATTTTCCGAAAGCCAAAAAACTAAAACAAAATGGTTAGCTAGAAAATGAGTGAAATTTTAAACAAATTGCTCTCGGATAGCACTTTTATAATTGACCTTAGTTCTCTTGCCATTTTTATCGAATTATGGGATCAATTATCGATCTTGAAGTCCTTTAAGAAAAGGTCAAAGTGATAATGTTGTAACCTTTTCAATGTTCACAAGAAAATCTTAAATACATAGAAATATTTATGACAGATGGGTGAATACCTTTAAACTTTCATTTTTGGTTTATCCAGCAATACAATTACTTAAAAGGACAAATCTTTTTGACCCCTTTAATCTTCTTTAATCTTCTTTCTTTAATAACCATGCAGTTTGTATCAGTGCGTTGCACGTCACAACCCACTTACTAGCGCGTGGGATAAAACCTACAACATGACAAAACTGTCTTTAGTGAGTTGTCTAACCTTTTCTTTCGCTTCTGGATACTCATATCAGTTTCTCATTTAAAACTAAACAACATTAACACCAAAAAAATTAGAAGACGCAAAACTGATAAAGACGCGACATCTGATTTTTTCTCATCAATATATCGGCGATAAATTGCTTTTTTAACGCCTGCTCTCATTTTCACAAGTGCAATAATAAAGACAAGAGAATTGAATGGCAAAGTCTTGTAAATTGTGGTCAAAACTGGACCAAAATATTTTGACGTGCGTCCCCGGAACCTTGTAAACGTTAAAGTAGTCGAGAAAGGGATCTAAAGAAAGAAAAACCCACTCTCCACAATTCTCACCCGCTGCTTCTCAGCTGTACGTGCTTTCCTCGTTACCTTAATTCACATACGTTGGATCATAATCACAGTTCTTACTCGTGACCATCCAACGGTTCAGAATGCTCAGTAACGTACGTCGAACAAGTACGTGGTTCAAAAAGCCAAAGGAGACAGCTGTCAGCTGAAGATTCCGAGCCGATTGAGTCAGACAAAATGTAGCCGGCTCGATGGGCCCCAGAACACTGCGTGCTTATAATAAGTACTGGTTCTGATAATTACAAGCTTTTGATAAGCTCATGTACTTATCAATAAGCACATTGACTTCTGTTTCTCCTTCTCTCTCCCCTGCCTATAAAAATGAGCATTTGATAAGAAATGCAGACTTATTTTATTTCTCCAAGATTGGTTAGGGAGATAGTGAGAGAAAGTAGAGATAGAAACTCTTGCAGCAGAATCAGAAACTATAATCTCTGCCTGAGTTCTTTGTTCTGGTTTAAGGTTTAAGGTAAAAAGTTGATTATGTCTTTTGGCTTTTCTTTTTTTTTTTTTTTTTTGGGTTCTGAAGAAAAATTTTGACTTTGCTTTTTGGGTTTTTCAATCTTCAATTGTTTCTTCTGTCTTTTGCATCTTGGATTCTGAAGAGTTTTAAAGCAACTTTCCCGTGTCTGATCAAGTTAAATTCTTTATTTTTTTCTTAATTTTTCTCCTCTTCTGCACAACTTTTGCACTTGTGTTTGTCGGTGCATGCTCAAACTTGATGATGATGGTGATTTTAGGCTATGTTGTATTCCGGTGTTTTAGATTGGAGATCAGTTTTATGATCTGACTTGGGTTGTTTTTATCTTTTGGGAAGAGGGGTTGAAGTTAAAGGTTGGATTTTTTTTTTCTTTATTCTGTGGCTGAGACTAGTGGAATTTTTTTTTCTAAAATTTTTTATTTGAGTTTAGATGGCTGTGTCCACCAATAATTAAATGCTTGCACTGTTTTAATTAATAAAGTCTTAGTGGTAGCTGAACCTATTTATTTAATTCCCTATTTCTAAGGTATATTCTTTTAAAATTTATTTGTGGGTTTTGCAGATCTGCTATGCTATTAGCTGTTTATTGTTGCTCTGGTGTTTGAAGACTAAGGTAGTTTGACAACAATGTCATCACTCAGCAGAGAGCTTGTGTTCTTGATCTTACAATTCCTGGATGAGGAAAAGTTTAAGGAGACAGTTCACAAGTAGGTGGTTTTTTGCATTTGTAATAAATGTACTTCTGTGTGTATTTTCTATGTGCTTGTTTCTGTGCCTATGTATTGGTGATTTTGCAATGTCTGGGCATTAATTTAAGTTTTTCTGATAATAGGCTTGAACAAGAGTCTGGATTTTTTTTTAACATGAAATACTTCGAGGATGAAGTGCACAATGGCAACTGGGACGAAGTCGAGAAGTACCTCTCTGGTTTTACAAAAGTGGATGATAACCGCTATTCAATGAAAATCTTCTTTGAGATAAGAAAGCAGAAATATCTTGAGGCATTGGATAAGTAAGCTTCTGATCTTAAATTATTGAGAAGTTACACATTGATGAATGAAGTGTAACCACGATCAATTTTCTTGGTAGTTTCATTTGGAATGATGTTTGTCTGCAGGAATGATAGGACCAAGGCTGTTGAAATTCTTGTAAAGGATCTTAAAGTGTTTGCTTCCTTCAACGAAGAGCTTTTTAAGGAGATAACTCAGCTGCTGACATTGGAAAATTTTAGGTACTAAGTTGCAAGTTTTTCTAAATTTGCCTTCGTTCAATCATGAGACATTTTCTAAGATTTTAGTGTTGTAGAGAGAATGAGCAGCTTTCCAAATACGGAGATACTAAATCGGCACGAGCAATTATGTTGGTTGAGCTCAAGAAGCTTATTGAAGCAAACCCCTTGTTTCGTGATAAATTGCAGTTTCCTAACCTCAAAAATTCAAGGTTACGGACTCTTATTAACCAAAGGTAAACTTTAGCAAAGGTTTTCCATGTTCATTTGAGCGCGAGAACTTTGGGCATTATTCAAACTGTCACATGTTGAACACTTTATGCATGAAATGAATTGATTGTAAACACTTGCAAGAAGAATTTTATTGCATGTAGAATGATATTTACAATACCTCTTGATTTATCTGGCTATATATGTGATTTCCAAAAGAGTTTATCAAAATTGGAACAGTATATTTGTCCTTAAATGTACAAACAAAAGTTGTCTAGAAAGACATTTCCATAAAAGCATAGGTACTAGCGAGAAGTTAGAATGCCTTCAAAGAGCTTTTAGCAAAAAAGAACCTAGAATCTTTATTCTTAAATGAGAAGTGGCCCTATAGCTATCTTCTATTTGTTGCTAAGCAGAATATTTTTGCCTTATGATGTTTTAACAAATTAATCACTTTTGCTATTTACATGTTACTAACCCAGTAATACTACAGTTTAGCATAATGTAGGAATAATCGACTACGTGAACTAGTAACGTTTGCATTTTGGAAGACATGACTGACGTTGTGGGCTTATTGCAGCTTAAATTGGCAGCACCAACTTTGTAAAAACCCCAGGCCAAATCCAGACATCAAAACTCTTTTTGTGGATCATTCATGTGGACAACCAAATGGTGCTCGTGCTCCCTCTCCTGCAAGCAATCCACTGCTTGGATCGGTACCGAAAGCTGGAGGATTTCCCCCTCTGGGTATACATGGGGTTGGTATCTGTGTAGCCATATGTAACTTTTCTCACCCGTAAGTGTTATACTTATTTTCTGTTGGATCGTATCTTCAGCCCTTTCAACCTACTCCAGCACCGGTTCCAGCTCCTCTTGCTGGTTGGATGTCTAATCCACCAGCAGTTACTCATCCAGCTGTTTCTGGTGGACCTTTAGGTCTTGGTGCTCCACCTGTGCCAGGTAACCACATTATCTCTAGACTTTGACATAGAAAAATTGTACCATAACCCTAACGAGAAACTCTCATGGCCCTTAGTAGCTGTTCTTAAGCATCCTAGAACTCCAACAGCAAGTTCTTCTGTTGACTATCCATCGGGAGATTCTGATCAATTGACCAAAAGAACAAGGCCTATAAGCTTAACTGAAGAGGTAGCTCACAAAAAATTGCAATTTTTGTCCTCGACTTTATGGTATCGTTCTACATTGTTCTATATTCTATGTTCGTTATGTGCAGGTAAACCTTCCAGTTAATGTTCTGCCTGTATCATTTCCTGGACATGGTCATAGTCAAGCTTTTAGTGTTCCTGATGACTTGCCCAAGACTGTAGCACGAACTCTGAATCAAGGATCATCTCCTATGAGCATGGATTTCCATCCTATCCAACAAACTCTACTCCTAGGTTTGCTTGAACGGGATCATACTTTTCCTCCTTTCTCTGTCTCTCTGTCTCTCTGTCTCTCTTTTATTTGCTAGAAACCTTGTTTGCTTGGTGAATGCCTCATGTTCCTGCCAATTGAGTTAATTTCATGCTAACTGATGCAACAGTTGGTACCAATGTGGGGGACATTGGACTCTGGGAGGTTGGCTCCAGAAAGAGACTGGTTCAAAGGAACTTCAAGGTTTGGGACCTGAGCGCATGTACCATGCCTCTGCAGGTGGTGCTGTTTCCTGTGACATCACACTTGACATTGCTTATTCTGTTAATATACTTTAGGCATTGCCATATGAATCTCTGAGATATTGACGCATTGATTTCAGGCTGCTCTAGTTAAAGATCCCCATGTCTCAGTTAACCGTGTAATTTGGAGCCCTGATGGATCTTTATTTGGTAAGATCTTGATTGAATGTCTTATCGGATTCTGAAACATAAGTGTTGACTTATGTTTTCATCCTTCTATTTCTTTTATACAGGAGTTGCATATTCTAGGCACATTGTACAAATATATTCGTATCATGGGAATGACGATATTCGACAACATCTGGAGGTACACTATGAGAATTATTTAATCCTTGTTAGTTGATTATTCAACTGGAACTGATTTATGCCCATCTAGATTGACGCTCATGTTGGTGGAGTCAATGATCTTGCATTCTCTCATCCCAACAAGCAACTCTGTGTAATAACATGTGGTGACGACAAGACTATTAAGGTTGGTTCAACATAAAATGTTGTTTTGCTATTGTAAAGGTTTCCTACTGTAAATTGTTATGGACGTGACATTTGGCAGTTGATGATTTGCAACTTCCACTCTTACTTGATTATGATAGGTTTGGGATGCAACAACTGGTGCAAAACAATACACCTTTGAAGGCCATGAGGCTCCTGTTTATTCTGTGTGCCCCCACTACAAAGAAAGGATTCAGGTGGTAAAGTTGTACGTATAACTATAGCACTTCTCTCTCTAATATCCTGGGTGCCAGGAGCATCAGCTTACCTGCGTTTTTTCAGTTTATCTTTTCAACGGCCCTAGATGGAAAGATTAAAGCATGGTTATATGATAATGTGGGATCACGAGTTGATTATGATGCTCCTGGCCGTTGGTGCACAACAATGGCATACAGTGCTGATGGAACAAGGTTAATTTTGACTTATGCAATATGAGAAATGATTCTCTGCAATTGTTCAGCATTATTACACTTTGATTTTTCTGTTCGTTTTTTTTTTTCTCTCCTTGATGGATTGGGTGGTCTTGTTTGTAGGTTATTTTCTTGTGGTACCAGCAAAGATGGGGAGTCCTTCATTGTTGAATGGAATGAAAGTGAAGGAGCTGTTAAGAGGACATACCAAGGTTTTCGGAAACGATCTTTGGGTGTTGTGCAGTTTGATACAATCAAGAATCGGTATTTGGCAGCTGGTGATGATTTCTCCATCAAATTCTGGGATATGGACAATGTCCAACTTCTCACTAGTATTGATGCTGATGGAGGTCTCCCTGTAAGTCCTTGTCCTACAAACAACCAGGAAAGACTATAATTTACAATCCATACTGAACTAATGCTTGATTTTCCTTTTTTCGCATCAAAGGCAAGCCCACGAATTAGGTTCAATAAGGATGGTATTCTGTTGGCTGTTTCTGCCAATGAAAATGGGATAAAAATTTTAGCAAATAACGATGGTCTTCGATTGCTGCGAACATTCGAAAATCTTGCTTATGATACATCACAAGCTGAGGCTACAAACAAGGTGTATATTTGCATATCCCGGATAATTTCTGTCTTATAATGACATAAGTCATGCAATAAGAATGACTTAAGTGTGCTATATTTTTACATCATGCAGCCTATGTTAAATCCAATGGCTGCTGCAGCTACCAGTAGCGCTGGACTTGCAGACAGAGTAGCCTCGGTTGTCAGTATCTCTGGAGTGGTTTGTATCTGTGCATATTTTCTACCATCATTGTCCAGCATTTAAATCATCTTTGGAATCAGCCACATGTCTACGTAGACTATGTTTGCTTGCACACACACACACACACACACACATACAAGGCCTTGACATATCTGTTGGCATGTGTTTAATTTATTAGAATGGAGAAGTGAGAAACCTGGGAGATGTCAAACCTCGAATAACTGAAGAAACTAATGACAAATCCAAAGTTTGGAAGCTCACTGAAATTAGCGAACCTTCTCAGTGCCGATCGTTGAAGCTCCCAGAGAATATGAGGGTAACAAAGGTATTTTTGATGTCATAGATTTTCTTAGGATATTTCTAACTATAACCCTGAAAATGGTAACAGTCGTTACAAACTGCCAAGTCCTGTTTCTATCATTCTAGAAAAACATAAGTTTGAAGTTTTACTAGTACCACTCTCATGTGCAAAAGAGTGAATAATTTCTTTAGCTGGTGCATGTTGCATTGATGTTGTTGGCTTTTGAAATTATGCAAAAAACTTACCTTATTTTTCCTTTCTTCTATTTCTGTCATTTCCACAGACCAGCTCCCCTCATTTAGAGGTCTTCTTTTTCTCAATTAACTGAGAGTTCTGTTATTTGCTTTGCCAGATATCAAGATTGATGTATACGAATTCAGGTAGTGCTATTTTAGCATTGGCGTCAAATGCCATTCATCTGCTCTGGAAATGGCAGCGCAATGACCGTAATTCAAGTGGCAAGGTAAGAGAAATACTCGATAACCTCTTTGGTGGTTTTTTAAAATTGAGATCTTATTGAGAATGAATTTTTATCTCTAGGCAACTGCTGGTGTTCCTCCTCAATTATGGCAACCAGCAAGTGGCATTTTAATGACAAATGATGTGGTTGATGCAAGCCCCGAAGAGGCTATACACTGCTTTGCACTGTCTAAGAATGATTCTTATGTGATGTCAGCATCAGGAGGAAAGATATCCCTGTTCAATATGATGACATTTAAGGTTAGAGATGATTCAAAAGTGGTATTGTCCACAAATGTGGTTGTTCATACTTATTTATTCATTTGACTAATCTCATTTTCTTCTGGATAATGCAGACCATGACAACTTTCATGCCTCCACCGCCTGCAGCTACTTTTCTGGCATTCCATCCGCAAGATAATAATATAATTGCTATTGGCATGGATGACTCGACAATTCAGATATATAATGTTCGTGTAGATGAGGTGTGAGGGATGCTTTATGAACTAATCCTTGAATTGTAGTGAAGAAATGCATGATTTAATACTTCAGTCTCTATTGGTGCAGGTGAAAAGCAAGCTCAAAGGCCATTCTAAAAGAATTACTGGCCTTGCCTTTTCTCATGTCCTAAATGTCTTAGTTTCATCAGGAGCAGATGCTCAGGTTAACAACTATTCTATTCTCTGCTGCCATTTAGTTGTTGTTATAGAATTGCTAAGCAATGATGTGGACAACTCAGACTAGTTTTATATATTATATAGTTCTTTAATGTATAAATATTGCAATTTACTTCCAACTGCCTCTTTTAGGAGGGTTAAACAAAATTGCTGAATTTTCAGTGCTAGATGCTCTACTTTTTCTGTTTTTTATAACCAATTATGCTCCCTTTGCAGCTGTGTGTGTGGAACTCAGATGGATGGGAAAAGCAGAAGGCCAGATTTCTGCAACTTGCTGCAGGTAGGGCACCAGCAGCACAGTCAGACACTCGCGTACAATTTCATCAGGATCAGATCCACTTCCTTCTTGTTCATGAGACTCAGCTTGCTATATATGAAACAACAAAATTGGAATGCATGAAGCAGGTAAATTGTAGATATCAGTAGATTCTACTGGTTGAATTATTGATTGCTATTATCTCGGATTAATATTTTATTCTTATACAGTGGCTCCCACGTGAATCTGCTGCCCCAATTTCTCATGCAACATTCTCATGTGATAGCCAACTAGTATATGCCAGCTTCTTAGATGCAGCAGTGTGCGTGTTCACGGCTGCTCACCTACAGATGAGATGTCGCATTAACCCTCCGGCGTATCTTTCAAACATTATCAGGTACATGCGCATTATTACTGAGTTTGAGTTCGAATGTTGAAATTCCTCCTGCTTATAAGCTCATCTTTTTGGCCTATGATAGGTTACTATTTCATCTTGTGCATTCATGATTAGTAACCTTTAAGGAGCACGGATTTCCCATTACGCCCTAAATAAAAACTAGTTCTGGTTTCATAATTTCAGGTATATGTCAGTCATTGACAGAAATTCCTATTTTCTTTGCAGCAATTCCAACGTCCACCCACTCGTAATTGCTCCACATCCACAAGATCCAAATCAATTTGCTGTGGGTTTATCAGATGGTGCAGTTCATGTCTTTGAGCCCCTTGAATCTGAGGGCAAATGGGGTGTCCCTCCACCAGTTGAAAATGGTTCTACAAGCAGTTTACCAGCCAATACAGCTGGAGCCTCGGGCTCTGATCAAGCACAAAGATAACTGAAAAGATAGGATATCTTTTTTATACCCAAACTCCATTTAGTTCCTTGGTCATTTACTATGCTTTATGGGCAGCTTAAGTTTTAGAAAACTTAACTGTTTGATGGGACAGAGCTCTCCATGAAGTTCATCATGGAGGTCCTGTTCAAGTCAGACGCAACCAATCTTGTGCAGGGATTTCTTTTGGCTTCTTACCTAACGTTAGTCTTGACAGTTGCTTTTGCATATTTTATTATTCTGTTCATCTGTGTAGTTCTCTCTTCTTGTTAATTTTGCTTGTGGAAAAGATCTTTAATATTTTGTGACGCTAAACAATTGGAAGACTCCCCGGTTTTCTCTATACTCGCCGGAGCATCATAAATGCTCTGGAATACATGCACTATGGATGGTCTTCAAGAAAATATTGGTCAAGGGGCATGGATAAGCATCTCAATCTTTGGCTAAATAGTCATGCATTGCTCGTCCATTTGGCTGATTTTTTTGTTCTCGGTCGAAGAATTGACCTTGTGATGATTCTTCATGTCAGCCAAATTTTTGGGCTCAAAATGGGACCAGTTATGTTGCTATCGGGCCTCCAGGCTTCTAAACGACGATTAACATTGAGGTACAAAAACTGGGATCCAGAAACGCGTCTTACTGATAATCAGAGAGGCTCAATAATTTCTGATGTTCTAGTCATCGTTTAATGAATCATAGACACCGTTAAATAGCACAAAAGTATTCCTAGCTAAAGAAAGGCCCAGGTCATCCAGTAAATAAAATGAAAGAATGCTTCACGAGGCAAAAGAGAGATTGGCCTGGACCCCCAAACCAACCCAATTACTAAAGACTTCTTCAAATTTAGGAATGTACAATTCAATTAATGCTAATATTTCTTCACTCCTTATTTACAGCACTATATAATCAATCTGGTTAACTACCAAGAGTCCAGTACTATTCTGGCCGAAAGTTCACCAAATTCGGAAGATCAGTTGACTGGAGTTCTTTTATGTCGCTTGCAGTTACCTTGCAGGACTCCAAGGTAAGCGATTTTAAATTCTTCAGTGACTTTAGATATTGCAATCCAGCTCTTGAAACACAGGAATTTGAGACATTTAAAGAAACAAGTTGCGTCAACCCTGCATTTAAATGCAACAATATGAACAGAGCAAACTTATATACGAAGCTAAAGAATCATATGATGATTTAAACATCCACAAGACGCCCATGACAGGCATATTCACGATCAATGCTACATATCACGGTCACTTTTAAGTTCTAGTAAACTCATATTGCACATAAAAGTATTGAGCACCCAAAATTGAGCAATAATTTACCACCAACACAGCATCATAAACCAATGAACTCTCATGACATGGCATCAGAAAAGGAAAAATTTTTCAGACTGACCATCCCTCTGGAGAGGAAAAGCATGCACCTTGCAAGAATGAATAAGTCTGGTATATGAGTTCTCCGACTTTCCATGATGACTTCTACACATTCTACTAAGAAATTAAGAGAAAATAGACGAATACCAGAAATTGCTTCCAATGATCCATCTGTCAGGTGACTGTTCTGCGAAAGATTTAACAGTGCAAGTGACGTGAGATCTTTGATGTTCTTCACACCGGTATCAGTTAATTCCCCTCCGCAAATTTCCAGGGAACGCAGGTTCTTGAAATCTGAATGTAGGCAAAAGAATTAAGGAAATACATCAAGGTCAAAAGCTAGCACCTCCCCCTGCACGCCCAATTTGATACAGCCAAACTACACGTAGGGCAGTAGCATCATATCCATAGGACGGAAAGTATAAGCCAAAAAATAGATCCATACAGCTGAAAATTTCCTACTCGAGGGCAATATGAGATGCCTATCTTATGAAACACGACCAATTCAGAAACCACAAAAGAAAGAATTATAAAAGATAAAAAAGATGCAAATTCAGAAGCAAAAATTAAGTAATCCATGAGATTATGGTGTTCATGTCTCATCCACTTGCAGAAATGAAAACCTTGCTCCAGAAAGAGTGTTGATTTTAAAGCAAAACAAACTAAATGCTTCATCCGTGAAAACCCATCAAAGAGGCAAAAGGACAACACTAGACATGAGAGAGTAATACCCACTTACATTTTAAATAATTTGTTCCAGAATCGGTAATTTGAGCTCCAAATAGATCCAAATGAGTCAATCCAGTCAAACCTGCACCAACGAAGTTAGCATATAGCAATAAATTAAAAAGTATTTTAAGAAAATAAATGAATTGGCAAGAAAATTCTCTTTATAACCGCATTAGACATTGGTTTGATCTTCAAGGAGATGAGCACATCCTTAAGAGCCAGGCAAAACAAGAACCCCACAAAGAAACCATCTTTAGATAATAGTGCTGTTGCACTATTTATCTGTTTAATCTGTAAATATATATATGTATGCCTAAACAACCTACATATTAACCCAACTGTCACCTTAGAAAAATATAAGCCTGCTCAGTTCTACCCACGAGAGGCAGCACATAATGCAGATTGTGACTGGGTTTGAATTCCATATATGCTTACAAAATTCGTAACAGCATTCATCTTATTTTGATATTTTCCTTTTATTTTTTATTGGTAACTAAGAGTCTGGGGTGGGTTGACCTGCCAACATTTGCATTCTCCCATCAAATATGGTCCCTATCATTCCCTATTACTCACCCTCCTATTTTCAAAGCTACTATTGAGTGCTGTGGATAATATTACATCAAATTTTTACGAACTGTGAAACATATTGCTGAATAATATCTTGCAATCAGAGACATCATTGCATGGTTGAACTTAATAATTAATATTCAATTTAGCCTAATGAAAGGCAAATTTTGCTCACCCAGAAAGCTACTTGATTTGCAAGAATTACAGAGAAAAGGCAAACATTGTTAAATTGAATCTTAAACTCCCAATTAAAAAATTGGAAAACATGGTACCATGCATATACCAGAAATCACGAAAATAAAATGCAAAATATCCATAAGAAATACTATAGGAATAAGCAGAAAATGAAATACCACTTAAACTGGAATAAGAAACTACTTAACATGTCTAGTAGCCATATCATCACTAGATCAATGAACGGGAAGATGAAAGCTACCAGATAAATAACAGATAAAAACTGGTACCCATCCACATCTTTAGAATGAAGATAAAGGATAGGAAGTGTAGTAACCTCACAGAGTTACTTACTTGTGAGGGCTGCAAGGCCAGCATCAGTAACTTGGTGAGCATCCAAATTAAGTGATTTTAGACATGATAAGCCAGATAATTTTCTCAAGCCACCATCAGTAACAACAGTGAATGACAGGTTCAAGCTCTCCAAATTGCTCAAACCTTCACCAAAAAAGTAACACAACCCAAAAAAAAAAAAAAAAAAAAACAGTTATTTACCATAAATTCTCCAAATTGCCTAACCGACAACCGCACCCCCACTGGAAAAAGACCACAGACAAAGAATAGATCATTTCTACATAGTTTTACAACAAAGACTTGAACATACCAGGGAAATATATCATCTATGGTGAAATGCAGGCTGAACATGAATTGCGAGAAGTTCAGCTTTGAAACAAAGAACACATTATTTCCTATACACTTGTAACAAGTAAACCAACATGCATTTCATGCATATGCATGTTTGAAGCTTTAATCAAATTCTATGGGATTGCTTGCACCTTATAATTAGTAACAAGAAAGGAAAATGTCTGACCAGACAGATGATGTAGTCCACCACTTCCAACTTCAGTATCAGACAACTCCAAACATTTCAAGTGGTTAAGTCCTGAAATTCAACACCAAAATGACCAATCTAACACAGAGATATAGCAATGCCAGAAAAATAGCCATGGGCAGAAGTAGAAAATAAAATCAAATATGATCAGATTGCACTAAATTTGGTCTCCAATAACTGTTCAGAACAAAAGGCAAACAGAGATACACGCACAGGTCACCGTTATGTCCACTGCATGATTCATCTGCTATTTTTCTAATTTTGAAGATGATAGTAGTGCAAGTCACGAATTTTCAGTATCCCCTTTTATTTCTCATCAAACTAGCCGCTGTTTCTGATGTTGATAGTCAACCAAATAACAAGAAAAATTTAACTCAATATAAGTCATAAATATAAAAACTAACCAGCCAAGTTAACCAGCCCATCATCACGAATCCTACATGAGTCCAGGTTCAAGCTCTCCAAATTTACCAAACCTGCATCAATCACAAAAAGGTACACAGATTATTCAATCATATTGCATCTTAAGGCCCTATTCAATTATGTTCAGTGAACAAGGAGTATCATTGAAGGGGTGAAATGCATAAGGACTAAGACTTTACTTGTATACATAGAGTCACAGCCTTAGATTTGAATCATAGGGAATTATTTATTATCTAAGTCATCCTAGCACTCCAATGAAAAATGTTGATGACCCTTTCAAAGAATATTCCATCCCCACCGAACAGGTAAACCTTAAAGTACGTGTTAAACTACACAAAGGGTGACAACTAACAAACAACAATGAATAAGAGATTATTTATGCCGGTAAAAAATCCAAACAGCATCAGGTAATACCCTTAATTTCCCAAAAATTTTAAAGAGTGCACATGCTACACAGATAGAAGAAATCCACCTCTTAGGTGTACCAATATAGCATCTGAGATCTCATTGAATCCCAAATTTAGCACTTTGAGGGTCTGCAGCCCTAAACAGGAAAAAGAGAGCATTAACTTTTTAATAATATTTCAGAGTAAAGCATCCGTGTCGATATCTTTCAATGAAAGTAGCCTCGAATTTCAAATGTACAGGAATTTTATTTCATGTACTCACTTGAAAACTTCTCGCATCCATCATCAATCAATTTACATCTGCTTATATTCAAATATAAGAGCGCACCAAGGGCTGCATAAAACAAGTAAAATTACATAAATTACTTTCAAAATAAATTAATCACTAAAACCCACAAGCTAAAATGTAAGTGAAACTGAGACATGCCACAAATGACAATAATGACATGCTTCCTCCAATTCCAACACCATTCAATAAGATTGGGGTAAAGAACAAAAGTAAGAAAACTTTTTCTTAAAAGGTAAGCATCAATTAATTCATAGGACAGAAGAGAGGTGTGAACCCATTTACGCTACTCATCCATGGAATTGAAAAGTTCTTTGCATAAAAAATCTACTAAAGACAGCTATCCATGGTAAAGACACATTGCATTCACTGATATTCTTACGTGATAAAGTTGGACCTGATGGTACCAAATGAAACCACACTAGGAGTTAGTCTAAAATATAGTTGATGCTAAAAAATAATTGAGTGTGAACCTGAAAGAGACTCCAAGCATGCAGCAGTAACGGGGCAACCCTCCATGTTCAACAGCTGAACCTTGTTCAATGCTGCAAAGCACATAAATAACTGCTCAAAGGCAGACATGCTTACAAAATTCTCCAAAAAAGCCCCAAAGATCAGATGCAGTTAAATTAGCTCCAAGACTTCAATTAAAAGTGCTTTAAGAAAGACAAATTACAAAAAAATGTACCTTTCAAGAAATTTATACCATAATCTGTAACCTTACTGGATGAAATTTGTAACACTTTCAAATTTACAAGACCTGAAATTAGCAATATGATTCGAAATTAGCACATAAGATCTCATACTAAGAAAAAGCATTACCTCCTATACTCGATGACCTAAATATTATCAATCTAGCAATAAGTGTCTGTATATATGCAAGCAAATGAACATATTTACATAAACTTATCAACAGCTTCAACGTTGTAATCTCCTTTTTTCTGGAAAATTTGTACTAAGCTTAAGAATCAAGAAAAATAGGTAAAACATTTGTCCATGATATACCAGAAATTGAAACATCTTATTCTGCAGGACGCCCAAAATTAATTAATTAGGTCACACAGAGAGGTATAAGACCAAACTTTATCTAACATCTGCTCCTTCCTCTAATCCCCTTCTCCTCCCACTCCAACACCCTTCCCTCCCAAGAAAGAACCCCATTCCCCCTTTCAAAAAAAAAAAAAGGAGATTTTGCTGCCGTCTGGAGCTGTGAAAAAATAATAATAAAAATAACCTTAAAAGATCACTGAAAGGATTCCACTGGACAAAATCTAACATTATCGTATTTATATTCAATTTCAGTTATTATTCTCCAGGGACCATACAGGAGGCACGCTACCTTGGAGAGGCTTCATGTCAGCATCTGTAATACAATTGCAACAATTGATGCTAAGAGACTCCAGCTTGGATAGGCCTGCCAAAGGTCAAGTAAGACTCTCAAAACTATCTTGATCATTCTTATGACGCACTAAAAGTAGTAGCCATGTTATAATTAAGTAAGAGCAAAGTGGAATAAATTGTAAACTTGGAGAACAGTCTCAACAGGACTTAATGTCAATCGTTATCTGCTTTTACAAGACCTTGATTAGGTCAAGAGAAAGCAGAGAAAGGGTGATAATTCTCAACCTCTAGTAAATCAGCAACCTTCCAGATGAAAAATCAAAAGACATGACCATAAATATATGTATTACTACGTAATTTGTCCACCGGATAGCACATGGATACAGGTTCTTTTTTTCTTTTTCACGTGTTTTAGTCAAGTTGATATAAAAAATTTCAAATAGGGAAAACTATTCCAGGAAGTTCTGCCCTTGAGGTACTGAAAGGCTTAGTTAATATCAGAAATTTCAAATAGGGCAAAACCTATTGTACGAAGTTCAACCCTCGAAGTATTGAAAGATCAAACTGTGCAGCTTTGCCCCAATATGAAGAGAAGCTGATTTTTCATATGCACAATAGCACAACACATTATAGAGGGGCAAGTATTTCTTGACAGATAATACAAATAGCATTTTTCTTAATAGGAATCAACATAAATACAGCAGTAATACTCCCTTAAGGTAGAGCACCCACTAAGCAGAAAGAGTACAGGAGAAACTAAAGTACCTTTAAGATGGACAAGCCCCCCATGGATCTTTGGACATCTCTCAAGATCCAACTTCATTAGGTTAACTAAGCCAGATAACGCATTCATTCCTTGAGCTGTAATGATGTTGTTTCTCCTGAAACTCAGGGTTGTCAAGTTTGAAAGACCTGATAATTGAACCACAGGCACCAACATTAGTCACTTAGGATTAAGCTATGCAGTCAATTTTGAATGGATTGAAAAAATTGCGTGAGAAAATTAATTCTGTTAGTCTAAATCAAGAAAAGCAATAAAAAACATAGGAACAGAATAGCTGTTAAAAGGAGATCCGCTGAACTACATCCCCTCTACAAGATTTTTCATTAGGCCACCTATAAAACTTAGATAGAAGTATTACGAAAATAGCACATTGTCAAGGAAAAATCTGTTGAATCCTCCAAGAACTTGCATTGGAATAGCTTGATTGATTCCACTGTTTAAGCAATATTTCGTAAAGAGATTCCAAAGCAGCGTAAAAAAGCCTTAGTCCCAAAAAGGAGAAGAATAGACCCAAAAAAGGGTAAGATAAAGCAATTGGCATGCAATCAACCAAAGTCATCTGACAGAATAAGTAGTAACAAGGCGGCATTGGATGCTAAAAGGTCAGGTTTTGTTTCGCTGCAACATCATCCCTTTTCCGGACTTCAATTGGTCAAAATAAAATCCCACAAGCAGAATTTTCTAAATCCGTTTCCTAAGCATAATAAAACATCAACTCGCCTATATGCCCCTCTATGTAACTACACAATCAAACATACAAATGCTCATCACCGTTACATGTGCACATACATAAACCGGAAGACACAGTGAGGAGGTGCTATCTACTTCTCATGTTCCTTTCATATGTGGCAGACATAATAACATAAGGTGCATCAAACAAGTATTTCTAAACATGTATGGAGTGATGAAAAGTAGCCAAGGCTATGAAGGAAAATCGACCAGTGAGATGCTCCAGTCCCCGGTCTGATATATGGTCACAATAATTAAAATTCAAGGCTTGAAGATTTTTGCAGTCTTTGAAATAACTCAATCCAGGCATCAGTAACATCAGAACCACTGAGATCCACTGTCAGTAACGACAAACCCTGTGAAGCAATCACATCCATCCAGCTGTCATTAAATCCTGGGTATTCCGCCAAATTCAGAACCTGCCAAATACAAGACAGATGTTAATTGAGTTGCCTGACGGCAGATGTTACTTGAGTTGCCTGACAATCTAGTATCAAAAAAAATATGTGGATGTAGCAAATTCGAATTTCAAAATGCTTAAATTCAATTAGTGAATCCTGCGTGTAATACCTGAAGAGCACAATCTCGAAAAGCTTCAAGAATGACATCATCTAAACGTTGTGAATAAACCAGCTCATCAAATATTTGTTGACTGATATCTGTTGAGATTGTTGAGAAGGGTCCATATCTATTGATGTCCTGTTAAAGAATACAGCAGAAGAAATCAATCCATTTGATGACAGTGATTCGAGGTCTTCTTTAACAAAAGCTTAATGAAGAAATACATACCTCACAAATCTTACGAGTACACAACTCCATGAGCGATGGGCTTTTCCCTATCCCATGTTTTAAATCTGATAACGATCGCGAAAAGGAGGTTGCAAGCCATTTTGAACCCCCACTTTTGCAGTATCTTCCTGGAAATCCTCTATGCAGCTTGTCCACATCAAAGTGCTGGTGCTGCTTCCTAGAACAAGCTGCCCCCATTTATAATTTTAAGCGTCACAAAGGCAGCAAATAAGCAACAGGGTAACTCATATGATTGTCAAAGGGTGAAGAATGCATTCAAGTACTGCATCCCTGCATGAGAAAAAGAAAAGAATAACATGCTTAAACCCAGAAAAAGGTAAGACGCATCCATATACTAAAAGTACTTCATCCATCAACATATCATAGTTGCATCAGTTAATGTTGTACTTCTACAGGCAGCAAACTTTGTCTTTTTCCCTATTCCCCTCCCCCAATTTCTTTCTCTTTCTCTTCCTGTTCTCTCTCCCTCCTGATTTTTTTTTTTCAAAATGAAAAAAAAAAACTTTTTCCAAGTGTCCAAAAACTGACTATCCAGAGGTTTACAATGACAAAGCAAAATAGAAGAAGCAAACAGAGGAGGAAAAAATATATATATATAAAGGGAAACAAGGAATTCAAGACATTGAGAAATTGCATATCTTTTGCAACAATTTAATCCACACAGTAAAAATTTTCCAATTAACAAATTTCCAGGATTACACCCAGTTAACTAAACTCACCTAAACGGTCAAACCCTTCAGTCTTCAAGTACAGTGAAGTGTAAGACACTAAAGTTTTCAAGTTTAAGCATGCCCTCTTAATAAATTTCCAAAACAAACAAAAAGAATGGACAACGAAAAGAGACAATCAAGGGAAAGAAAACAATCAGCAATCCACAAAAGTATATTATTTACAAATTACCAGGAAAAGAAAAAAGAAAAAGTAGAAAAGGGACAAAAACAAACCTTATATAATCATCGCATGCATAAGCAAGATGATGATCACTCCATTTCAAAAAAGCCCCGAAAAAAAAAATTTACCTTTCTATGGTTACTGCGTGTGTTTTCTTTGTAGTTAGTGCGTGAGTGTGTGGAAAAAAGTGATGATGACGGAAGTGGCCAAGAGCCAGAAAGAATTAAGCAGTAGAAGAAGAAGAAGCGTCCAACAAGGGCTGACACCGAGCCTCAGCTGTGGTGCCACGTGGGCTGGAGAGACGTTCTGAGATAGGTGACCTTGGATAATGGTTTATTTCAGTCTGTACCCTCAAGATTTTCTTTTTCTCCTTTGCATCCAAAACTTTGAGGTTAATCAAGTTTCACTGATCTGATCGCAAAAATCTATGCACGTTTTGATTGGCTCGTGTGGAATGTGCATGTACCTTTTTAGTTTCAATGTAACCAGTGAGAAAAATTTTCGTATTTGTTTGATGGTTATGCTTTTTGTATTTATCTACATTTTATAAAAAAATATTTGTTCATAAAACATTAAAATCCATCTTATTTTTTGCCAAGACTGCATCTTACAGATATTTTTATTGGTTGATTTGTGTTATACTAGAATTAAACTATTTACTTAAACTCTCCAAATTAATGTTTCTTCTCTTCCCTTATCCCTAAAATTTAGAATATTACAGATACTTTTGAATTTGCGTTATAGTATGATTATGTTATTTGTCAAAGCTCTCCTAATTAATATTCTTTTCCTTCCCTTATCTCTCAGTATCCCCAAAATCTTGAATATTACATATTCAATTATTGGTTGATTTGTGTTATAATATGATTAAACCGTTACGTAATTTCCCTAAATTAATGTTTTCTTCCCTTTTCTTATCCTTAAAACTTAAGTATATCTACCCCTAAAATTTCAATATATCCACACAAAGAGATAAGCGTTCTAATTATCATGTGTAGAAGAGTTACAATCATTTTAAATTTTATGCGTAAAAGAGTTACAATTTGAGATTATAAACACCCTACTTGCGTATGCACACGTATGTATGAAGTTCACAGCATATGTAATATTAATAGAATTTTTTACATCCTTGTCGAAAATCCAAAAAGTATGTATCACTACCAAATTGCTAATGCTTTATAATATTCTCATTGAAAATAGTATATTTAGCTTGCTCGTAAAATTTTTCCATTCTTCTTCTTTTCTTCTTTTAAGCACGCTCATTGTGACCTGACTTAAGAACTAGGATTATATAGAGAGCTAATGCGATTCATTTAATTCACATCATACTATTTCTTAAAAAATTATAAAATGGGAGTCCATCTATCTGACAAGTTTTCTCTTATTTATTTTTTCAACACTCCTACTATTACTCGTGTAGGATATTATTTGTTGTGGGGTGTGAAATCCGTCAAATAAAAAGATTAATGCAAATAGAAAACGTCAAAAACTAAAAGGATGCAAAATGGATTTATAGTCCTTTTGGGAGATGCGACGAGACATGTCCTGAGACAGAGATTGGGCGGTGGCAAAGTGGGTCTTACGTGTATGAGATTTTGCTTTTCGGCCTTCTTTATCTGTTTGGGCTTGGATTGTTGGGCTCCACTTATGGAAGATTGGACAGGCAGCCTTTGTCCTGGATTAGTTAAATGTTATTTTAATTAATTTTAATCATTATCCCGGTTATGTGACGATCAAAGTACTAAGCAGCATTTGATTACAGATGGAAATTATAAAAATCCTTTTAATGATAGTTCCTTTTTTCCGTAAAACATCATGAGCCAGAAAAAAAGTACCTCACGAAACAACTGCTGGATTAATGGTAAAAACTGTATAGCCCTGCACACAAATTAGCCATCATTTTCAACATTTTAGTCTTTGAATTCATGTCAAGTAAACAATTAATAATTCGATGATTTCATTCAATCATCTTCATTCGTAAAGATGTTATAACAAGTCCATTAATTACTCCTAAAAAAAAAAAATAGAAGTATTCATTTTGCAAGTTGGGAATGTTATGGGTGTGAGTGTTAATATATAGAGTTCCATTTAGTGGAAAGATGGGCGTGGTGAACAAATAACTGCGCATAAAATCCATAAAGAGAACATCATGATTAAAAAAAACCAGTGCCTACCAATAAGAAATTATTACTTTGTATTTATCACAATAAGGATAAATCTACTAATTATTAAAGTGTGAATATAATGTGACAACTTTCAATTGATAGCACTGTATTATCGTATTATCACTTAAAAGATAACGCTGGAGATTTAAATTGGCACTCCATGTGGTTGTTGGTTTTATATGCTCTGTTTTGTACTCAAAACATAAATATTCACCATCATATTGTTTAGTAGGGTAACTACAAACAGATATGACAAGGTTAAAAAATTACATCGAAAAGAATAGTAAATCATTTCGACTCTCGAATATCTGAATGACTTTGATGGTACATAATTTGATCAACAGAAAGCCTAAAATTAAACCGGAAAAGACGTAAAGCAACCAAGCCTGAATAAGACCTTCTCTTTTGCATACTATTTTACCTTTGCCGACTATTTTGCATACTATTTTACCTGTGGTAAAAAAGAAAAATCTAGAATAAGTGAACAACGTTACTTTGTTCTTTATGAAAAAATCCTCTTGTTATTATAAATGACTTTTTTTGGACTGAACAATTCCTATAAATTTTCTTGATCTCGGGCTACATATTATACCAAGTTAATAGACAATGAGACTTTGATACCTCTATCGATATGATAGAAATAGAGAAGACTGGATACGTCATCTCTATGTCAAACCATTAAACCATAAATAAATAATCTACAAATACATTTATATTATAATTATTCATCATTTTAACAATTTAATGCAGCAGAAAGCCTAAAAATTATTTAATTCCAGTGCTTTTGACACCAAGTCCCGTTTTAATGCCGAACAATTTAATTATAATTATTTCTTATTTTAACAATTTAATGAAAAAAAAGGCCTAGCAATTATTTAATTCTACTGCTACACCAAGTCCCGTTTGGAGACCTTTATCCAATCAATATTTCTAAAGTTGAAAGTCCAAGAATAGTCCACAATGGGCGTGGGTTCTGCAACTCAGTCCAAACCATAAACTCCGTAATGGGTCATAGGTAAGCCTCAGCCCGAGCTATCTTTTATCCTGTCCAACTCAAAAACCCACCCCAACCAGATGAGGCTGATCATGATTCAGCACCCAAGTCCAAAATTTGGCCCAACCAATTCAGACTAAAAATCCATGCTGCATATTTCCCTTTTTTTTTTTTTTTGTGTTCTCCTTATCATGCCTTCAATAATACTAGTATTATGTTCAGGAAGAAAACTAAAAACTGCATGCAACATTTTTTTTTTTTTTTTGAACACATGCAACATTTTTAATCCAAGAGTTTAACACTTTAATTGAAACAAGTTTAGTGAATCACCATTGTAATGTCTTGTAGTGCGAAAACACCTAATTGATTAATTTGTAGCCTAAAATTACATAGAAAAAAAGTAACCAAACTTCATTAGTAGATACATCTACCTTCTAAAAACTAAATTTATATAGAAAAGTAATATTCTAACTCCAATTCCATTATTAGATACCTCTACTTTAATTGTTTAGAACTGCACAATAAATTTAAACTTTTACCCCATCATAACGAGTAATATTAATGCTCAGTTCATCTGCACTAATCGAGCTTAATACGAATATAATTGAGCTTAATACGAATATATTTTAATTCGATGCTAAAAATTCAGTTGTCACAAGACATTTTGTAATCCTAATGTTTTTAATTCTTTCCCCTACCATCCTGTCGCTTGCAACCACAAGTTAGTACCACAGTACCGAAATTCTAGAATACTTCCCCACTAGATTTTTTTTTTCTCTTTTCAAGCCCATAAATATTTTGTCCCGTTTTATGCCCCCATCTTCTGGTCAGCAACAAATCTGCCCTTGTTCTTTCTCCAGATAAAATCCCTCTCTCCCTAAACCCCAAAACCCCCTACCCAAGAACACCCCATCAGAATTTAGAGCAACATTGGCCATGGCTTCAATGTCCATAGACATTGCAACAACCTTTTTGGGCTTAGCCAAAAGGCAACCCACTCCCCTCAACAGATTTGGTGCAACAGTCTTTCCTCAGTTGTGGAAAAACAAGATTTTTTTGAATCCGAGTTATTCAATAGGCTCTTCAGTTCGTTCAAGAATTGTGTCAGTTAATTATACATCGAAACCAAAAGGGTTCTCTAGGAGGTTTACTGCCTCTGCTGCTACTACCTCCACACCTCAGAGCGAGGATTCTGATATTTTGACCAAGATACCTCCTGATGATAGAGTTCCAGCTACTATCATCACCGGATTTTTAGGCTCTGGCAAGGTAATATGTGATTCCGTTATCTACTTACAATAACGTTCGTTCAAGATTATGATTGACCAATTCTTTATTTGTATTCTTGATTGTTTGTATTTGTAGCTTTAGTTTAGTAAGTTATAAAGTCGTGACCTTTTGTTCTGAAAGTCACTGTTTCATCTGTGTGAAATGTAATTGGGATCTATTTGATGTATTTCTGTTAGTTCATAATGGTAGCGTACAAATTATAGCAGGTGGTAAACACGTAGTGGTAATTCTAAGAAATAATAGTTTGGAATTGGTTGAATACTAGCTCAACCAATGAGTGCAATTACCAGAATACAGTTTCAATGGTGGGAAGATATTTGGAGCAACTGTTTTTGCTCCAGAGTAGGTTGAGTTGCACCTGGTTCAATACACAGAAAAGGTGTGAAATATATAGTTCAAGAGCTTCTTGCGTTAGGTTTGGCCTGTAAGTGTTTTAAAATGCATATATAATTTTTCCTGGTTTCTTTTCCATAGTTGTTGACTTGTCGTGTAATCATCATGGGGTCCCGTGTCAATGAAACTTGCAGCTTTATTGATTATCTATACGTATCTAATTTCTCTTTGTCTTGAACATGTGGAGACATCCTAAAATTTTTTTATTTTATATTTTACAGACAACGTTGTTGAACCACATATTGACTGCTGATCACGGGAAACGCATTGCAGTTATCGAGAATGAGGTATGGGATTGAGCTTTCTTTTTGTTGTGATATTACCTATTTCATTTTCTTTGTCATGATAGTTGTGCTTTATAGACAATAGTTCACTATTTCACAATTACTTGTTGGTCTACAGTATGGTGAAGTGGACATTGATGGTTCATTAGTTGCTGCAAAAGCAGCTGGAGCTGAAGACATTGTTATGCTCAATAATGGGTGCCTGTGCTGCACTGTTAGGGGTGACCTTGTGAGGATGATTTCAGAATTGGTCAATAAAAAGAAGGGAAAATTTGATCATATTGTAATAGAGACTACAGGTAGTGATTTGATGAGATAGGATCTTAAATTTGCGTTGTTCACTAGTCAACTCTTGCAATAGGCAATACAGATAACAAAAGCTACTGAGTGTATACACGGAATCATATTTTTGCTTGTCTGGTGTTGGATTTTAGATGTTTCACTGTATATGTGTATATTGTATCTGTTACTGAATTCCATATGTTTTTTGTTACCCCATAGGATTGGCTAATCCAGCACCAATTATTCAGACATTCTATGCTGAAGATCAGATTTTTAATGATGTTAAACTGGATGGTGTCGTGACATTAGTGGATGCTAAACATGTTGGTTTACACCTGGATGAAGTTAAACCTAAAGGAGTAGTCAACGAGGCTGTTGAGCAGATTGCTTATGCTGACCGTATTATATTGAACAAGGTACATGATGTGCATTTGCGTTAGCAAAATTTGTCTTTAGTCTTTTCCTTTTTTCCCTTGCATTATTCCAGTACTGTGCAATGCCTATCCTTAGAAAATTCTGGGGTATGATTCTGAATTTGAGAATTCACATTATGTGGCTGACATGACATAGGAATGAGTAGTGATGAGTGACTGCTCTTAGATAAACACTTGACATTGTTCAGCCTGAACTTTCATGCCTCCATTGTTATTATTTTACTTGGAGAATTCATGTCTATTTTGAAGAAAATTAGGGCAGATTGTACTTTAAAGATTAAACCTTTTCTATCAAAATTGTTGCTCTTAATTCTGCTAAATAATTCCTTCCATGTTGCTTACAGACGGATCTTGTCAGTGAGCCAGCAATTGCTTCTTTGATTCAGAGGATAAGGGTTTGTATCCTGGCTTTTCTTTGCTTTTCCTTTTCATTCTTTAATTTATTTGTTTGTTGTTTGGTGAAGTATTTCTAGCCTTTCAGGTTTCTCATACTTCATATTTTATGTTTATTTTTTAAGTGATTGGTGACAGTTTACCTTGGTTGGTGACAGAACATAAATCGTATGGCTCAGTTAAAGCGAACTGAGTTTGGAAAAGTTGATTTGGATTATGTTCTGGGAATTGGAGGCTTTGACTTGGAAAGGTTATACTTCTATTACTTATAAATGGAATGGTTCTGATTCCTAGTATGCACCTTCTCAGTCAGCTTTGCTCATTGTTATTATATAAGGCTAAATTATTTATGTTTGATTGAGCATTGTTTGCCAGCCCTAATAGTCTCCTGCTTTCTAAAAGAAGGGGGCATAGACTGAGTAATAAGCTTTAATTTGCAGTCTCTCCCCACACAAAATACTTTTGAATAATTGATATTCTTTCAAGCATATTGGCTGGTCTTTATTTGTTGTTGTTTTAATGTGAATGAACATGAGGTTTCCTTGGATAGTTTTATTAAGGGATATAACTTCTTGGTTTTTATTAGTCTTAGTTTTCCATGTTCTGAGAGCTATATTAGGGGAAATAACAAGTGGTAAAGCTCAAACTGAATAGTTTGCTTGAGGAGTAACCATGTAGTTTTTTTCATTTCTTTTATTTGCTGTGGTGGTTCACCCTTGCAGTGTTTACCATTCATGTTTGGGAACTGTTATTTCTTAAATTAAGTTTCTCTAGTTTCAAATTTTAGATAGAATATCATTCAAGATACAATTTTACAGACCAAAATTGTGTAGTAGATGTAGTTCAAAATATAGAAAAACATGAATATCAAACTAGCACATGCTAGGCCCTTCATGCCATAGATACTTGGATGTTCTTTTCTTTAGATTGTTACTGCTTGTGCAGGATTGAGAGTGCTGTTGAAACTGAAAGTTCCAAAGAAGATCATGGCAGCCACAGCCACGATCATGATCATCATCATCATCATCATGACCACGAACACGACCATGACCATGACCATAAACATGGTAAGTACATTCTAATTCTTTTATTAGGTGTTGGGAATAGCACAGTTCAAGAAGTTATTGTGCCCCATTTAAGCTACAAACTTTTGTCAATAGATTTGCTGTGAGCAGGTATCGTGTGAGCATGCATAGGATTTTGCAAGTGTCATTCTTGGCTTTGTGTAACTAATGCTCTATTAATGATGTTTGTGATGAAATTATTGACAAAGTTTGAGTTGATGCTACAAATATTTGCTGTGCTTTGCTCACTTATTTGGTTAGTTGGCCTCATCTTCCAAGGATATGTACCCACCATTATTTGGAGAGTGAATTGCAATCTCCCTGGAACCTTCTCTCTCTTACCAAACACACCCCCCCCCCCCCCCCCCAAAAAAAAAAAACACCAAAAAAAAGAAAAAAAATACATCGAGTGTGAGCAAATGAGAGTTTGTAAACTGAGATGTGTGAGATATGATAGACCATGTTGCCTTATAATTCTTTCAATTTCCAGAAAGTCAGTGAACTATTACCATATTTTATATTGCTTCTAGTGTTCTTCTCCTGCTCCAACCCCACATATCTATCTCTTTTGCCACATTAAGGATGGCAACAACCATGTAGAATAAAAATTGGGGTACACATATGCTATTTGGCATCTTCAAATTTCTTATCTTCATAGTTCATGATTGGCATACTTTATCTGTAAGATTGGGTTAGCTGTTGATAATGATTACCGTATTATAAGTCATTTACTTGTATTGTTGATTAATTAATTCTTGAATACTATTGCAGAACATCATGATGATCATGCGCATGATCACACTCATGACCCTGGTGTTTCTTCTGTCAGCATAGTTTGTGAAGGGAGCTTAGATCTTGAGAAGGTTTGCTTCTTGTGATTTATTAGATAGTCTCGTTGCAGTTGATCTTCTGGTTTAAGGGAACTTTACAATTAATTTATTTGGTAATTTGGTGGGAAAATTAGGAGGAGTTTAATGAACTTTGGAATATTACTTTTCTGTGTGCTTTCTATAATATGATAGACTGAGAGATATTGCTGTTCTCTATCTCAGGCTAACGTGTGGCTTGGTACATTGTTGTTGGAACGAAGTGAGGACATATACCGTATGAAAGGTCTTCTATCAGTTGACGGAATGAATGAGAGATTTGTCTTCCAGGTGATGATTGAAGCCTCTTTAAGAATGCTAATTTGGCTGGGTTTTCTCTCTACTGATTAGTCAATTGTTACATGGTTCTCTAAATAAGTTGATAATTCTGATCAGAAAATTCAGTTTGTAGGTTGGGTGAAGTTGTGAATAATCTAGTGTCCATCAAACCTTTGTCACTGTATGTTTCTATTTATCATCTGATCCAACAAAGTCTTCACCAGGGTGATATTAGGAAAGCTAGAAAAAAAAAAATTTATTACCTAGGCTAACTTTTTTAGGAGGGAAAAGAAGCATCACGTACCTCTGAACTTCCTGCTGGTTCACTCTACTCTTCTTTGTTACTAAATTGGATGCAACTTGATACCATACTTTTACTCTTCCAGTGAAAACTCAGATGGGCTTCTGTTACAACTCGATCCATGTGTTATTGAAACTTGATACAAGCACTAAAATTGCTGGCGTATGAAGAACTTTTGTTTAAGGTCTGCTTTTAGCTTGGAGGCAACTTGCTACCTTACTTTTTATGAAGTGTGGCTGTGTTAGTTAACTGAGGTGACTGGTTGAGGCTTTAGGCTAAAGACTCTGAACTGATAATGTGCACAATATGCTACAGTTTAGGCATAGTCTAAAATTCTGGCTTTGGCTTTTGTTGCGGTAATGCTGAACTAGGTGGTCATTTATCTACGCCAATGATATGCTTCTGAATTTAAACACATTGAGACCTTGGGCACATCTTTAGTTTCGTTGGGTTCCTAATCTTAAATAAACTTTTCATACAGTTAATTAATGAACATAGTTTGTAAGACTAGTGGACAGGAGAATGTCACTGGGTGAATCAATGAATATGTTGTGACCAACGTATGAGGATCCGTTTTAAGTAACCTATTGATCTAGCTTCAACTGCTTACATGGTGCGGTAACCAACTGTTTATTTCTTGTAAATTCTGTTTTGTATTTTGATCGATGACTCATGAACTTATTGCTTGTTTGTTTATTATTCTGTTTTGGTGTGAGAAAGATTTTTTAGGAGGAGAGAGTTTTGGATTCAGCTATTGCATGATTGGTTTTAACATTTCGATTTGCATAAATACTGTACATGGGTAGCGTGCCTCGTTGAATTAATGATTATCCTGTTTTAACAGGGGGTGCACGACATATTCCAAGGTTCACCTGATAGGCAATGGCACCCAAATGAACCAAGAATTAATAAGATCGTGTTCATAGGGAAGAACTTGGACGCGAAAGAACTTGAAAAGGGCTTCAAGGCGTGTTTATTGTGATTCCAATGTTGTACTCACAATAAGTATTCCAGTTGATGAACTTTCGAGGACCAATAATTAACCATTCTATCTTGTGTCATAAAACATCAAAAAGGTTACTTTTTTTTTTTTCTTTGTTTGGATATTAAATCGAAATTAATTGCACATGTATTAGTCCACATTTTGTTTTCCTTTGGACGTTTTCTAAGCACACTTGAGGTAATAGTGATTCTGTTTACTGATATTCCATGGGAAAAGTCCTCAAATTCACATTAAAATGCTTATAACAATTCTTCAACTTTTATGGGACATTACGGATGTATGATTTAAAAGTGGGCATCTACCTTTACTAATCAATGTAATGGTTCATGAAAATTGCTCATTTGGTTTTGTGAATTACATACAATACTTCCACTATCTGCCAAACACATTGATTGTCACTGAAAATCCTTAACATCAGATCAGCGATGTCGATTGTCTTAAACCATTTCTTGGAAGAACCAAATCAGGGAGTGAGTGTATCCTCAAAAGAAGGAAAAAGAAAGGGGTGTCAGTTGGCAAAATATAATGACAATCTACGAATTTGGATTGGAGGACGGTAATGAATAGATTTTGTTTTTCAAAACTTTTTGTTTTTTCACTCGAAATGAAAAGGACCGATCCTTCCTTGGGTACTCAATGGACCAGCCCAGGTAGACCCCAACAACGGAGCTGGCCCAGTGGGTAGCAAGACACGGATAATTGTCAGACAAAAGTACAGATTCGGGGGGAAAAAAATGTCTTAAACCCTAAAAGAATTTCTGTTCCCTCCCCACTCCCAGTAACACATTGCCAAAAGGCCCAAAACCATTCTGTCTCCTCACTCCACAGGCACCTTTCTCCTGTGGTTTTGGTTTCTTTAGTATAAGCTAGGGAGAGGAGAGAGAGAGAGAGAGAGAGAGAGAGAGAGAGAGAGAGAGAGAGAGAGAATGGAGTTGCAGAGTTCTTGCACTGCTATTCTTGCTTTGGAGAAAATGGTTTGCTCAGTGGTGCTTGAAACCGCTCTGGCTGCTCGCAAGTCCCTTCTTTGGCTTCTCTTGATGGTACATTCTGAGCCCTTTTTCTTTTAAACTATATTCTGTTTTTCTTTGTTCGTTAGAAGTTTTACTGATGCTATTGCTAACACGAACAAAACCCAGCTTTTTTAGATGCTTCGGTCTCAGATTTTGAATAAAAAAGGCTGCCTTTGCTTGTTTAAGCAGTTAAACATTGTTTTCCCTTAAACAACAGGTCAGATATTAGAAATGTTACAGCATTGTGTTTATGGATATTTTTGGTTTTTTCCCCCCTGCTTCTAGCGCATTTTCTTTCCTCATTCTATTTGATTTGACAAACTGGAACGTCTGTTTTCTGGATTAGTGTCTGTAAACAAATAAAAGCCTTCCCCTTTAGCCCTTTCCTCTTGGCTGCCCCCCAACTAGGCACCCAGGCCAAAAACAAAAGGGGAAATAAATGAAAAAGCCCTTGAATGATCAGATGTATGAGTTGGTAATGTACTGGTATCAACAATTACTTTAGGAACTAAAATATAAGCAAAATCATTACCAAAGAATCTCGTTGAAGTTAATTTGCATAAAATTCAGACTTTTACTATGGAGTTGCGGCAGACAGTTTGCTTCTACTCTCTGGTTATTAGGAAGAGACTTGAATGCTGTATTTATTTTATTCAGGCTATTTACAGTTAATTGTTGGTGATTTCTATGAGAGCTTTATTTGCTTACCATGACCATACAACTATGCAACTAATATAGTGTCTAATGAATCCTCGAAAATTCAATGTGGAGAAAAGAGGAGCTGTTTGCTTTCTGTTCAAGGGGGTAACACAGTAACAAGCGGCCTAGTCTTTGCCATTTTTGCTACAGTAATTGAAAAGATTTGCAAGATTGAAATGTTGCTGCTTTAATTAATCGTATGTCTTGTAAACCACACACTTTTCTTGTCTTTTGTTTTGGCGTTGTCTTTTATAGAGCTTTCAATCAAGTTTTGAATAGTTATAAGTTTTGGAGATCGATTTCTCTTTCGTAGTAATTGCACATCTTGGATTCATATGATTCAAAGCAGTAATGGTCAGCATAGCAAAACATGTGATTTGACTGGCAATTTTTCTTTTCAAATTTTTTGATGAATAACGTTCAGGATTGTCCTGTGACAATCACCCTTATTTAATGCATATAGAATCTGTTAAGACAAAAGTTCAGTAGGCTTTCTGCCATATTTTTGAGGATTAAGTCTGAACTGATGCTGTTTTCCAGAGTGCAACTCTTGATTCCAATGCATTTCCAGACATAATAGGAGAAGAAAGAAGGTAATAGAGTTCTATGTTTTCTCTCTGTTATCTGACAAAGTTAGTCTCCATGTGCAAGAATATCGGATAAAGGTCACCATCAGAATGTCCATATCTATTGCAGGTTGCCTGTAAGCGACCTTGAAAAGGTTTCAGGTTCTGGCACTGAAACTAAGGATGCTAGTGAAATGGAAGATGATGAAGATAAGGATGAAGGCGAAGACGATAGTGTTGATGGAAATGATGAGGATGATGATTATTCTGGAGTAGGGAGTGATGATGAGGAGGATGGTTCAGAGGATGATGCTGGAGCTAGTGGTGATGGTGGAAGTGATGAAGATGAGGAGGATGATGACGACGACAACGAAGATGATGATGATAACGACGACGATGATGACGACGAAGATGACGAGGAAGATGATGATCAAGCGCAGCCACCATTAAAGAAGAAAAAGTGAAATTTTTGGATTCTCATCCGCTGATTCTTGCTTTTCTTCTTCGGTTAGGATTTGCAGAACTAATATTGGAAGGCGATTTGTTTATGACTAGAGAATGCTCTTGTGATAATTTTAGTATAGAAGTAATATCTATCTACTTGGTGTTTCTCTGCATGTTGATCTGAATTAGTAGGTTTATTTATGACTTGTTCTTCTTTTGCTAAGAGAGCAATTTTAATGTTTTATGTTAAAGGCGCACCATATGGTTGCACTGCAAGGTAGTACAGCAAGGGTGCTTTGTGCAATTATGCACTTGATGAGTGATGTTCCGCTCTCTCCCTCCCTCTTTTTCTAGAAACAAAAGGAAATTCATTCGATAGAGGACCCGAGTCAACATTCTCCTTAAAATATTTGTTAGGAAAGGACATGAAAATTGAGTCTAGAGTTTTAATCAGAGCTCACATAAGGCATCTTTAAAGAATGCATCCTCCTGGAGAGTGAAGGCTTGCCCCTAATGTGCTCCACCGAAGGGCAGAATTTGCGACCCTTTTTAGCAATTAATGAGATGATCCCTTTTGCTTAAGTGATTTAGTCAACCTATCCACGATTGCAAGGCTGAAGATACTCCAGCAGCCTCAACAATACGTGCACTAAACTAAAAATTCATACTTTGCTCATCAAATGCCTAAAGGAATTGCTCCATCTAATTATATTATTATTAGTTGATAGTAACGGCTATTAGCATATGAAAATTCTCTTTCAACATATGAAACAGCAGGAATACAAGAAAGGTTGGAGTGCTGAAATTAACATGGAACAAACCAAATTTACACTGTTACTGAGGCAGTTTTCCAGACCGAAAAATCGCAAATTTATTAGCCTTTGAATAAGAATACTCGATTCCATTACTCTTCAACAGCTCCTCAAGCAAATTCTTGGCTCTTTCAGGCTCAGAAGTTTCGCATTCAATCTCATAACACGTCCCAAAATCATAATGCGTTTCATCAAGCTCCAGCTTCATTCCACTCCATTCGTACACTGCTCTCACATTTCTAAATCCTCCCAAGCACACCAACTCCTTCTCACCTCCAACCCCATATTCCTCCCTTACTCTCTTCATTATCCGCGACGAATCCATAAGCAACAGCCGCCGCGGCTCCGCCACGCAAGCGCGGCCGATGGGTGGGTCGAGGGGCTCTTCATCTTCCTCAATGCGGCTGATTCCATCGGCCATTACTGGTTTTGCTTTGAGAGATAAGATGCATTGAGAGTCAAGGTCGTAGAAGCGGAGGCGGAGGGCGGCGAGATTGGAGGAAAGCTCAGAGTGGGGTGTGTCGAAGAATTTGTTTTCTTGGACGTGGGTTTTGAGGTGGAAAGGTGAGAGTATAGTGGAGAGGCGCTGGTGGGCGTCTGAGTGTGGCAACCGGAGCTTTACTTCTACTTCCATTGGGGTGCGGCTGCGGCCGAGGCGGTGGTTGATAGCAGAACTGAATTTAGTGGCGGAGCTAGGAAGTCGAGGGCAGAATTGGGGCTGGTAGTTACCGGTGTATGGAATTGGGATAGCCAGTGGTTATTTATGCCGTGTGTAGTTTTTCACCTCCAAAACTTTCCAATTTTTTCCCTTCTAATTTTCTCATTTTAATATTACATGTTTGTGAGATGAATTTATCAATTTGTGGATGACATATGTGAAAGCAAATTAATCACCACCAGCACCCTAAAAAAAGAGAAGGGGGGGGGGGGGGGGGGTTGGGGGGAAGATTCTTTCTTTTTCAATTCAAAGATTCTAATTTCACAATAGCTAGATAAAAATCTAACAGTTCATTTTAGTCATACCCAATTTTCTAGAAATAAATATATGCATTGAGTAATTGGTGATACTAGGTAATTAATTTCGTGCTAGCACATAAATATATGCTTTACTTTCATAATAGTTCGAATGTGATTATTGGAAAATAATTTTTTAAGAAAAAAATCAATTTCTCACAGCCAAATGTATTTGAATGTATGGGCTTAAGACTTTAATATCATGAACTTAGATGGGTTAGGATCTGGACTGAGTATGAGCATTTTTGGTTTAGCTAGAACTTCCTCGTGCAATTAACTGGTTTAGAAGCAACTTGGCAAGGTTTAGAACTATCCCATTGGATACCTGCCCTTCTCTTCTACTGGTTTCAGTCGATCCCACAACATCCGAACACCAACATTTTTACCAAATTGACTGAAAGAACTTCTTTTTCAGTCTTTATGCTGGTGGGATTGCCTGATTGATTGTGTTGATGGGAACGTGCTTTTTGTTGTTTAGTTGATTCTCCTACCTTTTTAATTAGTTTTAGGATCTACAGGAGATAATGATGATAGAGAAAGATGAGGATTATGTTATGTCCCAGCTGTAAAGAGCTGGGCATTGGAAGCCCAATAAATATTTCAAAAAAAAAAAAGGTAGGAAGGAGAAGAAGCAAGCGCTGGGCATTGGAAGCCCAAGAAATATAACAAAGAAAGGTAGGAAGAAGAAGAAGCTGAAAAAGTGAAGCTTATAGAGGCTAAGCCTAGTTTACTTGCAAAGGCCTCACAATTTTAAGAACAACAATCTGAGATTGGCCTGACCGAACAGATGGTACAACAGGAGAAAGAAATGATTGAACAAATCGTGATGGAAAAACTTTGACGTCTGTTTGGGAGCAAGCTAAACGGAACCATTGTTTATGGGGTGGAAACCACCTTGATTATAAGGAGAATGTCCAAGAAAGCATGTGATGCAATAAAAAAGCAATGGCGCATTATTGTGGATGGTGAAGATATTCCTGCACCAATCAAGAATTTTAGGATATGAGATTTCCTGACCCCATTTTAAGGAAGGTTGAAGATAAGAGGATTGTGCAGCCAACCCTATTCAATTTCAATGTCTTCCTGTTATTTTGTCAGGGAGGGATATGATTGGGATTGCCTTTATAGGTTCTGGTAAGATGCTTGTGTTTGTTTTGCCACTAATCATGATATCATTGCAAGAGGAAATCATGATGCCAATTGCCCCTGGAGAAGGTCCATTGGTCTGATTGTCTGCCCTTTGCGAGATCTGCAAGGCAAACTTAGGAAGTTGTGGGACAGTTTCTTGAATTCATGAGGGACTATGGTTTCACAGAACTGAGGCCGTTGCTTTGTACGCTGGGGATTGATGAGAAGTCTCAGTTGGAGGTTGTGAAGTAAGGAGTTCATATTGTGGTTGCTGCACCAGGCAGACTTAAGGATATGCTTGCAAAGAAGAAGATGTATCTAGTTGTCGCAGGTAAGTTTAAGAAGATGTATCTAGTTGTTGCAGGTAAGTCTATTGGCTTTTGAGCTGTTCTGCTATGTATTAAATTTGATGATTGATTTTGTCTCTCCTTTATTTCTGGCACCAAGTACAATTGGAATCTTAAGTGTTCTGGAGAAGTATATACTAATCAATGTCATCTGACCTAGTTTAGTCTTACTATGAAAAGATATAATTATATTTTTTGGGGACTTTTCAGTACCTGTGGTGTCTACATGGGAGTTTTTTGGGGTCTTGAGAAAATCTGTAAGCTGTGTATTTTTGGGCTTTTGGTTTATAGAACAGTTTCTATCTACTAGGTCAATTAACCAGAAACATCTCTAAAGTGCTTCTCTTGCTGGCTGAAATGGTAATACCAGTTCATCTCATCTTCTCCTTCTAATTTTAGGCAGAGAGGCTACTTTGGTAGCCAAAATTGACTCCTTTGCCTCATTGTGAACCTCGCTATGACCAGCCACTAGAGCAGGGTCCCTTTGTTTTTCCAGTCAAATGCTGCTGAACTACTCCAAAATAATCTTCTAATGACACGTCTAATCTTTATTTCAAATGTTCTAACAGGTGCCAATTATCAAATCAAGGATGCTAGCATACACTTCCACTGGCTAACTCCAAAATATAATCCTATTGTTGCTTTAGCCTTGGTATTTACCTCCTAATCCAAACACTGCCACTAGTATCTTGAACACACAATAATCATGCTAACATAAAATTTATTCTTGTTAAGTCTACAATGACAATGAATCATTTCTTTGCAAAATGAACAATAGTAACTAAGTAATTCTTCTTACTATCACTATCATTGTTACTTGGATTTGGAATACCAATTTTGCAAGTAGTGCACTTGTTTTTCGTTTATATTATGACAATGTTTTCATTCTTAAGCTGCTTTACGTAGTCTAATTTCTACTTCTAATCTTGTATCTTTTATATTCTGGACATTCTCTATGCTTTCTGCATAACTTCATTCACATATTGGTCAGGTAGTACCCCTGTGAGTTACAACTTCAAAGGATCTTATAAATGTTCAAAGGGGAAAAATTTAGTTTTTTAAAGTTAAACTTGCATTAGCTGCTAGATTTTATTTTTTATGGTTGTTTGATTTGAGATGAGTTCAACTGATATTGACATGGTTAGCATGGTGGCGGTAACTGTAAAGACTGCTGCATACAAATTTTAGTTTCTTCAGCTACTACTTATTCAGTAAAAATGTAGACATTATGTTTGATTCGGTTATTAGTTACTTCTTTTTCCTTCCTTTTTTGGTCTTTTCAACTCGGTTCTCAGTAACTTACCACCTTGTTGTTTGGGCATATACTTAATTAGGTGAGGCAGATAGATAGGTAGACCTGGGTCTTGAAGATGACATAAGAGAAGTCTTTGATCACACAAAAGCCCAAACTCTTCTATTTTCTGCTACGATGCCAAGAAATATATAGAAGTTTGCTAGAAGTGCACTAATTAAACCTGTTGTCGTCAATTGCTAGAAGTGCATTGGTTAAACCTGTTGTTATCAATTTCGGAAAGCCTGGAGCCGCAAACCTATATGTGATTCAGGAAGTGGGGTATGTAAAGCAAGAGGCAAAAAATAGATTACTTCTCTGAATGCTTGCAAAAGACTCCCCCTCCTGTTCTAATATTTTGTGAGAGCAAAGCTGATGTGGATGACATTTATGAGTATCTTCTTTTAAAGGGAGTTGAAGTAGTAGTAATTTGCGGAGGAAAGGATCAAGAAGAGAGAATACGCCATCAAAACTTTTAAAGAAGGGAAGAAAGATGTCTTGGTTGCAACTGATGTTGCCTCAAAAGGTTTGGATTTTCCAGATATTCAGCATGTAATTAACTATGATATGCTGGCAGAAATAGAAAATTACATCCACAGGATTGGCCCTACTGGAAGATGCGGGAAAACAGGAATTGCAACAATGATAATCAACAAAAATCAGAGTGAAACAACACTTCTAGATTTGAAGAATTTGTTGCGGGAGGCAAAACAGAGGATACCACCAGTGCTAGCTGAATTAGATGATCCAATGGAAGATGTTGACGCATTTACAAATGCTAGTGGGGTCAAAGGCTGTGCTTACTGTGGTGGATTTGGTCATCGCATTGGTGATTGTCCCAAGTTGGAACACCAAGAGAGCATGAAAATTGCAAGTTCGAGAAGAGACTATTTACGATCTAGCAGCTATTGTGGCGGAAATTTGACTTTTTTCCTTCCGAGTAATGTCATTGAATTCTTAAGTGGATAATAGTTCACTTGTAAATGAGATGCGACTATAGTTTCATGAAAGTGTATGCGGACGCATCAGCTGTAGCATATTTGACCTTTTTTTTTTTTTTTTTTTTTTGGGTGGTTTCTGGGGGAATAAATTGCACTGGAGCCTTGACCAAAGGTGCACCTGAAGCACAGGAAGAAGGGATAACACTTATGAGGGCGAGTTGCTGTTGTACATTTCTTATTAGTAATTAATGTAATTTTGAACTCTTTGATCTATGGAATTGTAATACTTTTTTATTTTCATCTGTAGAGCTTACGTGCCTAATAGGGATGCCAGTGGAATGTGGTTGAAGTCTGCTTGTTCCTTTCTGTCCAAACATTTGTGCGTCACAGGGATTAAAATCTAGATTTAGGTTGATGCTTTGTGCCCAGTGGATTTGAAGCTCTAGTAACGAAAGCTCAAAGCTTTGTGCAAGTAATCGTTGAATCAAAGCTATGAGTGAACATATCAAGGAAATGAAAAGAAAGGTTTCAGGACTTGAAAAGCTCTGAGGGAATATGATTTCATTATGCGAACTCATCTTAGGTTCAACCAACTAAATGAAATAGGGCTCTGGAACTGAACTTTCAGAATATCAAAAATTTCAACAGATGCCAAAAAATACAAATAATAATGAGTAAAATTTAGTAAAATTCTGGTAGCCTTTGAACAATGTCAAGATTTCTCACATTCTGAATGGCCCCTGCTCGAGCACTTGGGCTTCTGGTCACTAATAGTGATGGATTTGATTCTTGGAATAGTATTTGCATAAGGCCGGTTCCAATCTGCGTCTATGCATCGCAAGCAGCCCGTAAAAATTACAATATCAATTATTTGGCAAAAAAATAAGACCCATCATCAATGTATACACAGGACACAAGAAACACATAAGAAATAGAAGAAATCGCAAATACACTAACTGTAAGGCATTACCTTAATCGGTTCAATGGCCAAACGTCCATTGGAGGAAATATCCCCATACTCTTGGCTTTCACGACGGAGAGGATACTGCATGTCCTGAAACTGTTTCAGTACCTCATTCAACAACTGTGTCCTTTCTTTCATGCTTTTTGTGAACTCCTCCTTGAGGATTTCATCTTCTTCCTCAAGAATTCTCAATCTCTCGTCCAGTAGCTTAATCAACTTGTTGTTTGCTTGCATCTGACCCTCATGATCCTGTTTCTGAGAACCTGTAGTATCTGATGACACAGCACATGTGGTATCCATAACTCTCAAATCCATCGACTGAGAATTGCTGCTGCTTGACGTGCCTACGTATAGATCAAAACTTCTTCAGCTTTCAGTGAATCCATCCCTTTATAATCATTATTTGGAGTCAGGGTCATCAAACCTTCGATTGTCCCTTGCATTTGTCACCGGATGTTCATTAGAACTCGTGGAAGTTTTGCATGAGAATTAAGAAAATTTGTTGCGTGACAACTTGTAACAATTCCCAGAAACTATGATGATAGCGATGACGGTATAAAAAAAAAAAAAAAGCACGCAAGGAAAAAACACAGTTTTTGTTCTATTACAATTGAATCATGGAAATTGAGCTCATGTTCATGTGAGTTGGTGAGAGTACATGACCCTGAAGTGAATGATGGTTGCTTGTATTTAAGACTGGTATACTGAATCTTCAATTTCTTTACTTTCCCTATAAGAAAGGGAGGAGTAGGGTTTTTGGTGGGGAGTTTAAGGAAAGATATTGTTGATTTATGATTGACGTTGCAGTTGTCAGATTAATTGAATTCTGCTACCCAAGCACTAGTCTTTATATTGTATTTGACAGGAAATTTCGGCTCTAAATATAGCAGTTCCGAGAACGTTTAAGTCGGTTGGCGGTTCTTACCGTCATTCTCCTCTGCTAACTGAATTTAACATACAAAAGTTTCGGCATTCAGAGAATTTGGCTGGACATAGGCAGAATGTATTTATTTTGCTTCACAGAGGCTCACACTATTAAAGACTGGTCTAGACGTGGTTTCAAAATCTTAAATCCATTCAATAGTCATTATGTGACGTCCACCAAGCCAGGCGTGTTTGTTAGGTCCTTGATTGCGTCAATGATCTGCTGAAAATGAGATATCATACACAATGTTTTAAGCGACACAATTTTAGTTGTTCACCTATGGCCAGAGCTTTGTAGCACTATGATTTTAAGTGCCGTCGAAGTTTTCATGGTCGAGAAAACTGTAAAAATGTAGAAAATAAGTCGAAACAACTAAAAAACAGAGAGGAGGATGAAAGGCCGGTGGTGAAAAGTTGAAGAATCATTAATCTACCTTCCCTGCCATTTCTTCAAAAAAACTCTTTCTGAAATGTAGACTTAACGGGTAAAGTGAGCCAGAAGGAAGGGGAATATGAATCGAGTGCCTGAACAAGAACTATATCACAAATTCAAGATGTTTGCCTAAACCTTTATTCTAATTTATATGCACATGATACTTGTGATTCCTTCACTGTTCAGTAAATTTTCCTATCCTTCCCCTGGTAGAGAAAAGAAGAAAGAGGGGGGGGGGGGGGGGGGGGGGGGACACTGATACAGGTGTGTGATTTTACAAAGGACAGCTAGGTGTATTTTGTGGGTTCATCTCGAATTAGGCCATAGAACAAGAACACAAACTGCAAGCTCTAGTCAACTGGAACTTCCACCTCCATCTTCAGATTAGCATTATCAAATACCTGAAACAAAAGCAAATTATTGATGACAGGCCTAAAATAAGTAGCCTTAAGTGAAGCAATTGAATCTTAGGAAACAATGCAATGGAAAGATATTCTTAGAACAACATCCTTTACAAATTAATGCAATAGACTTGAAAATGATGCATCTCCACCCAGCTTATTTTGACCTCATGAGATCTAAAAACTTGCAACTGAGGTGTAACATCCCTTCTCAGTTTATGTGCTTAAGAAACCATCAACATACAGGAGCAAGTCATTTGATAGCTTGCACACATTTTTCATCTGTCCCATTCTTTGACAGATAATATCACAAGTTTATTCTATTATTGCTGTTTAAATTTGCAAGTTTAGAAAAGAAACAAACCTTGATAAAGTCATCCAATTGTAATACCGACTCCTTTGTATAACCAGCTTCATGCAAAACTTGGATTAATACTTCCTACAGAAAATATAATAGAAAGAACAAGAGCTTGTTATGCTTTTATACTATTATGGAAAAAGAAAATGAGAACTTGGAGAAAACAAAGACTGCTTATCAAATCCTCAGAACAAGGTACACTCTTAACTAACATCCGAAATTAATCAACTCCATCAATGAAGAGTTTAGTGTTCTATCAATGTCTTCCTCAGCTTAGACAAGAAAGTTTAACATTCCAAGATAGTATTTGGTCAGAGGCAGGAGAAAAATAGAAAACCATATAATGAGATTAGGGTGCAACCACACAATGCAACACCAACTGCTATTTCTTTTTGGGATCATAGTGGTTGCTAAATGCCCAGCGACTGCAGATTCTTAGCAAACCAAAGCACCATAAACAAACAATGTATGGAAAACAGTGAGTGTGAAATTAAAATTTGAATATGGAAGTTTTAACTGGATATCAGCATAAATTTCACTGTTTAACTAAATTTCAGTCTTCCATCTAAGAGATTTAGTTCTTCACTGACCAACTCTCAAATGATAAGAAATACAAAAAAAAAAAAAAAATGTCCTGGGACCGGATGGCTGTCTCGTCAAAAAATAGGGTATGTTCGACTTGAAAACCTAGATCATACATTAACTAAATACTTATCGCATCCACAAACAGAGGTCTAAGTACACACTTTTCTTTTCAAGATACATGAGTCCATTTAGAAGCTTTTCATCATCATAATTGCTACTGGTAGTTGTGTATTACTACCAGCAAAATCAGCATAGCATTAACTCTCCAATGCTCACACATGAACATAAATTAACTCTTAAACCTGAACCTTCTTGATATTTTGTACTAGACAACTGTTTAAGGATAGCTGCTGCACTGAAGTTCAGCAACACATGACTCATTAGAAAGCTGAAACAGCAAATCAGTTCACATCAAAAGTACCTCTCTTTGTTGATCTGACATGAAAGGGCCAGCCAAATCCCGAAGCACTTCTATCATGTCATTGAATGTTACCTTCCCATTGCAATCAGAATCATATACTTTGAAGATAACTGAAAGAAATTTGATAAGAATTGATGATATAGTGAAAGGGAGACCAAACACAATAAGAAGTAAAAGATAAGTTTGAGGGCAGATGTAGTCAAGTGAATTAAAAAGTTCCGTGAAATGAGCTCAAGAAAAATCCAGCATCAATAGGAATCAGACAAGCTCCTCAATTGCCATCACGTATTTTTCTCACTCAACAAGTACAACTAAACAGTGATTCAAAGACAATAAACTATTTTACTGAAAGACATCAACCATATTTACCTACAGTTTAACTACCAAAAGAGATATACAAGGAGACTGATAAACATACGCTCAATTTTCTGGGGTATACTTGCTTTAGCACTAAAGGCCGATAAAAATGCCACAAAATCCTTGAAATTCAAACCATCTACCATCTTAAGCAACCTCTGTTAAGAAACACAAAGTAAAAACAGAAAAGCGAAGCGGAAACACAAAGACGTGTGAGCTAAATAAAACCTCCAAAAAGGTTCTAAACATAGTTCAACGACAATAATTAAAATTTGATTAAAAAAACCCAAAGATACCTGAGAAAGAGGATTCATTGCAAACTCTGGCACTGATAAAAATTCATCAGCTGATATGAACCCCTTTGCATTCCTATCAAGTTGGCAAAATCTCTGATAGAGAGACACTATTTCTTGTTGGGAAACTACAACATGTAAATAAAAGAAAATTTCGGTTCAAAATCTATAATCAAAATAACCAAGATAAAAGCTTTAGGAATATATCAAGGAGACCTACACAGATTGTTAGAGTGTTCTTGAACTTCTTCAATATCATACTGAGTCAACATTGACGATGTATTACCCATTTTTCAGTATCACTGCCAAAAGAGCAAATTTGCAAAAACAAGAGAAACCCTTTAATCAAAACACAGATTTTTTATCGACTTTACATAGCATATCAGAATATCAGAAAAGAACCAAACTTTAACAGTAACTAATCTGCACGCAGAGATTGATCAAATTTACAAAAACAACACAATCCCGTTAATCAAAATCAAGATTTATAGCTTATTTCTATCATAAGAACAAGAAAACTGGCACATGGGAATCATTATGTGACAAGAAAAAAAGTAAAAGAAAGCAAAGAGTAAAAAAACCTGAAATTCCAAGAATGAAGGGAATAGGAGGTGTGAAAGAGTTGGGTATGGTTTTGAGGGAAAGGATAGAACTGATGTATGATGATGACCAAAGTTACTGATATTATAGTGGTACCGAGTAATATAATTCTGCAATCAGACGAAGAATTCCATCGTGATTACTTTGTCATCATCGGAGCCCAATAATAGATGACCTTTCTTGTCTGTGCAAGGTGATGAGGCATCTGATGTTTATCCTGAATGGCTAAAAACTATATATAACTAGAATAAAATAAAATAAAAAAACCAGGAATATTTAATAATCTGGATTTCGGAAACGAACATTTTTAACCTAACATGTACGGCCCATTAATTTAAAGGGATTAAAGCCCATTTTTGCTTTAGTGGACCTAAGAAGCGAAATAGCGCAAAATAATGTTGGGCAGGAAAAACCATGAATCCTTAGTTCTAATAACAGAGAAACTGGGCTGACTCCACTTTTGACAGAAGAGTTTGGGTAAACTTTTGATTGAGCTTGGTCAAGACTTGACCAATAATGTTGACAGAGTGTTATCTTTTTTTTTTTTGAAGAGTGTTATCTTTTGAGTGCTTCAACATACACGCAACCTGAATGTAGTTTTTACTCCATTTATTAAGCCTAAGCTTTTAGTTAGTAGTACTAGATACTTTTCCAGTGATTTGCTCGGAACAATTCTTTTCATGCAAGTATTGTCACCCCAAAGCTACAATTCTTGGATCTTTCGTTGGACAGCGGATCGTATGCGTTCAAATCATCGTAAAAGACTTGTTTTAAATAGTCTCTGATTTTTATAAAAATTGATTTTAAAAAAGTTAAAAATCAATTGTCTTAATTTTAGCTTAAAAATAAAAAAAATAAAAAATTAATTGAGAACGTCACAAAATAAATTTTTCAAAAATTATAAGTTAAAATCGAATAGAAAAAAAGCTATCGAGAATATGATCTTTTGATGTGTAATTTCAGCCCAATTTGGTCCTTGAGGAGTTGTGTTGGACTAGCAGGCTCATATTAACATTTATTTCTACAATTTGGCATTTCCTCATGGCGTAAAAAAGAAATGCTTCCCAACTTGCCGATAAAACGAACATGGTTACATACGCATGCTACGGCAAACATTGGATACCCATATGATTTCAAGTTAATTCTTGGATATGACTTAATGAATAATGGCTATAGAGATACGACTATTCGTATGTAGATACTCCATTTTCAAATGAGATGCTAAAACAATTTGATACGTCTCAGTGTAAAGCAATATTATTTGAGAATATTATCAAAATATGTTTTTTAATTATTTTTTATTTTAACGGCATCCCATATTAAAAAACATTATAATATTATTTTCCTAATAATATACTAATAATATTTTGAAAAATATGCAATCCAAACCCTTTTTTTTTTTTTTTTTTGGCAGGCGGCAACTCTGTGGGCGAACTTGTAGTCTTGTGATAAAAAATAAATTAGGCCAGGAAATGTCAGAAGCCCGGTAAAAAGTTGGAGTTTGACTGTCTATACGTCCCAAAATCGTAATGCGTTTCATCAAGCTCCAACTTCATTCCAGTCCATCACTGCTCTCACATTTCTTAACCCTCCCAAGGACACCAGCTCCAACTTTATTCCGCCCCGTGTTGTTTTTTCACTTCCAAAACTTTCCAATTTTTCGCTTTCTAATTGTACATATTTTATTTTACATATTTATGAAATAAATATATCTATTCTTGGAGGACATATGCGAAAGAAAATTAATCACCAGCAGCACCACGAAAAAAAAAAAAAAAAGAGGAAAGATTTTTTTTTTTTTGTGTCAATTTAAAGATTCTAATTGGATGAGATAAGATCAGTCCAATTAAAATTTGGGTCAATATAAACAGATAAAAATCTAATTCTTTGATCCTGGCACAATTCATTTTATATATACATAATTTTCTAAAAAGAAGTATATGTATTGAGTAATTTGTTATACCTGACACAAGAAATATTGCTTTACTTTCATAATAGTTCGGATGTGTTGGATTACAATGTTTTTATAATCAATTTCTCAACGCCTAATGTATGTGAATATATGGCCTTGAGCCTTTAATATCATGGGTTAGCATTTGGACTGTGATATGAGCCTATTTGTTTAGGAAGAGCTTAAGTTTGGGAAAGCCTGGTGTATATGACCGTATGGGCTGAGATATGAGCCAATTTGTTTAGGTAGATAGAGCTTAAGTTTAGCAAAGCCCCGTGCAACTAACTGGTTTACAAGTGATGAGCAAGGTTTAGAACTTTCCCATTTGAAGACTTACAAGACTTTCAGCCATACGTGATCGAACGATGAATCCATGAACCGCAACTTCAGGGACATTTTACATTTTTTTTAATCAAATCTACACTAATAGAGGAAAATTACACTATTACACTATTACATCAGGGACATTTTACATTTGAAGAGCTAATGATATCAACGAACCTTTTGAATTACTTAAGCAAAAAATGCCTACTAATACGCAGTTACATTGCATGATATATTTAAGCTGTCTTTGCTTTAAAAAGCAAGATTTTGTGAAACAGTAGCCAATCCAGATATGTATGTGGTGGTTTTTCCCAATCAACAAGGGAAACTTATGCCATATGCTCCAAGCTAAACACACTGTTAGTTTTTCTTACGGTTAACACCTTGTGTTCAATCTTATATGCTCCAGGCTAAACGCACTGTTGGTTTAACTTATGAGTAGCACCTTGAGCTGAATTTTAGATGATTTTATATATCTAAACCCCGAGAGAACAAAGGAAAAGGGACATAGTACACAGAAGTAGAGCATCACACAAGACCCTTCCAGAGAAAGGAAAAAAAAAATTAAAAAGCGCAGTGACAGCCCCATGAGAGGAAAGATTTACGCATCATACTACACCCCAACAAAGGAGAAACATTTAAGCGTGTGTAGCGTGTAGTGCTCTCATCCCCTGCTGGTAATATCCGCAGTAAATATCAGCATAATTTTTCACCATCTTTGATAATTTTGGGGTTCTTTCATTTATTAATCCATCTTCTGGTCCAATCTCTTTTGTACCTCAGGTGTATAGAATACAGTCACGGTGATCCTGTCCCAGTCCGACTTACTCAGCGCCCTGTGAACTGGACTCTTGAACATTCATTGGTCATTATCTGTCATTTGTACAAGACGGAGATTAGATTTGAGGACTACCACGAGATGAACATTCCTTCTACAGTTAAAACTATCCTTTCCAATGCGTGATGTAGAAATTATAGCTAGAGGCGATGCATGACCACTTTTGTTATGCATATTAGTTTGGGAATTGGACATTTAGACACTGTATCTTACCTCCATTTGGTCAGCTATTTGAACAAGTAGAGCATGAGGATTTTTTGGAACATTGAACCAGTTGTCATCTTTGAGGACTTGGAGGACCTGGAGAATATTGGTAAATCCTGATCCATCTGAATGAGGTTTTAAAGTATGGACAATATCAGGCCTCTTGCAAGGTGGATAGTAGTTAAACCTGGCTGAACAGTCGTGATTGCTCACCAAACAGTCTCAAAAAGCAATTTTCGTCTAGATTTAATGACGTTGTCATGGCTTTAGAGGTGAGCTCTGTTCCTTTTTTTTATCTCCTGTGTATTTCTCTAAAACATCCCTGTCAAGTGAAGCCAGGACAAAGAAATATAACATGGACAATTACTACGAAATCCTACATATATTAGAAGAGAAAAACCAAAGTATTAAGCCGGTTTACATATTGATCTCCTGTTTCCCGGGACACACTAAAAGAATCTGGATTTGCTGGCCAAAGTTTGTAGTTTCTTTGATCTGCAGGTTGCACATTAAGAAAGAATCCATCTAACCAATCCAGGGATTGACCTTCTTCTGGGACAGGGTCAGCTCCACAACCTTCAAAATCTACAACTGTTTTTGCTTATCCTTTATTTTCTCCCATCGGCTGTGCAAGGAATTCTCTTGTAACTTGTCTCAACTCATCTAGGAAAGAACCTGAAATCCCATGATATATAGCCTGAACATTATTATGAACATGGATCCATTAAGCCACCTTCAGTTTAGTTTTAAGTTCATAATCACAGTAAGAAAAGCTTAAAGTATTTTCCAATGGACCTGAAAACGTCCCCATGAGGAGAGAGCTGCTATAAATTTCTCAAGTACTTCTTGACTTTCATCTGCAGGTTACCGCTGATGATGATATTGGATGTGAGTTAGATCAATAACTGGAACTGAGACACTGAGGTGGGATCGTCATCTTCAGTATCCTCACCATCCCCAGACTTGTATGGTGCCGGTGGCTCCTCATCATCGAGGGCCATTTCTTGGACTCACTTTGGCAGCAGTAATTCTGCTGGAAGATCAACAGAAACCTCAGCAATGTTATCAAGTCTCTGTTAGGATGGCAGACTCAAGGCCTGAAATTCAAGAAGAGAAGAAACATTTTGTTTTTTAATATAGGGGTGATTATGGTTATACTTATCATTACTGGTCTGACGTGATTCGTGATTGGTATGTGGATCATTGTATTTCTATATTCTTTGTGACAGTCCAGTCACATACACTACAATTTACTCTTGAATGCAAGACAACTTAGAATCTGATTCGCTTTCAGTCATTCAAGGGCTGCGAATAAATATATTCAACTGCAGAAGTTAGCCATTTTTTCGCTAAAGAAAATTCATTGCTACATATCATGTTGTGGCCATTCATGTCACTTCATAAGCGTGTTGGGAAGTTCATTACTGTCTCTATCAAATGTTTTGTGTGGCTTTCATGGATTTTTGCGGGAAGGATAAGAAGTATAAAATTGGCTAAGCTAATCAGATGTTTAAGCTATGGAATCTTCAAGAATTTTGATAAATACGAAAAAATGAGGACACAAGACATACATTTTTGTTTTTAAAAAAAACATTAGAACAGAATACTTTTGTGCCTAGCCCAAACATCAATAAAACAATAGAATATATTTTGGTCAGTAGTTCAACTTTGATAGACGCACGTGTAGCTAAGGCTGTAAGGTTAGTCTTCTACACGGATAACATCGACATGATCAGAGACAACTAAATTCAATACTTTGATTGATTGATGTACATATGCAAGTTGTACGTGTAAAGTTCAAATGTCTTCAATTGATGTACATGTGTTTGGATGATAAATAGAGTTTGGAAAATATAGAATGTGTATTGATAAAATAGTGAATAATTAAAAACGTACAGAAAATCTATATTTGCAGATTTGTAGATGACTAATAAATATAGACATAATATAAAATAAATCCAGACATAATAAATCAAAACTTAATATATAATGAAATTAGACATAATTTCCCTAATCAATTCTAAATCAATTATCTAATTAAATCTACAATATTTACACTAACACTCTCCTACAAACTCAAGCTAGTTGCAAAAATCCCACTCGAGATTATAAATGAAATTTTGAAACGGCGATAGAAAATACCATGAAATAGATCAAACACTATAAAATGCTATAAAAACAAAATATCACGAGAATGATAAATGTTGTAGATATGCAAGTTGTACATTTACAAATTTGAGTGTCTTCAGTGGTAATAAATTATATTAGTCAGTATTTGTCAAGAAGTGGCAAAATTAACTTTTCTGATTATTTGTTTACACCCAGGTGAGGTGATATAACACGAATAATTGATAAAGATATCTTTAAGCTTCATCATGTGACCTGGCGAAAAATCTTAATCAGGTGGTCCCTGAAAACAACGGTAAGAAACCGTGCGGGGCCAATGCTTTCTCGATGCATGGCCACCAAAATTTTAATTATGTTCATAATTTTTGACTTGGGCTTCATTTTGTAAACAATTTGACCGAATTGGTTTCCAGCTGCCATTGTAAACCAAATGTGGCCGAACTTGATTCCAAGAGAAACTTAAAACCCGGTGGTTATCTAAATTCCTAAGATGTCAAACCCTTCGGGTAAGCCTAATGTCCATTTAATAAAGCTCCCATGAGAATTCAACCCGAAAAATAATAATAGTTATAATAAGAAGGAATCATCCACTGTAGATATTCCGTACAACGACGGCATAAAGCCAGTTTTCTCCAATAATTCTGAATTTAAACCTAGACAACAATTTTGCAAATAACCCAGGCAAGAATGAATGCCCATTTGTTGATAAATTTTGCATATTTCCAAAACTTTCAAAATATATATTTTTTCTATAGGCGATAAATAAGCATTAAATAATATTTATTTTGCAGTTATATACTTCAAACTATGTACTCATTACATTTATTAATAATAAATATAAGACTGCTTTTGTCTTGTGAAAATTGAACTGTAAATTGACTAAAAAGATTAATGGAGTTACATTTCGGTCGAACCTTAATCTTTACTTAAGTTTTAGCCTTCTAATTGATGCCAAGGACCAAGTAAATTCATCTGATGAAGTTTTCTAAAATTTAATGCTTGTGGCACTTTTTGATAATCGGATAACTAATTGAACTTCTTGCAAAAGTTTCGTATCTCTCTCAAAATAAAAAGAACAAAAAGATAAAAAGAAGCAACGAAGTTCAAAGTCCTTGAGGACAACACAGGCGTAGAAGTGCACGGTAATTTATTACTTGAACTTTTACACGTCATTCCAATTTGATTTTAGAGTTAACAACAGTTTGCCCCCCTAAACTAATGGTATAGTCATAGTTTGTCCCCCTAAGGTTTGAATATATACATTTCACCCCCTTTTGTGTTCTGTTTGACTTTGACACACTCATATGCACTTTTTCTTCCTAAATTACCCTTCCTATTCCTAAATTAATCTTAGCTTTATGAAATTTTTAATGGTCAACATTTGGTTGTTTCAATAATTTTTTTCAACCCTACTATATATTCTCCGTATTTTATAGAAAAGATAAACTGATATCTCTATCCAAATCAACAAATTTAGACTGCAATTTTTGTTATTTCATGTTTTTATTTTAGACTATAATTTAATAGATTGTTACATTCTTATGTGTATTTTAGCAGGAAAAACATTTTACTTTTGGAATATTTTATTGTCGTGTAAAACCTTCTACTTTGTGTTTTTGTTGGGAATAGCGTATGCTTTTTGAAAAATAGTAATGGTTAAAATATCATGGAAAATATAGATTTGTTTTTGACATTTTGAAGCTATTCATATATTTGTTGTTGTTAATTTGGAAAAAGATATCGTTTATCTTTTTTGCCATATTTATTTTTTACATTTTTGAACGATTCATATATTTGTTATTGTTGATTTAGATAAACATATCGGTTTATCTTTTCTATAAGATGTGGGGAATATATAACAAGATTGAAATAAATTAACGGAACAATCTAAAGTTGACCACCAAAAATTCATAAAGTTAAGCTTTGTTTAGAAATGGACAAAGATAATTCGGGAAGAAAAAAATGCATATGAATGGGTCAAAGTCAAATAGGACACATGAAGAGGTAAAATGTATATATTCAAAGCCCAGGCGGGCAAACTCTTACTACCCCATTAGTTCAGGGGGCCAAATAGTTATTAACCCTTGATTTTATTTGAAGGCACAAATTAGTCAGCTTTACTTTCAAATCTCTGCATACAGTAAAAAATAGGGATAATACAAACATCCCATGAAGTTTATAACAATTGCAAGTAGCTCCCTCCGTGTTTAAAAAATTACACGTAGTTCCCTTGGTCACTTGAAATGTCTATTGTGCCCTTAACAAAACACTTAATCAAAAGCTTAAAAGAAAAAAAAAAATCTATTCTTTCCCTACTCCAACCTGGTCGACAATAGCCATGCCACTCAAATTTTCTTCTCTATTTCCTTCCCCGAACTTCTGTACATCTACTCCCCTCTTCTCCTCCTTCCCTTCCCCTCAATTTTTCTTCTTTTTCTGGCCATAATGCATGGCGCACCACCACAATCTTATGCATCATCCACCAAGCCAACTACCCGCCGCTGCTGCCTCCTTCCTTAACCCCTTCTACTCTTTTTTTTTTTGGTTAACAATTATACAGCATCCCCCTTTCCCATCATCACTTGTCTGCTGCTTACCCTCCATCGGCTATTACCCTTACCATAATTGTTGCCACTAACATCTTGCCTTCCTGCCTAAACCCACAGCACCAGAGATTGGGTCTCTATTGATTTTTCAACTTGAAAATTCCCTTGCAAACATTTGCTTCTTTATAAAAAATATTGTTGCTCTGCAATAAGTTGGTTTTTTTTTTTTTTTTTGGGTTCCGGATGGTTTGGCAATTTTTGTTTGTATGTTGTGCCTCTATCTATTTAGTGTAGACATTGATGTTGATTGGTTAAGAAATAGATATTGATGTTGACTTGGGGTAAAAATTGATGCTTTGTGCTTTTATCTAAATATTTAGCGATAATTGGTAAGAAAATCCCTGAGCAATGATATTCATGGCGATTGAAATAATCCAATCCTAACAATAGGAGAGGGCAATACCCCATGCCCTGTGGATAATGCAAAGACTACCCCTTTATGGCGTTGTTATTGATTGATCTTTGAGAGTTTATAATAGGATTGATAGCAATTGAACATGACAGTTTTGGAGGAAACATTCTCATTTTTTAACTAACGATTGGTAATTTTCTCCATTTCCTAACAAGTTTCCCGCACTCCATTCTTTTTGGCTTGGATAGCAAATATGATCGATGTGTTGCTTATGGTTTTTTTTTCTTTTTTCTTGACAACACCTTAAAAACAGAATGGAGATTTGATTTATTGCTTATTTTCTGGGTAGTCTAGGAGTTGTGGCGGACTGGGTTATTTTTCTTTGTTACTTTTTGGATGGGAAAATTGCATTGGAATGGTATTTATGAAGAGATGGGCTTGGAGATTTAAGTGAAGAATATTAAATTATTTTTTTATATTTGAAAAGTTTTTTCTTTTGAGAAAATATTCTTTGAGGGTATTATAGGATTTTTATGTAGTTTTTTGGCTTATGTCTGCAAATTGGCCCTATTTTGTATTGAATATACATAAAGAGGGGAGGTAAATGTAATTTTGAAACGTGAGGAGAACTACTCGCAATTGTCATAAGCTTCAGGGGAAGTTTGTGTAATTATCCCTAAAAAATAACATTGCTGCAGCAGTAATGGGTTCCAGAGTGCGTTGCAAATTTGCTTCAAGCGACAATATTCCAGCATGGCTAAAATTCAGAGAATTCACTGCGCAAGTGGGCATGCTTGGTAACCTTTGAGCGTGGGCGTTGGTTCGAGAGCAAAACGAGGCAGCGGTTTTACCAATTTTATGTAAGGCGGAGAACCCGATGGAATGAGAGTACCAAAATTTGACAATTCAATGTTGTTTGGTCGGCATTTGCGTGGGGTGGACCAGAGTGGTCCTTCTCGACTTTCTTCAGTTTTTTTTGTGGTCTTATTTATTTATTTGGGGTAAGAAAGGTGGGGATTTTACTTGCATGGGAAATTACGTTGTTGGATTACGCCATAATGCCATTCCAACGTTAAAATTGTTTGTTTCTTTGATAAGTAATTCTAGATTCATCTCCCCCCTTTTCTTTTTCTCCCTTAGTCCTCCTCGCCTCTAATTAAGTTATAACTTCTCCAATCTTGTGCCTTGCCCATTATCCAATCCCCTCTCATCTACTACTGAATCATAATCAAACATACGAAGCTGTCATCTTGAATCCCTTTTTAACAATCTTTCTACTTTATATCTGTTACCAACTTACTATATGAAAAGCATTTATTATTCGGCTTTAATTACTTATGGATTTTGGATGTAGCTGCTCGTTAAGAAAATCTGGCTAGTAGAGGGAAATAATACATGAATTTAATCCATTTGTCTTTTTGGCTTACGAACTCACCACGTATCCTTTTTAATTCCGAACTCATAAACGTAACAGTACTAAATTGTTTTTTACCTCTTCACTTAAAATATTTCTTCTTTTTTTTTTGCCGTTATGCAGCTATAGATTCCGGATTTAGTTTGTCAATTGGTACAATGGAACATAGATATTATATATATATATATATATATATATAATATCTTTTCTTCTTTTTTCCTGGCAAACATGTTGTCATACCTTGAATTTGTTTTTTCTCATTTTTGCCTTACGTCTGTCAGATTATTTGCAAAATACACGCGCAACAAATTTTCATCTCTTATTCTGTTGAAAGGACAGTAATGCCGAGATGCTGCAGAATTTACTCTGCTGTATCGGGTAAGCTCTAGTATCTTAGGGGAGAGTCCATCATATCGCATATAGACTTAAAAGCAGAAAAGAATAAGTAGGCAAAGTTGCATGGTTGGTGGCCGGTCGCCATTGGCTTTTGCTAGGATGGTTAAAAAAAAAAAAAAAAAAAAAAAAAGAGATGAAAACGGTTTTTACCGAGGGAAATGAAGACTGAGGTTGGCCCCACCCATATATTTTACCAAATTTATAGCAACGGTTAGCTTTCGTTGTGGGGGACCACCATGACTTCAGTCAGGTGGGCATTTACGTTCACGTAAAATATCGTTGTAAAAATTTACTACGCCATTCTATCTCTGGGGTAGGTAAATTACGTTAGATTACTACTGCCATATAAAAAATGCGTTTCTTTGCAGTAAACCTAGATTCTTCTATTCTTTCAAACCTATCTACTTGCTTCTCCTTTAGTCCTTATCCCTAATCTTTTCCCATCTCCCCAACCTTGTGTTATGGATCCAATCGCCCTCCCAGTTAATCAATCGATGATTAAACATTTGAAGCTATTTGATATCTTGATTCCTGTCAGCATGAAGAGATCTTTGAGAATTCCCTGGAACTTAACCTACAGTCCCGATCTTGAATTGTACATGGAACTGAAGAAGTCTGCAAGCTTGTTGCAGATCTGGAATAAATGAAGCGAAGACCGAATTTGTTGAAGGAATGATACTAGTTAGATCAGTCTCAAGACAGATTGAAGACGAATCATTTGGATATAAATCCTTCTTGAATCATTTGAGAATTTGCTCGGGATCGGCATAAAACAGGTAATTTATGTATGTGTCTATATATATATATATATGCGCATACATAAAGTTTAAACGTTCGGTGACTTCCTTATGCAATGATAATTTTTTTTAACATATTTGTTATTGCCGTGCATACATATAATTTTTTTTGTTTTTTTTTTTTTTTTCCAGTTTGGTGATTGATGTAAGTATATGATTTTTTTTTTCTTTTAATATAGATGGTCATATAGTGTTCAAAATACAACCGCAGCACTAAAGAACCAAAATATATATATATATATTACATCACTAATCTTGAAAGGAAATTTGTTCTCATGAGTTGGACTCCCAATTTGTACATTAAGTGTACATTTAACAGTGATCGAAATTCATAGGTAATCCTTCCATCCACTTCTTTGGTTGGGAAGGTTGAAAATTCTTTTGTTTATTTCCTTCTCTAGATGGTATAATTAAACCCTAATGATAATTTATGGTATAATTAAACCCTAATGATAATTTATCAGATCTTTAGAGGTAGAATAGTTGTAGACTCATTGTTCTGCCACAAGAGGCCATTTAAGATTTAAGAATTTTGGGAGTGTAAACTTGTTACCACAGAAGTACTATATTCCTCCAGAGAGTTGTGATATGACTGGTCAGAACATAACTTGGAATAAGGATTTCCAGTGGACGGAACATAGCCAAGAAGAATCAGTCATCACAAAGTTCGCATGGACTAAAAAAAGGTGCAAGTTAATTCAACGAATGAACGAAGGACCGAATTTGTCCCTGAGAGATGTAATTAAGTGTAGACCGATCTTGATTAGAGGCTGGACTTAGACAAATCCAGACGGTAGGAGGAGAGAGAGCAACAATGTAAATTTTCATTTACATGGGGTTGGACTTTGAGAGGACCTTGACTGAACACAATCCTTTTGGTATCTATCAATGAACCTAAAGAGTCCATCTTGTTTTCAAGTCTAATAAAGAACCAATGTTCAAATGGGCTTTCTCAGGTCCTCCTACGTATATGGATTTACCTATAAAGCACAAATCATGTATACTTATATCTTTAGCTATAGAGCACAAATATCTACTACCGTTCAAAACAATCCAAATCATGTATATTTATGCATTTACCTTTACCTATAGAGCACAAATATCTACTACCGTTCAAAACAATCCAAATCATGTATATTTATGCATTTACTCGTACAACATATGTATATAGTACACAATCCAAATCCTATAGAACTCTAATGAGGTAATCCATTCCTAACACAAATTCGATGGATTATATCAGACGGTACAAAAAAGACTGAATTATTTATCTTTTGAATCACTCACAATTTAACACTAAACTACAGTATAGTAATGTCTCGTCCACGAGCTTTTTGTTCTTCTTCGTCTCCTATAATTTCCTTTTTTCTTCCAAGGCTTATCCTAAATTAAACAAGTCTCTAGTATTTAAATATGAGAAGTTATAATTTACATATCAAAGAGGTTGAAATAGAAGTTCATTCCTATTTAAATTTATAAAGCCACCTCTCAAAAAAATACTATTAAATCAGCTTATTAATTCCACTAAATTAAAAGAAAAAGGATATTTAAAAATCAACATGCGTTGTTAAAAAAAAAAAAAAAAGAAAATGCTTAGATTTTAATCAAATCCATATACCACGCAAATGCCTAACCAGGAGTTAAACAATATCATCCATACTTTTTTCACCTAAAAAAAAGGTTTAATTGGTGGTTTGTTGTTAAGAACTATGGACCATTGAAATGTGTATGCTTACCAATATATGTATATGCTTACCATTATTCTTTTTTGACAATTGGGGGAAGGGAAAAGGGAACTTAACTCACTCAACTCCAACTGAAAGGAGGAATGGTAACTAGACGTAAATTATACCCCACAAACCCACTCCAAAAGTCATGGTAACTTTTAGAGGACCAATGTCTTCATTCAATATATTTATTGTCTCAAACTAGGTGCATGATTATGGAATTTTGCCAAGCGGTTCTATAGCCCACGGTCTAAGAGCAAAAAAGACACTTGTTGCTCCGTCCAGTCTTTGGCTGTGCCAGCTTTGAAGCAACTGCGACTTCACCAAATACTTTTTCTAGTGGGCCAAATACTGTTGAGTTTGCAGCGGGATTGGACCTTGCAAATGGAGTTTCAACAACAATATCACAAGTGGTCTGACCTTTACTCACTAATTTTATCTTCGCACTGGAAAATATTATTCTAAACCACTAACGTTGCATCAACTTTATTTATCGTGTGATATATATATATATTTCCGGCATTTTGTAGGTTCAAAATCAATTTACAAATCCTTGAAAGGGGTCAACAGCCGCAGCACTTTTCTTGCATTCTGCTACCTTCAAGGTTTGTCTACCTTTTAGTAAATTCTATTTCTCCAACTTTTTATTGGTTTTTTTTTTTTTTTGGAATGTCTTTTTATTGGTTTTTTAGTTGGTGATAGCATATTGCTGTTTGGATAGAATAGAAGCGCCTATTAGAGTCGCTTAGCATTGTCCTTTGATATTCTAGACTTCTAGCATTACGGCTACTGGTTCCTTGCTTTTCTTTTTAAAAAAATTGTGTTAAGAATAAGGATTACTGAAAGACTATTTAATGTTTTTTTTTTAAAAAAATTGCTTTTTAATACTTTGGATAACTCTTGAATTTCTTTTTCAATTTAAAACCAATTAAAAGTAAAAGTGAAAAATTAAAAAGACAACCTCAAAACAATTATTATTTTGAATTATAACAAAAATGGGATGTTAACAAATTTAAAGCAATTGTAACAGGTTTATTATCTTTAATAAATTCAAAACAATTGAAACAAGTTTGTTATTTTTTAAGAAAACATAAAAAAGAAGTCAAAAATTAGCAAGACTACACACTAACAATTGTTATATACCTCAATAAATTTCAAGCGATTGAAATGAGTTCTTTATCTTTAAACTAATATACATCTCATTTAAAAAAAAAAAAAAAAAACACTAATTTCTAGTTTGTTCTTCAAGTGGTCTCTGACCCATACAACCCTTTCTCAAAAAATCAGATCTCTCTCTCCTCAACGACAAAAACATCTGTTCCCCTGCAACCCAGAACGCCTCCTTTAAAACCCTAATTTCTTCAATCTCCTTCATTTTCTCCTACATTTTCTCCAAATGACTAGAGCAAGGAAGAGGAATGACGGCCATTTTAGGCAGGCCGTAATGTTGGCCAAAAGCCTTATAAAAGCCAAAGAACTTATCCGGAGACATCCGCACTTTATTCAAAGTAAAATTTTTATCCTCCATGTGATTATTTATTCCTTTCATATATGCTACTCAGTCATTACCCTGCGGATTCTCCATCTTATTCTTTAATGTTGTGTCATTTTTTATGTAAAGCAGAATCAAACTTCAAAATCCACCTTAACACAAGAGTGGCTCAATATCAGAATTTATGCAATACGGTAGCAATTGAGTAGACTATATGCGTTCATACATCCTCTACTTAAACTTAGACAGTCAGATGATTTATGTTGAGTATTAATTGCTAACTGTCTATATAAGAATTTTCCAGCCACTTGACTTCTTTTATTTAATTCCTTGTTCTTTGGGTGATAAGGTATTACTACAATGGACTTTTAATGAGAGTTTAAAGAATTTCATGATAGACCATAAAGGTAAGAGTATTGTATAGATTGATTGGTATATAGAACATGTAGATGCAAACTTAAGGCCGATTTAAATGATAGTCAATCAAATCAAAATTCAGTTTAAATGACAGATAATGTGCATGTTAACTAGTTCTTACATTTTGTATTCTTCCTCTACTTCTTTCTTTCTTTAAACATCTTTAGTTATCTTGACAGTTGGTTTACAAATTAAATATTTAGCTTCTTGATGCTTCGTTTCTAAATTCATGACCTTTCTATTTTGTAACTATTGCAAATTATCTTCTCATTCCACTCGGTAAGCCTAAATGGTAAGTTGCTGTTATAGCTTTCTGCTACAGTAACTATGAAACTGAGAATTTAATATTGTTTTTGAATGTTTTCGTTGTTTTTGCATTCAATTTGTATATTACCCATATGAAATAATGAAGATATTTTTTAACAATTATACATTTTTTATGTCGATATTTGACTTAATTAAATTTATAGAACAATTGATTGTTTATTTTGTCTATTCCCGTAATATGCATAAAAATGAAATTTAAAGGTCCTTGCCATCTAACTGGATGCAGCTATTACCGTAAATTTTCAATGTGAGCTTGTTAATGATCTGTGGAATCAAGTGTTGCATGAGGGACAATTGCAACTTGTTTAAGCTATTGTAAGTTATTGATGGAATTCGTGATGAAAAATAATATTGAACTAATTGTTTGTATACTTTGGCTGATTTTGATATACTAAAAAATCTCTCTTTTTTTTTTTTTTTTTTCCCGTTGCTTCGTCTGAATAAGTGTCTGGGTGAATTATGTTGTGCCTTACAGCTAGATTCCCTTAGTATATTTTTTAGTAATAATCAATAAAACTTCTAGAAAGTCAAGTGACTCCCCTTTCAATTACTACTTATGGCCTCCACAACCTTTTGGTACAGGCCCATTTGTTATTCCTAAGATAAGCTGGACAAATATTAATTACCTATTAACTTCCCAACCCACTAAATCTTCACATCCTCTACTACTTTATTTTGAATATCCTCAATATTTTATTTTAAAAAACATAAAAAGACATTTTTACGTAAATTTGTATCTATATGATGTATTTTAATCAAATATACATAGACTGTATATTCATCACTAGTTACTTTTAATAGAAGTAAACCCCCTTGGTCACTCAAAGAAGTAAACCCCGCCTCTAGCACGTAACCTCTTTATTTTTTTCTTTCCAAATTCTTTTCTTCTAGTATTTTCCACTATTGGTTTAATAATGTCCAAAGAACCTCTTTATACTTCCTGCACTCGTTTCAATGCATAAAACATGAATCTGGCCTCAATTTTGCACAAAAAATAAATAAAAGTTTTTTTTTCGTAAGCTTGCGGGATTTTTATTTAGCTTTTAACAGTGAAGCTTACATCATTTCAGAGGCATATCTCTGTTACAATTACAAGAATTATGTTGCCACTTTTGTAATTTATATCTATTCAAAAATAGCTTCTGTTAAATTGAGTTCCTTATAGCCAAAAAACTCCTACAAATTCATAATATTCTTTCATTGTGTCATAGAACATTGATCCAAATCCAAATGAGTTTAAATCATATTGGAACAATATAAAATATAACAGTTTCAATATGCACCTTGCCCCATTCTTTCTGCAAGTTTTAATGGCCAAAATGTCATCATGGGTCCTTCTTATCTACAATAACTCATAACTTATGGAATAGGCAATGTAAATTGGAAATGAGATTGAGCAATTATTATTGGATATAACATCTTTGAGCTACAAAATTTGGATAGAGAAGGATGGAAAAAGAAAAAGAAAAATATGATTTAGATAAACAGGAAAGAAAAAGAAAAGGAATTGTGTTATTTTTTTCCCACAAAAAAAATTGTAAAGATCCTTTTAAACAATTATTTTTTCTTATTCACACTCGCACCTAAAGCATGTGTAGCTCTTTCCAATAGTTTGGATGTTTTCATGTGTTCTAACCCTAGTTTAAAGCACAAGGGAGATTAATGGATATTTTTAAACTATAATGGAGTAATTTAATCTTTGCAAAAATATTGTACCCGTTACTTTTCAATATACTATGCTCATAATTTGGGGTTTTTTTTTTAGTGTTTAAAATTCTTATGTATATTTTCATTTGATCTTTTCTATTATATGCTTTTTCAACAATAACTACACCTATAGATGTTCATCCTATGTTCACTGTACTTTCTTCATTTTGTCACAAAATTAGTTTTGTGCAAATTATACTTAAAATTTCTGCAAGGCAGCCAATAATATAGCAATTACATCCACAAAATTTATATAAAAGAAATAACATCTAAAAAGGAATAGACAAAGAAAAGTCAAAGAATGGCGGTAGGGTAAGGTAAGGTGGAGTACTTATTAATTGATACGTGCGTGGTAACTCCTGAATGTATCAATAAAGTCTCACTGATGTTAGTCATTCATTTTTGTGATTTGAGGCGAGGAGCATAAAACTTCGAAATTCCAGTTTAATGTTTTATGATCTTACAAATTACAATCATGTAAAAGTTCTGAAAACAGCGGTTGAGTATTAATTGCTAACTTATCGATGATTTATGTTGAGTATTAATTGCTAACTTATCTTATTTTGATATTCGTTCCTGACTTATCTTGACATCTAATATTTATGGACAGTTTTGAAGAAGATCCCTAAGAGATACCCCATCATCGGCTCCGATAAGTTATTTGAATCCATGACAACAATTGAAAAAAATGAGCCGCCAACGTCATTACATCTGCCCAAGGTAAAATATATTCCTATATTTGTTTGTTTAGTGTGATAAATTGTGTTTGTTTATCTTTTTAATATTCTAATATTTGTTTTGGTACATTAGGAGCCGGAGGGTTTGAAGACGTTATTTGAGGAGTGCAGACCCCTCGTGGATTCAGTATTGGAAGAGGTGAGAAGTGGGGTGTTTCATGTGAATTACGTGGAAAAAGTTATTACAAAAGAGATGTTTATAGAGATGTTAATCCGATGGCCATTCGATTTGTTAGAAGGATATTTGGCATGGCTGGTTGTGTATAATGTTAAAATTTCGGATGATTGGTCTGATGGGTCAGGTATTGGGTTAACCAGGGTTGTCCCTAGGGTTGCACAGTGCAACATGTCTATCATGCAGACAGACATGTCGTGCCACAAGCAAGAGGAAGTGTCCTTTGGTGTATGGTACAGATGGTCGTCAGGAGAGCATATGCAGTATTACACTGGTGATTTAAAATTTGTGGGTGAATCATCTGAAATAATAGCAGGTGAAGCATCTGAAATAATAGATTCAATTTCAAATATTGAGATCGAGAAAGGATTGGATGAACAAGATGCGATAGGGCCTACCAGATATAACTTTTTGTATGAATTAAATGCCGTAGGGGAAGGACTTCAGTTTGGTATCCGTTGTTTGCCTTTCATGGCAATGAGAGAATTGTTCATCCACACCGACTCTTTGCCTGTGAAGCGTATATTGGAGGGTTATTATACATTGCCGGCCAAGTCTTTCGAGTCGTGTATTGGGGTGATAGAGGTTTTGAGATGCCTTCCCAATTATTCGCCGGAATATTATCCAAGAGAATCAAATGTGGGGGCCGATTCTATTGCTAGGTTTGGTGGTGAATTTCTCGATAGAAAACAAAGAATTGCAATAGCGAACGGACTAAAATGCATTGCACAGGTTGATAATGAATTACGATCCGTGGTCAGGATGCCAAGAGTGCCATCCATCTATGTCAAGAAACAGGTATGATTCTTTTGCCAAATAGGGATAAGCTTTATCTTTTTTATCCTTGAAACTTCCTTATTATATTAATATTAATATCCTGTATTAATATTATTAATGATATTAATGTCCTGCAGAAACCAGACCGTAATCAAAGGAAGTCCTACTCTACATTCACCTCCTACTCTACATTCACTGCCACCGCAGCTCCCCAAGAAGCTGTATAATTTATCTGCTGTTTATTCGTGTACATTTGTTTTCTTTCCATGTTAGTTCTAGATGGGCTTTTCTGAGATATGTGCAATGAGGATTCAAGTATTTAATTGATATTAGCATTCTGTAGGAATGGTTTTTTCCACCTCATAGCTGTCATAAGATTGGAAAAGAGCTGTCGAATTGCCTATGTGTTCACGCAATTCCAGCATAAAGTGCACATCTATGTTCTTAGACATTGGATGTGCTAGTTAGCTTAGCAGGTTTCAGTATATTTTATAGGTTTTGAAATTTTAGGATTAATGGTTGACCTTTGATGCAACTCCTTTTTAGATCCATTATTCTTTTGCTCTGTCCCTCTTTCTCTGTCCACAGCTTTTGGTTTGTTTCACCTGCTTGCTTATTTTGCAGCTAATCAGAAGAACTGACCAGCCTGAAGCTATTGCAAGGAGGATTGTGGATGGGGGATTTGGTTGGACTGATGATGATCTGCCCAGTATTGATGACATTCTTGGTAAACCTTTGTATACATATGTTAATCGCACTCTCTCTCTCATGTGCGCTCCCACAAAAATGCTTTTTTTTTTTTTAGTATCTTCATTGTCACCGTTAATCTGATGCTAAGTAGCTGGTTATTTGTTTTAATGCACGTCCTTTTCTGTCTTGCCTGGTGGAATCTACCTTATGATTTTTGTTCAGCCCAGGAAAGAGGTAATGAATCTATTCATACCTCTGCAATTTGTTATATGTAATATGATTATTTTTTTCTGACTTCCTAAATATTGTTTTGTCTTCTTAGTTCTTGGTGGGAATCATTTAGGGATATTCAAACATGTTAATTATCACAGAGCAATGGATAACATGCTGTCCTACTGGCAGCCACGAGCTCTTTTTAATGCAATGGTATATTTACTGCCCAACAATCTAACCTTTTTCGTTTCTTGATGCAGAGAAGTCTTGAATCTATGTAGAAAGTCATTGTGTGTGTTATGCACTGGTTTTCTTTAGAAATGATTTGGAATATCTGGATTTGATTGTCTACTGATCAATAAAAATTAGTAATTACATCAAGTTTAACATACTTCTACTTTCTACCGGTTAATATCAATAAGGAGATGGTATTGCATCTTTTGACATCCTGCGCCAAATAATGTATGTTGCTCCTCCTTGTAGTTCTACGTCTTAAAGGCTTGAGTAGAAATTGTAGTTTAATACGAAAGCTTGAATGAAGTTTGTAAGTGCTGAACCATTGATTAGATGATCAGGTATGGCTTACTTCTTTTGGCTGGTTGTGCTGACCGAAAGAAGGCTTCAGGAGTAGGAAAACTGTAGAAACTTAAAAAGATTATGATGTCGAAGAAGTATTGTGATTTGGCCCAAAAAACAAAAAAACAAAAAACATAGAGAGAATTTACTGTTGAGACCACTTCCTATTCACAACCTTGGCCTTCAAGAGAGCTGGCATTTTTAACCTGCGCTTGGGTGTGATGGTGACATCATCATGACTTCACTAAGGCGTGGCTGCTAAACAGTGACCAAGGGATGCTCTAAGCTGATGTTGCTGTGATGGTCAATCATGGCTGTTATGTACAATGATAAAATGCATGCCACTCATAGTTAAAAGAGTGGAAAGCAAAACTAAATTAAAGCGCAAAAGTTGAAAGCTAAATCGGGTTCAAGCTGGAATCAGTGTTGTTAAACTTGGATTGGCAGTCCTGTAATCATGATTCATTTATAGACTCTAGGGGCTGGCTGCATTGCTTCTCTCTGATTCATGCACTGTTTCAGGCCTCATTAAGTATATGTCTCCTGAGCTATACATTAAATTACGCCTAAGTCTTTCCACACAATTTATTTCTGTTTCTGAGGAGGATCATGAATCTGGGAATGGCAAGCTGGCAACAATCACAATTAAGAACAAAACCATGATGTCCATCATGCTGTTACTCGAAATCTTTTACAGAACAAAATTCTATGGATGTTTATTGTCCTTGTGTTTTTCCACTTCTATCTGTGAAAAGCATCATTAGGGGTAGTTCGGCAATTTATGAGGACATTTATAACCTAGCTTAAGTTATGAGAGGAAAGAACAAAGGTGCAATCTTGGTTGGTCCTTCTTTCTGTGGGAGAATAGGAAAGAAATGACATGTTTTATGACTTTCTTAAAATCTTACTTGGTGTTTCCGGAAGTTCTTTAATTTTTATTTTTCTACAGTTTCTCTCATTTTTCTGTCCAGCTTTGGAAAATATCTATTAATTGTACAATCCTTCTAAATCGTCCAGTTTCTTTCTCTTTTTCCTTCTTTAAACTTATAAACAGCATAGGGTGTCTCACTTTCTCTCTTTTTTTTTTTTTTTTTGTCCCTTTTTCCCCTTCCAACTTTGGCCAAACTGGAAAATAGATGACTGATTGGAAGTTATTTTATATCTAGATGTGATCTTACCTGCAGAAAACAAAAAAGCAAATCTGGATAGAATGAGTTCTGGGATAAATTCCAACATTTGTCCTCATTTCGGTGTTAGGCATTGAAAATTCAAATGATATACTCATACCTTGATCATCTTTTTCTTTTTTTAAATGATTTTGTTGTCATGGATAGAATTAATGATTTTGTATGTATGTACGCATATATGCTACACGCACACATACATAGACACAAGCGCACACATATGTATATTTTTTGTTGGAAGGGGGGGTGTTTGTTGGGAGGCTGTGTTTTGTGTTGGAACTGGACAGCTGTTTATGGAGGGTGACTTGTCCGCAGGACTTGCTGATTGGGTGTAGTTTTAGCTACAGAGGCATTGATGGGTGAGTTGGAGGGGGTGTGGAGTTTGAGGTGGGACTGTTGATTCTGGAGAAGACTGCAAAAGCAAATGTCACCTTGCAATTATCAATTGAGGAAGGAAAGTCGGTAGGCAATTTTGCATAGGGATTGAAGGGGGAAAAAGATAAGAGTGGAATGGAAGAGGCTAGATTTAGTGTTTGAAATTCATCTGCTGCATGAGCAATTACTATTCACAGGCACATTCCATTTCGAATATAGTACTATAGATATAAGTAATTGATTGTTGTTATTATATATGTGAAAGACAATGTGTCTTTTATGTTCAAGCAATTCCAGCATGCTGAATGGGACATTGGATGTGCTAGTTAGCTTAGCTGGTTTCAGTATAGTTTTTGAGTTTTAAAATTTTAGGATTAATGGTTGACCATTAATACAGCTCCTTTGTAGATCCATTATTCTTTTACTCTGTTCCTCTTTCTCCTTCCGCAGCTTTTGGTTTGTTTCACCTGGTTGCTTATATTGCAGCTAATCAGAAGAACTGACCAGCCTGAAGCTATTGCAAGGAGGATTGTGGATGCGGGATTTGGTTGGACTGATGATGATCTGCCCAATATTGATGACGTCCTTGTTAAACCTTTGCATGCATATGTTAATTGTACTCTCTCTCTCTCTCTCTCTCGTGCGCACACACAAAAATGCAGTTTTTTTAGTATCTTCATCGTCACTGTTTGTCTGATGCTAAGTAGCTGGTTATATGTTTTAATGCACGTCCTTTTCTGTCTTGCATGGTGGAATCTACCTTGGTGATTTTTTGCGCAGCCGAGGAAAGAGGTAACTAATTTATTCCTACCTCTGCAATTCGTTATATTTAATATGATGATTTTCTTCTGACTGAATGAATATTGTTTTGTCTTCTTACTTCTCGGTGGGAATCATTTAGGGATATGCAAACATGTTAATTATCAGAGAGCAATGGATAACATGCTGTCCTACTTGCAGCCACAAGCTCTTTTTAATGCAATGGTATATTTACTACCCAACAATCTAACCTTTTTTGTTTCTTGATGCACAGAGGTCTTGAATCTATGTAGAAAGTCTTGAATCTATGTAGAAAGCCATTGTGTGTGTTATGCACCGGTATTCCTTAGAAATGATTTGGAATATCTGGATTTGATTAATTGTCTACTGATCGATAAAAATTAGTAATTACGCCTTGTCTACTGATCGATAAAAATTAGTAATTACGTCAAGTTGAACACACTTCTACTTTCTACCTATTAATATCAATGGAGATGATATTGGATCTTTTGACGTCCTGCACCAAAAAATGTACATTTTTCGCTCTTGTAGTTCTAGGGCTTAAAGGCTTAAGTAGAAATTGCAGTTTAATAGCAAAGCTTGAATGAAGTTTGTTAAGTGCTGAACCATCGATTAGATGATCAGGTATAGCTTACCTTTTTTGGCTGGTTATGTTGAAACAAGGCTTTAGGAGTAGGAAAACTGTAGAAACTTAAAAAGATTATGATACTGAAGAAGTATTGTGATTTGGCCCAAAAAACAAAAAACATAGAGAGAATTTACTGTTGAGACCACTTCCTATTCACAACCTTTGCCTTCAAGAAAGCTGGCAGCTTTTTTTAACCAGTGCATGGGTGTCGTGATGACATCATCATGACTTTGACTAAGGCCTGTTGCTGTGGTAGTAATCGTGGCCATTATGTACAATGATAAAATATGTGACAAATTCTTGCCATTCATGGTTTAAAAAAGTGGAAAGCAAAACTAAATTAAAGCACAAAAATTGAAAGCTAAATCAGGTTCAAGTTGGAATCAGTGCTGTTAAGCCTGGACTGGCAGTTCTGTAATCCTGACTCACTTATGGGCACTAGGAGACAGAAAAGATAAATATTTGAGTTCCTGGTGAAGCTAAACTTTGAGCTTTTGATATTTGGGAGTTCGTTCATTCTTTATGACAAATGGCAAAGTATAATCTCTGAAATCCCTGTGTAGATGTTGTTGACTTATTTCATACTGTAAAATCTCACACCTAGTTGGTAACAAAAAATTGTTTTCTTTGATAAGCGCTAAGGATTCTTTTAGATACATTTGGGTGTGTATTCTGGTTGTTTGACAACAGCTCTCTCATGATTGTTCTTATTGGATTATATTGCCTTGTTCTGTTTGTTGTATATGGGGGCCATAAAAGCTGATAAAGATGGCGACCAACGAGCTGAAGCCAAGTTTTGCATGTTCTTCTCGTGGGAAACGGGGCTTGACCACTGCTGTCCAAGGATATCATTCTCCACAGAGGTGGAAATCCAGATACATGTCTATGCTGTTTACACCTTCTCAATCCCAAGTGGTGGATGCTACCCATGCAAAGGAGCTGCTACTAATAAATTCCAGTTTAAGTAAGAAGTGGCCTGTTTTTCTTTCAGCTATCAGGAGGATATTGCATGCATGATCGTTGAAGTGAATGCTTTTGGTTTTATACGTTAATTAGATTCCTGACTCATTTCTGTGTGAGACGAATTGGTGTTGCTGATGTGGTGGATGCTACCCATGCAAAGGAGCTGCTAATAATGAATTCCAGTTTAAGTAAGAAGTGGCCTGTTTTTCTTTCAGCTATCAGGAGGATATTGCATGCATGATCGTTGAAGTGCAATGCTTTTGGTTTTATAAGCTAATTAGATTCTTGACTCATTTCTGTGTGAGACGAATTGGTGTTGCTGATGTTGTGAAGTGGCCTGTTTTTCTTTTAGCTATCAGGAGGATATTGCATGCATAATCGTTGAAGTGCAATGCTTTTGGTTTTATAAGTTAATTAGATTCCTGACTTATTTCTGTGAGAGATGAATTGGTGTTGCTGATGTTGTGAAGAGCTCCCAAGGAGGATAATGCATGTTAGTTTGTTACGTGCAATGCTTTCACGTGGGCTCATTCCTTGTGAAATGAATGAACATGGTTCAATGGAAAACTTGTTAGTTGAAACATCTGTGTTCGTTGAATGAATTTGATGACTTGTTAGAGCTGATCCATGAGAACTTTTAACAAGCTTACACTTTCTTGGTACTTTCAGTCTTATCCTTGTATTTCACTTTTGTTTTGCGTATTTTTGGTTTTGTTTTGGTTGCATCTTGCTGATTTACGGTTGGAAAGATATTGTGTAGATGCTTTGAGTTTAAAAAGTTGAGAACAGATTAGGACAGTGATATTGTAAAAACAGTTTCTGGAATTCAGAAACAGTAAAAATCAAAGTTGTTTGCAGCTTTCATGTCATGGCATATTTTAGATTCTCAGAGTGCATGACTTTCAAGATTGTTGGATGATATCATTATTTTGTCCATGATGGAACCAGGAATACTTATCCTGTTTGAAAGTGCACAGATCTGGAGCCAAATTCTTCACAGAAGTCAAAACTGAAATTGCTCAATTATCTGCAGATGCGGAAAACTGATTATTAGAATTATCTTAGGACGTGTATCATATTGAGTCGATTTCAATGTAATGCATAACAAATCTGCTAAACAATTGAGTCAGCGTTTTCAATGCAATCAATAACAAATTTTTTAAAAAAAAAGAGAAACCCGTTAATCGAATTGGGATCTTTCTGTTGATTGTACATAACATTTGTCATTATCAGTTTAGGAAATAAGATTCACAACTCGTAATTTGCACGCAGAAAGTGATCAAATTTCCAAAACCGACACGATCAAGTTAACAAAAACTAGATTTTACTTGTTTATCTTGGCAGTATAAGAAGAAATGTACGTGGAATTCATTATTAAAATAACAGTAAATAAAGGAAAAGAGACCTGAAATTCCAAGAATGAAGGGATGAGGGGGTGTAAAGCAGGTGGATATGGTTGAGTGAAGGGATAGGACTCTGGCTTGATAATGAACAAGTTTATTGTTATGGTGATGAGTAGCATAATGCTGCTATTAGATAACAGATTCGTTTTTTGTGATTACAACGATCATAAGCCACCACTTGAATATAGGAATATTTCTCTGACTAATGTGGGCTTTTCCAGGTTGGGCTTTAAGAATTTGGATGTCAGACCAGAGCACGTTAGCCTTATCAATGGGCTTATACGGGGCTAGGTCTATTTTCGCATTTTACTGGACCTAACTGTTAAAAGCTAGCCGAATTTTGCAACGCCAGGAAGTGGAACGAACGTTTTGTAAACTGGGCTAACTCAGCGAAAATCCGAGTAATAAGATTTAAGACAGGAGCTTGGGTAAAGTATATAGCTTAGTCCAGATTTGGACGGGGATGCTTTTAGAGTTCAAATTTTCAATACGCTAACCAAATATTTTTTTATTCCCCATTAATTTTTTTTTGTCTAATAATCAGATAATGGGGAATAATCAACATATTTCCCATTAATTAAACCAAAGCTATTTGGCAGTATTTGACATCCACGAGGACCATGACGAGTAAATAAATACCGAATCTTATACGGTACGTTTTGATTGTGGATTTGGGTAGATTTGGATTTCAACTCTTAAACCCAAATCCGCTTGATTGTTAAATTAATCATTAATAATTTGTTAAATTGCTCATTAAGAATTTATATTTGGAATTCACAAATTAATTGATAATGAATTTGGAGAATTCAATTCACTCAATTTTTTTTTTAAATTCACTCAAAATAGATGTTAGTCTGAATCATTCTTTTCTTTTAAATTCACTTAAATTATATGTCTTTTGAATCTATTCGTTTAAAATCCTTTCTTGGATCCAAATCTATCAATCCAAATGATCTAAATCAATCAATCAAACTGGACCAAAAACAATTTTGTTTTAATCAATTCAAAATGATCAGCAGAGATTTTGATTCAAGTCAAAAGGTTCTCAAATGGAGGAAATCCAAAGATATTTACAGGTTAACAAATCTCTAACAACACCGCTTTCTATATCCACTTTGTAGGAATATCATTTATGCACTTGCTTATGACCATAGTTTAAACCGATCTATTTTGTTAGAGAATTCCTCCAAGAAGGACAAAATAAAATAAGGCCGAGACTAAAAATGCGACAGTTTTGGCCAAATAGTTTGAAAAAAGATTTTTTTGAAAAAAGATTTTTATAAAAAATAGAGTCGCCACTTGGTATTGAATTAGAGTGTACCAACCCCAAAAAACTTTAACAAAACAAAACCAAATTTTTAGAAAAATTATTTGAAAAATCTTTTTTTGACTCCGGTCTGTGAAAACAAGAGAAAAAGGTCCGAGAGTCACATTTGAAGAAAGGGAAGGCAAAAGCTCACACCTAAGACACCCTTTCAACCTAACCTAAATTAGTTGCGAGGCTTAATAAAAAAATTACTAAAATAACCCTAAATTCTATCGTGTTTGCATGTATTTAAATGAATGCAAATCCTAAACCTAGGTGTCGAGAGGGTCAAAATTCCTATTGAGATTTGATTAGGATTATCGCATTGATTGCGAAATCTAAATAACGCCTCGAGAGAGTTACGAGTATGGATGCAAGATGGAATACAAAAAGAAAAAGAAAATAGTAATATGGATAATAAGTGATCGAAGAAAGTGGTATGCAGCATAGTGGGTATGAGGGACTAATAACTCGTGATTGACTGTTTTTACTCACGGAGGGAAAAACAGCCTGTTAAGCCGTCACTTCTCACGTAAGTAGAAGACTATTTCTAGTTGGATCACACAATAAATTTCTATGTGAAATGTAGTCTAAATGTCATGCATTAAATGTATAAAAATAAATAAATAATAATGTTGTTATTATTATTATTATATGAAAACCCTGCAAAATAAGAAAGCCTAATAAAAAGGAAAAAGTGCGTGAAGTGAGATGAAAAAGCATACAAGGAGTGAGCCTAATCACTAAATGACCTAAGGGTTTAGCGTTGGACTAGCTCATTTCCTACGAATTCTCACTAGCATTAGACTAGCGAGAAAGCAATAAAATCACAATTAGCATTGGACTAGTACGGTGACATCATGAATTTAACATGAATAAAAGCATAATGTTCATAAATAAACACATAAAAGCATATAAATCATATAGGAGCATATAACACGTAAGTATAATATCTAGATGCAAAATTCTAAAAAAGTAGTAAAACAAATAAGCACACAAGCAAAAAGCACCTGAGCCCTAACTGTTACAACCAGGGGAGCTTAACTTACAATTAAACGAAAAAATTAAAAATGACATATTTATGATACTTGCTATCTAAATACACAAATATTTACAAAATACGAAAGGAAAATAATCAAACTATCACATTGGCTATCTAAATACAAAATCTTGTAAAAAATAGTAAAATCCAGCCATCTATTACATTTTTGCCAAAATAAGAAAATTTGGGACTCAATAGCATAAAGTAAATAAATACGCAAAAAGCATGTAAAATAAGAAACATATGAAGAAAATGCATAAAAAATATGTAGCTCCCCATTTTTTGAAAAACGAAGAAAGATGTGTAAAAAAAGATTTTTAGAAAATGATTTTTATTATTTTTAAAAAACAAAAGAAAAAAGATCTAAAATGGGACTTGAAAATGTGACGATTTGAGCCCAAAAAAATAGAATCTAAAAAGATTTTTTTATAAAAAAGGAATCGTCACTTGGTATTGAGTTTTGGTGTACTAAGCCACCAGAAAAATTTTATTATAAAAAGTAAGAAAATCAAGAATGATTTCTTTGGAAAATGTTTTGGAGAAAAATGTAAGAAAAATGATAAGACCTTTTTTAGATGGCTTCAGGTCTATGAAAACATGAGAAAAATGAGTTCGGAAGTCACAGTTGAAGAAAGAGAAGGTAAAACTTTACACTTAAGGCACTTTTTCAATTCAGTTGAAACTAATTGTGAGGTTTAGTAAAATTTTTTCTAATGTAACCCTAAAATTTTATCATATTTGGATATACTGCATGAATGCAAAAACTAGGCCCAAAAGAGATCGGAAAGGGCAAGATGTCCTTGCGAAATTAAATTGAAATTATCGCATTAATTGCAAAATTTAGAAAGAAACCTCGAATGGGTCACGAATAATGAAAAATGAGACTCTAAATAAAATAAAAATAGAGTTTATATAGATAAAAGTGACCAAGGAAAGGGAATGCAACATAACGGGTACGGAGAACGAAGACTCGTGACAAAATATTCCTTCTTACAGTGGGATAAATAGCATACTAAGGTTATGAAAATCATATTCGCTATTTTCCATGTTCGAAGGGTGGATTCTTCCTAACCTAAACAAGCAAATGATCTATCTAGCCTGAAATTCTACATGAAATGCAATTCTAAATATCATGATCCACATTTTTGGGGGTAAGGGACAATATATAAGGGATATAATCAAGCAAATGGAGAAAAATTCTAAAATAAAAATGCATGAAAATGTCATGGATAGCATACGAATGACTAATACGTGAAAAGCTTAAAGGTTTAGCGTTGGACTAGCCCATTTTTTATAAATTCCTTTACTAGCGTTGGACTAGCAAGAAAATGAGGAAAACCACAACTAGCTTTAGACTACTGTAGTAACGTCACAAATAAGTATAAATTAAAGCATAATAAAATTAAATAAAACACATAACAACATATAAAGCACATAGGAGCACATAAATATAATATCTAAATGCCAAATCCTAAGGAAAGCAAATAAAACATGTAAGCACATAACACCCAAACATAATATTCTAAATATAAAATCCTAACGAAAGCAAGTAACACGCATAAGCACATAAGCACATAACCACTTAGTACACAAAAGCTCTAACTATTACACTGGAGAAAGCTTAATTATAATATAAAATAGGTAAAGATAAGAAACATAACCTATCTAACCTATCTATGCATTTTCTATCTAAAATACAAAAATTTTTGTGAAATAAATGAAAATATAATCTATCTATTACATTAATTTTCTAAATACAAATTTTGCTAAATAAAATATCACCTATCTATTACATTCCTCTGAATAATTAAAATTAAATTCTAATGAATAACATAACATAAATAAATACTCATAAATAAAATAATAAACACGTAAAAGATACATGAAAAAAAGGAAAAACACATAGGAGTATGTATGAGCATATAAAGAGAAATTAAAAGGATAATAGAGGTACCTCCCATTTGAAGACTTGGTATAAATTACTAATAAAACGAACAAACACGTCAAATGTACCATTATTTAAATAAATAAAGCTTAACAAAGTAAATCCCAACCATTTGTGAAGTAAAGAATATAAGTCCTACAATAGCCTAGGAGAAAAATACACATTCCAGCAAATTAGTGGACAAAAACATAAATTTCAGCAAGCCTAAGGATGAAAAAATAAACTACAGCAATTATGAGGAGCCAAAAAATAAAAATTACAGCAAGTTTTGGGCAAAAAATATAATTTCCAGCAAACACAATGACACAAAATTATAATTTTCAGCAATTCATAAGGGCAAAAATGTAATTCCAACAAATGTGAGGGACTAAAATTGCAATTCCCAACAACATTCAAGGATAAAAAAGTAATTTTAGCAAGTTTAAGGAGGGGTAAAAGTGTAAATTTTGGCTAGTATGGAGGACAAAAATGCAAATTATCACAATTATGTAGCTATTTTTTGGCTGTTTATGGGTGATTTTTGTAGGTGTTATGAAGCAGTTTTTTGGATGTTTACGGGTGATTTTTAGGGGCTGATTGCGGTTGATTTGGGGATGTTACGAGCTAAATTGTGTGTAACTGTGTTTCTTGTAGATCTATATATGTATGAAGTGCGTGCACAATGTGTGAATCTATGTGTTTGTGCTAGCGAGTGTAAGGCGTGTTTGTGCAGGTGTATGCGAAATATGCGTTTGTGTGTTGTTTGTGAGTTAAACTAGTTTGTGCATGAGTATGTGCATGTTCATGGAGTGTATATGTGTGCGTGAGAAAGAGAGAGAGAGAGAGAGAGAGAGAGAGAGAGAGAGAGAGATAATGAGTGTAAAGTGAAAGTGAAGAAGAACAAGTGCAAGTGTGTGTTACGGTGATGGAGATGGAGCCGAGAGGGAGAGAAAATGAGTGAGTTTGTGTCTGTGTATTGATGCGTGTGCAGGTGAAGAAGAAAATGAGTGAATGTGTGTGATTGTGCCAGTGGAATGAGTGTGTGGTATGTGTGTTTTTCTACAGGAAGGCCAAGATAGAAGGAGGATTGTATGTCTATGGTGTGGAGTGAAGTGTGTACGTGAAGTGGGGAGTGTGAAAGAGCAGAGGGAGAGTTGTTAGGTATAATTGAGATGATGGTCAATTTTCTGTCTATGAGTGCAGGTGAAATGTAGAGTAGGGGAGAAAGAGAGATAAAAAAAAAAAGAGTGTGGAGTGAGTTTGTGTCTGTGTTCTGGTGCTTGTGCAGGTGAAAAAGAAAGTGAGTGAATGTGTCTAATTGTACTAGTGGAATGAGTGTGTGGTACGTGTCTTTTTCTGCAGGAAAGCCAAGATAGATAGAGGATTGGATGTTTGTAGTGTGGAGTGAAGTGTGCAGGTGAAATGGGGGGGGGGGGGTACAGAGAGGGCAGAAGGAGAGTTGTGAGGTGAAATTGAGATGATGGCCAATTTTCTGTCTGTGAGTGAAGTGTGGAGTAAGGGGAAATGTTAAGGAAAATGGTGAGTGAATTGTGAAGGTATGGTGTGACTATGTTAAGTGTGCAGTGAAGAAAAGAGAGATTGAGTGCGATGATGGGAAGGAGGTGAAGAAAATCAATCAAATCTCCTCAAATCTGGTTTTAGGTGGGTGGTGGAATAGGTTTTGCAGCCATTGCAAAATCAACAGCAACACCAACGTTGCTGTTGCTATTTAGTCATTTTTTTTAAAAATTTGTTATAAAAACAAAGAAAAATAAAATAGAAACAACTTGGATTGTCTAAAATTAAAAGAGACTAACTAAAATTCAATATTACTTAAAGAAAGAAATTTCATTACAACTTGGAAAACGTCTCATCGATAGATTAATAGATAAAATTTTGAAATAAATACCAAATGATTTTAAAATTTTGAAATTTTTTCATAAAATCTATTAACTTATCAAATACACATATAAAATTTTCACACAAAAATTCTCAATAGAAAGGTATCTTGGAAAACATGCCATATATGACAAAAATGATGAAAATATTAAATAACCTTCAAAAATCACCAAAATTTTACACAAAATGCATTATCACCAAACATATATACTAAAATTTTCACTCAAAAATTTTAACAATAACACATTCTCGTGAAACGTGCATTTAATAAACAAAAAAACAAAAATTAAATAAATAACAACCAATCTCTAAAAATCAAGAAATTTTTGCAGAAAATTTATCAATGTACAAAATATACATATCAAAATTTTCACACAATTCTAATAAAAAGGATGCATTGAAAAACACGTCTTTAACTTGAAAAATACCAAAATTCTCAACAATTACTAAATGACTCCGAAATATCTTTAAAAATAAAAAAAATGATAAAAACCATAAAAATATGAATTTGAAAATAAAATAAAATAAAATGTATCTACAAGCTAAAATTACCATTTTACCAGTGACACGACTAATTAGTTATAATTTGCATAAAAATTGTAATTGGCCCTCGAAAAATAAAAAGTACTCCAAAATATAAAAAAAAATATAAGGTGTGCCAAAATTTGGTGGTTACAAATCACATAGGAGCATATCGGAGCACATAAAGAGAAATTAATAAGTAATGGGGTACTTTTCTTTGAAGACCCAGTACAAGTATTAATCAAAAGAACAAACAAGTCAAGGTATCACTATTTAAAGTAATAAAGCAAAAATATGAAAAATGGCATAGTAAATTTCAACAAATTAGTGTATAAAATATGAATCCTATAAAGGCGGGGGAATAAAATGGAATTTCAAATAAACTTAGGGGCCAAATCGCAAATTTAAGCAACTATGGGACACAATTGTAAATTAAAGTTGAGTAAGGGAAAGAATTGCAAATTACAGGATCTAATTGAAATGGCGCAAAAATCTGAGAGGGCAAATTGTAAAATTAAGGGCTTAAATATGCAAAAACAGAAAATACTTAGTGACATACTAGTACTAACCAAAATTCAGGAACTCCCATGCAATTATTACTTTTTATGTTAAAACCAGAAAAATGAAAATGAAAATGAAATGCCCAAGCTAAAACAAAAGTTAAGTTAATTCAATTGACCCAAATTAGCTAACTAAACCAGAAACTAAAATTAAATCAAAATCAGAAAAAACAACCACAATTAGAAAAATAGAACAAAACCAAAAAGAATAATATGCTAAAACTTCCCTTTAACAATCAGTTCTCTAAATTTTCGCAATCCAATTTCTCACTTTCCCTTCCTAGTCCTCGTTCTCTCTTTATCTTTCCCCCTCTCTCTTTTCCTCTGTTCTCGCTGGCTGATCTCCCTCTCTCTCTCTCTCTCTCTCTCTCTCTTTCTCTCTCTCTCGCATCTCTTCGTCTCTAATTTCTCCATCATTTCTTTCTGTTTCCGTTCTTCTCTGACTCTCTTTTTCTCGCTCGTATCTGTCTCTGATTTCTCTTTCCTTAACCGAATCTCTTCTCTTTTTTTTTTTTTTTAGTTTTCCTTTTTTGTCTTGTGACTCCTGTAACCAAAAAAAAAAAAAAATGGAATCGATTTCCCCGATTGACCCTTCGTTTGGAACTGGGGAGATGGGGATGCAGTGATGGTGAGGTGAGCTGGAGAGTGTGATGGCAGAGTGAGGGAGAGATTTCGATGGTGAAATTGCCAGATTGTTGGCTGGTGGTGATTTGTGAGCGTTGCCGTTTGTGACTGTGTGGCGGTGGATTGTAATTGACGATGGTTTGGGGTCTTGCAATGGTGGTATTGAGCGACTGATGGAGGTTTGTTGGTGGAGGACGAGGGGCCGTTGGTAACAGTGGTGATACTTGGTGAATGGTTGGTGGTTGCGCGTCTGCTCGTGGGCTACCTTTGGGGCTATTTGACTGGGTTGTTGGCACTAGTAATAGGCGGTGGTTTCCTAGTAATAGGCGGTGGTGAGGATATGGGGCTGCAGGTGATGGTTTTGGTTTTTTACAGGTGGTGGTGGAGTTTGGGTTGATAATGGTGGTGGCAGTTTGATGTAGCAGGAGACAGTTGAGGGGGCTGGTTGGTTATAGGTTAGGTTGGCGATTTTTGGTGGCTATGTATTGGAGAATTGAGGGGGCAGCGGTTGTGAGCTATGGAGGTGAGTGTGGTGATGTTGGTCTGTTTGGTGGTGGTTGCTGTGGGTTGTCAGCTTGTGAGTGGAGGTGACGTACGCTGGGCAGTGGCGGTGTGAGGTTGGTATTTGCCGACATGAAGTCAATGGTGGTACTGGTTGTGCGGTGGTGTGTTGGTTTGGTAGAGGTGTGGTGATTGTGGGTTTGTTTGACGGATTGGGTTGCTGGTTACTGGCGACTATGCTGTTGTTTGGAATGATGAGGATGGCTGTGATTCTGGTGACACTAAGTAAGATTTGTGGCTGATTGGGGCAGGTTCTGTGACTGTTAGATTTCCAACGGTGGTGAAGAAGACAGGGGAAGTGGTTCAGAGGTGATGGAGGTGAAAATCTGGTGGTTTGGGAATGGAAAATGGAGAATTTGGGATTGAGTTTGGGACCGTGGCTGGATTGGCAGGCGGAGATGTTGGTCAGATGGCGGAGGCTGCGATGGCTCTTGGTTTTGAGTTAGTGGATTTGGAGGCTGAATATGGGAAGAGCTGAAGGATTGTGAGGCCTCTGGGATTGTTTGAGTGTTTTTGCAAGTTTTGGTTGTAAGAGGAGAGGGGGTTGTTTACTGGTGGCTTGAGGTGGCGGTAATGGTGGTTTAGGTTGGCTTGGGGCTGGTGTGGGTTTGGTTCTCTGCTGGTGGGTTTGGTTTTCTGGTGGTGGATTTGCTGAAGCTGCGTTGAATGGAAGTGACGGTTGTGAAGGTGGCAAGGGAAAGAAGAAGGGGATGAAGAACATTGGAGGAGGACGGTGAAAGATGAAATGACGAAGATCGGTGAAGAAGAAAAAAATCCAACCCAGAAATAAGAACAGCACACAAAAAAAAAAAAAAAAGAAGAATCCAGCCAAATATCAATTTTGGTGCCCTTTTATCTTAATCAGATTATTAACAAAAAAATGGAAGACAATAAATCATAATAATGAAAGATAAAAGAAAAAGAAAAAGAAAAAAGAGGATCCTAAAATATTACCTTCGAAGCCTCATGATGAACAATAGCCTCGATGAAAATAGCTCTAGATTGAAAATGGCGACAATGTGTGTATTGATTTTAATGGATATAAAGCATGTGTTTTTAGGATTTTTTTATTTCTTTTTTCTTAATGCAGAAATAGGCTAATTATAGTGCAATAAAGTTTTATTCTCCAAGAAATAGATAAAATGACTAAAATGCTCCTAGTAATTACATCTTAATTTTACCTTAAAAACAAATTTTTCCACAAAAGATTAAAATTAAAACTAAAAAAAAATGATATTTCTAAAAACACTCCAAAAATGAAAAAATCAAAAAATATAAATAACAAATTTTACTAAATAAATAAAAAAATTTTCTGTCAAAAATACATTTGCACATAAAATGACCGTTTTGCCCCCGAATATGGTAGTTTTAGAAAAAATAGCGTGATCTTAAAAAATAGCCAAAAATTAAAAATAAACTTAAAAACCTAAAAAATGAATTTATAACCCACAATTGACGAAAAGGACGTTCAATAGGTGCAATGACCATTTTACCTTTGTACTAATAAAACATATAGGAAAATAATAATTAACCCTAAAATAAAATCAAAAAAATTTACAAACATGTATAAAAGTACAAAATATGCGTTTAGAGCTCAAAAACTGATGAAAAAATATTTACATGCTGAAAATTTCTATTTTGTCCTCGAAATTACTAATTTTGTCACTTTTATCAAAAAATTGGAATTTTGACCCCAAAATTGAAAAAATGTCCCTTAATGTTAGAAACATAAATTGTGTATCAAAATTTGGCGTCTACACAAATTTATAATGGAAATGATCTAAATCCATCAATCAAAATGGACCAAAAACGATTTTGTGTTATCAATCCCAAAATGAGCAATAGAGATTTTGATTCAAGTCAAAAGTTTTTCAAATGGTAGAAATCCAAAGATATTTACAGCCTAACAAATCTCTGGTAACACTGCTTTCTATATCCACTTTTTTTTTTTTTGAGAAGAACTATATCCACTTTTAGGAATATTATTTATGCGCTTGCTAATGACCATAGTTGAAACCGATCCATTTTGTTAAGAGAATCCCTCCAAGCTAAAAGGACATGTTCATACACCCGGGCAGCACTAGAAGGCGTAATTTCCATGTTTCTTTGAATTCATTTATTTATCCCGCAAAATGAATTTTTCTGCTTGACTATTGTGTGGAAGAAAATAAAGTTTTATAATGACTTTTGCTGCTTGCTTGTTGCATGGAACAAAATAAAGTTCTATAATGCGCCTTGATTTTACATTAACTGGACAATACTTTTGATGAAGACCTTAGTTTCAAACCTGTGCAAATTCAAGGGGGATTATTTGTTGCTTTCTTCATCTCCTTCATTTTCTGCAAGTTTCATGATTTGAAAATTGAGAAAACACCGACAGCATCAAAATGTCAACTAGAACTTCAAAACTTCAGTCCAGAAAAGCACTAGTATATAATACAGCAGAATAAAACATAACAATCAGTAAATAAGAATGTTTTAGAATTTGAAGTACAGCTTTGAGTACATTTGAGACTTAGAACAGGTTCTTTTTTACTGATTGTTATGTTTTATTCTGCTGTATTATATACTAGTGCGTTTCTTGATTGAAGTTTTGAAATTCTAGTTGACAATTTGATGCTGCCTATGTTTTCTCAATTTTCAAATCATGAAACTTGCAAAAAAAATTTGGATCAAACTTATACTATTACAATTGGAGAAGGAGTACGATGTTTGGTGCGATTCGAGTCTCCGACCTTTAGGCGCTTGACCATCTATTCGTTTCCAATTGCAGAAAATGAAAGAGATGAAGACAGCAACAAATAATCCCCTTTGAATATGCACAGGTCTGGAACCCAGGTCTTCGCCAGGAGTAGTCGTCCAGTTAATGAAAAATGAGGCGCATTATAGAGCTTTATTTTGTTCCATGCAACAAGCAAGCAGTAAAATTCATTATAAAACTTTATTTCTTCCACACAAGAGTCAAGCAGAAATATTCATTTTGCGGTATAAATAAATGAATTCAAAGAAACATGAAAATGACGAGTTCTAGTGCCGCCAGGGTGTATGAATTTGTCCTTTTGACTTGTAGAGGTTCTCCAACAAAATAAATTGGTTTAAAATATGATCATAAGCAAGTGCATAAATATGTTCTTAAAAAATAAGTAAATATAAAAAGCCGTGTTGTTGAGTCTGTCAAGCTGTAATTATCTTTTCATTTCCTCCATTTGATAACCTTTTGACTTAAATCAAAATCTCTATTGATCATTTTGGGTTGATTAAATCAAAATCTTATTTGGTCCTGTCACGCCCGAAAAAATCGTGAAAGTAAAAAGGGTGTAAAAGGGTGTTAGTGGAGTCGTGACTGTCGCGTCCCGAAAAGACGGTCTAGTCTAATGACCCTTTTGAAAAAGCAAGTTTTTGGGAAAAATCGTGCGCGTGTGTGAAAAATCGAGTTTTTATTGAAAAAGTGTATTTTAAGAAAAATGGCATTTTTAAAGAAAACAAGGCCGAGACTAAAAGTGCGACAGGTTTGGCCAACTAATTTTGAAAAAGGGTTTTATTTTATTTTTAAAAAATGGAGTCGCCACTTGGTACTGAGTTAGGGTGTACCAAGTCACCCGGAAAATCGTTTAACAAAACAAAAATAAAAATTTTAGAAAAACATTTTAAAACCCTTTTTCGACTCCGGTCTACGAAAAACGAGAGAAAAAGGTCCGGGAGTCACATTTGAAGAAAGGGAAGGCAAAGGCTTACGCCTAAGGCACCCTTTCAACCTAGCCGAAACTAGTTGCGAGGTTTAATTCAAATTTTCCTAAATTAACCCTAGATTCTATCCCGTTCGGATGTATCTAAATGAATGCAAATTCTAAGTCTAAATGTGAATATCGGGAAGGGTCGAAATGTTCCATCGAAGGTTTGGTCAGGAATTATCGCATTAATTGCGAAACCCGAGTCGAGACCTCGAGGGAGTCACGAGTTTTAATGCAAAATGTGATGTAAAAAGAAAGGAAAATAATAATATATAGTAAGTGAAGAAAGAAAGTGGGTATGCAACATGACGGGTACAGGGGACTAGTATCTCGTGACTGAATGTTCCTACTCACGGAGGGGGGAACGGCCTGTACGCCACCGTTTCCCACGTGAGTAGATGACTATTTCTAGTCGGATCACACACAAATGTCCTAATTTCGAAGTGAAGTGCAACCTAGATGTCATGCATTTTAAAATGTGTCAAAATAAATAATAATGATAATGGCAATAAATAGCAATAATAAAATCATGCAGAATGGAAAGAAAACTAAAGTGTGTGAAGTGGGATGTAAAATGCACACGAAGTGTTCCTAATACTAAAATGTCCTAAAGGTCTAGCGTTGGACTAGCCCGTTCTAAAAAATTTCACTAGCGTTGGACTAGCGAGAGAAAATAAAGCCACAACTAGCGTTGGACTAGTGTAGTGACGGAATACCATAAATCACGAATTAAATATTAAAGCATGAATTAAAAGTAAATTAAACATATAAAAACATATAAGATCACATAGGAGCACATAACACATAAGCATGATATCTAGATGCAAACTCCTAAAGAAAACGGTAAAACATATAAGCATGTAAGCACGCAAAGGCAAATAAACCCTAACTATTACACCGGGGGACTTTATTTACAATTTAAGGGGGGAAATTAAGAATGCCCTATCTATTACATTTTTCTATCTAATTACAAATTTTTGATAAAATATGAGGAAAATAATCTAACTATTACATTGACTAGCTAAATACAAAAATATTACATTTTTTTATCAAAATAATAATAAAGAAATAATAAGATTTAAAATGAAATCGTATGAAAGAAATAAATACATAAAGAACATATCAAATAGGAAATATGTGAATAAAACGCATAAAAATCACGTAAGGCACATTGGAGCACATAAAAGAGAAATTAGTAAGAAATAGTGATACCTCTCGAAGACCAGGTACAAATACTACTCAAAATGAACAAACAAATCAGGGCACCTTGGTATAATCAAATAAAACCTAAAATATATAACTATTGACGAATTGAGATAAAAAACTAAGGGGGTTAAAGATAAAATTCTAAAGCTTAAAGGGTAAAATTAAAATTCACGTAAGTCTAAGGGAGTAGGAATGCAAAATTAAAGTGAAGTTAGGAAAACTGAAAGTAAATTCTAACAAATGTAGGGCAAATTACAATTAAGGGCTTAATTGAAAGAAATATAAAATTTGGGAGGTCAATCTATGATTATGGAGGGCCTTAATTGCACAAAAATAAAAAGACTTCAGCCACATAGACAAAACTAAAAATCTTGAGGGGGCAAAAGAACATGATCTTATTTGTTACACAATCAGATAACTAGAAAACCAATAAAATGATAAAATTGAATTAATTAACTAAAATCAGAACAAATAACATGTTAAAATGAATTAATTAACTAAAATCACTAGTTTAAGAAAACTGATCACTAGATTAACATCAAACCATAGACAATGCATTCACGATTAACTAAAAAACAATAAAATTAAATCAACAAACAAACTAGATTAATCTAGTTAACTAAATTACTTAACTAAATTAAAACTCAAATCAAAAAGCCAAATTGAAAGAAAACAGAAAGCATAACTTAAACTAAAATAAATTAAAAAAATGATTAGAAATGAAAACAAAATTCCCAAATCGTGAACTCCATCTTGCTCAATCTCTTTGTTTGGATTCCAAAAAATTTTCTCCACACCTAGTTTGATTCTTTCTTCTAAACCCCTACCCACTCTCCGTTGGTTTTCTTCTCATGAATCCCAGAAAACCTCACAAAATCTCTTGTTCTCCCTCTTTCTCTCCCCTGCTCTACTTCTTCCCTCCGAAATGCTCTATTTTTTTCTTCCCCTCCATTTCATTTTCTCCAGTTCAATTTCTCTGCTTCTACCTCCCTTCTCTCGCCTTCTCTTCTCTATCTCTCTCTCTCTCTGCCACTTCTTCTTGTCCCTCGCTTATATCTTGCTTTCCCTCTTCAATCTCCAGCTTCTTTCTTTGTCATCTTCTTCCTCATTATTTCTCTATTTCTATCTCCGAAAATCCCCCTTTTCTTTTGCTCTCTCTGTTTTTCTTTTCTTTCTCTAATCGCTGCTTCCCCTCTTGCTCTTTCTCACTTGCTCTCTCAAATTTTTGCTCTCCTCTTCCATTTCTAATTTCCTCCCTCTAATTCCTCTATTTTCTCTTCCCCTGTTACTCTATTCTCTCCATCTCCGTCTCACTCTCTTACAGTTCTTTATCTCTGTTCTCTCTATTCCCTTCTCTCTCGCTACTCTCACTTTTCTTCTCCTCTCGATCGGCGGCGGTGTGAGGGTGGCTTGGAAACTGCTAATAGTGACATTTTTGGGGATGATTGGGTGGTTCACAGTAGGTATGTGACGGTTGTTAGAAGAGACGGATGAGTTGAAGGTTGAAAGGGGGAAGTGGTGACTTTGGTGATGATTGGATGACTGGTGGGATTTGACTTTTAATTGGCTGAATTTTGATCTGTTTGCTTTTTCTTTTGCAGGTTTTGAATGGCGAATTTGGTGGTCACTGGTGGGATTTTGGGGGCTGCAGTGAACGGTGAAGTGAATTGGGTGGAGGTGTTTTGGGTTGAAGTATCATGTGTTGCAGGGGATTTCGTGGTGGAATTTGTGTAGCCTGTTCAGTTTCTGCAGGTTGAGTGTTGAAGTCAGTGGAACCGTGATGTTGGTTTTGTGGTTCAGGGGATGATGGTGTATTATATGCAAACTGAAATTGGAAGTCATTTGGGGCTGATTACGGAATTGTGGGCTGTTGTTTGAGCTTTTGTTTTTGTTTTATGCAGGTTGTAGCTAGTTGATTTTGTTGGCTATGTGGTCTGATTGTGGAATTTCGGTGGATTTTGGGTGGTGGTTTCGGGTGGTTCAAATGGTGGTTTCGAATGTTTATGACTGGAATTGGGTGAAGCGTTGGAGATGATTAGAGCTCCTGTGGTGATGATTTCATTCATTTTGCAGGTGATGATGGAGTTTGGTGAGATTGTGGGAGGGAGAAGGGCGGTAATGATTGCAATTGTGGGGCTTGATTGAAGATTTCTGGACTGCTGATGGCTTTTCTCGATGGTTTTTGCAGGTGATTTTTGGGTTGAATTTCCAAAATTGGGGCTGATTGGTGCTGAGGTATTCACGGTAGTGGTAGGTGGTGGAAGAAAGAGGGCTGCTGTGGTGAATGAAATGCGTTTTAACTGGTTTGTTGGTGATGTTGGGAGATGATGGTGGGACTGATTTGAACTATTAGGTTGCTTTTCTTTGCAGAGGAGATGACTGTTATCTGGTTGTTTTGGTGGGTAGGCCAGTATGGTGAAGAATCCGGCAGCTATGGAGGTCTGTCAATGATGATTTTGTGGCTTGGGATTGCTGTGGAAGAAGGAAACAGGGGAGGGGTTTTGAGATTTGGTTTGGAAGAGAAGTGAAGAGAGAAAAGGATGATGATTGAACGGTGGAAGGGAGGTTGAAGAAAGATTGGTGGTGAGGTGGCGGAGAAGGGAGGAGGGAGACGGTGAGAGAGATAGAGAACCCAGATGAAGAAAACATAAACCCAGAAAATGAACCCAGAAGCAGATCCGGTGAACTAAAACAAACATTTCAAACAACTAAAAAAAAATTCATATTTTCATGAAGAAAATGAAATAAAATGAAATAAAAATGAATCAAATAAATGAACAATTGATTAAGAACTCACCTTTTGATCCTGCAAGATGGACTGGAGATAACTGGTGAATTTGAAGCTTGCTAGATGAACAGTAAATCAATAAAGATGAAGAACGATGAACAATACTTTTTGAAAGAAACAGCTGCTTGTGTGTGTTGTGTGGTGTGGAGTGTGTGTGTTTTAATCCACAAATTACCAAAAGCAAAAGTGTTTTAGGTTTCCTTTTTTTTCTCCTTTTTTTTTTTCTTAATTGGGGGTATTTATAGCCCACTTGCCTTGTTGGCCAAGAATACTGTAAAATAACAGAAATGCCACCGGTATTAAAAATGCTAATTTTATTAAAAAATATTTTTTAACCTCAAAATTAAAATTAATACAAAGAATCTGACAGAAATCTCTAAATTTTCAAAAAACAATTCATATTAGATTTAAAAAATAAAAACTAGAGTTCAAAACTGATAAAAACGCGCTCGGGGTGTAAAATGACGGTTTTGCCCCTGAACAATGAAAATTTGTAGAAAAATAGCTATTGACCCCAAAAAATCATCAAAAATTACAAATAAGTTTAAAACACTAGAAAATACATTTTTGACTCAAAATTGGTAAAAAATGAATTTAATTTGTAAAATGACGATTTTGCCCTTGGGCAATGAAAATTCACAGAAAAATAACTATTGACCTCGAAAAAATTATCAAAAATTACAAATAATCTTAAAACACTAGAAAATACATTTTTGACTCAAAATTGGTAAAAAATGAATTTAATTTGTAAAATGACGAATTTTGCCCTTGGGCAATGAAAATTCACAGAAAAATAGCTATTGAGCTCGAAAAAATTATCAAAAATTACAAATAAGCTTAAAACACTAGAAAATACATTTTTGATTCAAAATTGGTAAAAAATGAATTTAATTTGTAAAATGACGATTTTGCCCTTAGCTGGTACAAAAATAATAAATAAATAATAAATAAATAAAATAAAAAAAATACCAATTAAATCCAGAAAAATCATAAGGAATTAACAAATCTATATAAAAGTAAAAATATGAATTTAAAACTCCCAAAAGTTGATAGAAAAATATTTACAGATAAAATTACTATTTTGCCCCCCAAATTATGGAAAAATTAAAAATTTGTCCCAAAAGTGCAAACATGCCCCCCCAATGTTTGAAAATAAATGGTGTGTCAAAATTTGGTGTCTACAGGTCCATTTTGATTGATGGATTTAGATCATTTGCATTGATAGATTTGGAACCAAGAAAGGATTTGAAATGAATAGATTCAAATGACATATATTTTAAGTGAATTTAAAAGAAAAGAAGATTCAAAATAACATCTAATTTGAGTGAATTTAATTCTCCAAATTCATTATCAATTAATTAGTGAATTCCAAATATAATTTTTTAATGAGCAATTTAACAAATTATTAATGAGTAATTTAATAATCAAGCAGATTTTGGTATAAGAATTGAAATCCAAATCTACCCTAATCCACAATCCAAACGTACCGTATAAGATTTGGGGTTTATTTCGAATCGTCGTCATCGTTATCGCGGATGTCAAATACTGCCAAATAGCTTTGGTTTAATTAAAGGGCAAAAAAATACATTTGGTTAGTGTATTGAAAGTTTGAACTCTAAAAGAATCCCTGTCCAAATCTGGACTAAGCTAAATAGTTTACCCAAACTCTAGTCTTAAATCTTATTAATCGTATTTAAGCTAAGTTAGCCCAGTTTACTAACCTTTCGTGCCACTTCCTGGCATTGGAAAATTCGGCTACTTTTTACCAGTTAGGTACAGTAAGATGCGAATTTAGACCGAGCTCCCATTAACTCAATAGGGCCGGTGATAAGGTTAACACGCACTGGTCTGACATTCAAATTCGTTTTTTTTTTTTTTTTAAAGCAAAAACAGATTTTCATTAAACTGAATCGTTTATACAGCATACATAACTGCTTAGGATAGTATGTAAACCAAACCAAACTGCCTTTACATGTAGTTGCTAATTTTGCTGCACCAGGAGCAGCTCTATTACATTTCCTACTTACATGCTGTATCTTGCAGATTGAAACAACTCTCTTAGTATTTCTTTCTTTCCCTCAGTAATATGACCAATTGCAGACCAGTCCTGCTCCTTGCTGTTGTTTCTTTGCACCACATTCATCGCATCACCTTCCATGATAAAATGGGATACCCCAAAATCCCTTGCTAAAACCAAAGCCCTCTGAATAGCCAGAGTTTCAGCATGTTACGCATCCAAGCAGTGCATAATATTTTCACCCTTCACAGTTTCAATCTTTCCATCACTGTCCCTGATCACCACTCCTATTCCAGCTTTATCACTTGAATATGCTCCATCCACATTAATCTTCAAGAAATCCCTTTCTGTGCAATCCATTTCTTCTCCTTGTCAGCGTTCTCCTTCAGGCATCTGCATTTGCTGTGCTTGAAATTCAAATTCTTAAAGCCCATGCTCAAAAAGCAATCTTGGACATCCCAAATTCTTAAATCCCATCCTCGAAAGGCAATCTTCGACATCCAAATTCTTAAAGCCCAACCTCGAAAAGCAATCATTAGTCAGAGAAATATTCCTATATTCAAGTGGTGGTTTATGGTAGTTGTAATCACAAAAAACAAATCTGTTGTTTGATAGCAGGATTATGCTGGCTCATTTTTTATAGCAGGATTATGCTGCTCATTACCATAACAATAAATTTGTTCATCATCAAACAACAGTCCTATCCGTTCACTGAATCATATCCAACCCTGTTGCACCCCTTCATCCCTTCATTCTTCGAATTTCAGGTCTCTTTTCCATTATTTACTGTTATTTTAAGAATGGATTCCGTGTGCATTTCTTCTTTTACTGCTAAGATAAACATGTATAAAATCTGATTTTTGTTAACTTGATTGTGTCAGTTTTGAGAGTTGATCACTTTCTGCAGGCAAATTACGACTTGAGAATCTTATTACCTCTTCAGATAATGAAAAATGTGATTGTACAATCAATAGAAAGATCCCAACTCGATTAACGGATTTCTCTTTTTTCAGCAAATTTGTTTTTCATTGCATAGAAAACGGTTAGTCAATATGATACTGAAGTCTTAAGATCATTGTAATAATCAATGTTCCGCATCTGCAGATAATTAAGCAATTTCAGTTTCACTTCTGTGGAGAATTTAGCTCAAACCTGTGCACTTTCAGAGGATAAGAATTCAAAGTTCCATCATGGACAAAATGATCATCCAACAATCTCGAAAGTCACGCGCTGAGGGAACCTAGAATATGCCATGAAACGAAAGCTATAAAAAAACTTTTATTTTTACTGTTTCAAAATTCCAGAAACTGTTTTTACAATATCACCGTCCTAATATGTTACTCAACTTTTAAACTCAATGCATCTACAGCAATATGTTTCCAACAGTAAATCCGTAACATGCAACCAAAAACATGTAAAAAAAAAAAAAAAGTGAATACAAGACTGAAATTACCATCAAAGTGTAAGCTTGTTAAAAGTTTTTATGGATCAGCTCTAACAAGTCATAAAATTCGTTCAAGGAACACAGATGGTTCAACTAACAAGTTTTCTACAATATTATTCAGCCATGTTTATTCATTTCACAAGGAATGAGCCCACTAGAAAACCAAAAGCATTGCACGTAACAAACTAACCTGCATTATCCTCCTTGGTACCTCTTCACAACGTCAGCAACGCCAATTTGTCTCACACAGAAATGAGTCAGGAACCTAATTAACTTATAAAACCAAAAGCATTGCACTTCTACAATCATGCATGTAATATCCTCCTGATAGCTGAAAGAAAAACAGGTCACTTCTTACTTAAACTGATATTCATTATTAGCAGCTCCATTGCATGGGTATCCACCACTTGGGATTGAGAAGGTGTAAAAAGCATAGACATGCATCTGGATTTCCACCTCTGCGGAGAATGATATCCTTGGACAGCAGCGGTCAAGCCTCGTTTCCCATGAGGAGAACATGCAAAACATGGCTTCAGGTTGTTGGTCACCATCTTTATCGGCTTTTATGGCCCCCGTATACAACAAACAGAACAAGGCAATACAATCCAATAAGAACCATCATGAAAGAGCTGTTGTCAAACAACCAGAATACACACCCAAATGTATCTAAAAGAATCCTTGGCACTAATCAAAGAAAACAATTTTTTGTTACCAACTAGGTGGTAGATTTTATGGTATGAAATAAGTCAACAACATCTACACAGGAATTTCAGAGATTATACCTTGCCATTTGTCACAAGAATGAACAAACTCCAAAATATCAAAAGCTCAAAGTTTAACTTCACCAGGAAATCAAATATTTATCTTTTCTGTATCCTACAGTCTATAATTATATCAGGATTACAGGACTACCGGTCCAGGTTTAACAACACTGATTCCAACTTGAACCTGATTTAGCTTTCAACATTTGTGCTTTAATTTAGTTTTGCTTTCCACCTTTTTTTACCATGAATGGCAAGAATCAGTCACGCATTTTATCATTGTACATAACAGCCACGATTACCACCACAGCAACATTAGCTCAGAGCATCCCTGGTCACTGTTTAGCAGCCACATCTTAGTCAAAGTCATGATGATTTCATCACAACACCCATGCGCTGGTTAAAAAAGCCCAGCTTTCTTGAAGGCCAAGGTTGTGAACAGGAAGTGGTCTCAACAGTAAATTCTATCTATGTTTTTTTGTTTTTTGGGCCAAATCAGAATACTTCTTCGGTATCATAATCTTTTTAAGTTTCTACGGTTTACCTACTCCTGAAGCCTTGTTTCAACATAACCAGCCAAAAGAAGTAAACTATACCTGATGATCTAATCAATGGTTCAGCACTTACAAACTTCATTCAAGCTTTGCAATTAAACTACAATTTCTACTTCAGCCTTTAAGCCCTAGAACTACAAGAAGGAGCAATGTACATTATTTGGTGCAGGACGTCAAAAGATCCAATATCATCTTCATTGACATTAATAGGTAGAAAGTAGAAGTGTGTTCAACTTGATGTAATCACTAATTTTTATCGATCAGTAGATAATTAAACAAATCCAGATATTCTAAATCATTTCTAAACAAAACCGGTGCATAACACACACAATGAATTTCTACATAGATTCAAGACCTCTCTGCATCAAGAAACGAAAAAGGTTAGATTGTTGGGCAGCAAATATACCATTGCATTAAAAAGAGCTCGTGGCTGCAAGTAGGACAGCATGTTATCCATTGCTCTCTGATAATTAATATGTTTGAATATCCCTAAATGATTCCCATCGAGAAGTAAGAAGACAAAACAATATTCATTCAGTCAGAAGAAAATCATCATATTAAATATAACGAATTGAAGAGGTAGGAATAAATTAGTTACCTCTTTCCTGGGCTGAACAAAAAATCACAAAGGTAGATTCCACCATGCAAGACAGAAAAGGACGTGCATTAAAACATATAACCAGCTACTTAGCATCAGACGAACAGTGATGATGAAGATACTAAAAAAACTGCATTTTTGTGTGTGCGCACGAGAGAGAGAGAGAGAGAGAGAGAGAGTACGATTAACATATGTATACAAAGGTTTGCCAAGAACGTCATCAATATTGGGCAGATCATCATCAGTCCAACCAAATCCCGCGTCCACAATCCTCCTTGCAATAGCTACAGGCTGGTCACTTCTTCTGATTAGCTGCAATATAAGCAACCAGGTGAAACAAACCAAAAGCTGCGGAAGGAGAAAGAGGAACAGAGTAAAAGAATAATGGATCTAAAAAGGAGTTGTATTAATGGTCAACCATTAATCCTAAAATTTTAAAACTTAAAAACTATACTGAAACCAGCTAAGCTAACTAGCACATCCAATGTCCCATTCAGTATGCTGGAATTGCTTGAAAACATAGGCAATTCAGCAGCTCTTTTCCAATCTTTTGACAGCTATGAGGTGGAAAAATCATGCCTACAGAATGCTAATATCAATTAAATAATTGAATCCTCATTGCCCGTATCTCAGATAAACCCATCTAGAACTAAGATGCAAAGAAAACAAGTGCACATTATTTCCTCTTGAACATAGAAGGCACATTGTCTTTCACATATATAATAACAACAATCAATTACTTATATCTATAGTACTATATTTCAAGTGGAATATGCCTGTGAATAGTAATTGCTCATACAGCATGTGAATTTCAATCACTAAATCTAGCCTCTTCCATTCCACTCTTTATCTTTATCCTCCTTCAATTTCTATGCAAAATTGCCAACGGACTTTCGTTCCTCAATTAATAATTGCAAGGTGACATTTGCTTTTGCAGTCTTCTCCAGAATCAATCAGTCCCACCAAAAACTCCATACCCCTTCCAACTCATCCATCAATGCCTCTGTAGCTAAAACTACACCCAATCAGCCAGTCCTGTGGACAAGTCGCCCTCCATAAACAGCTGTCCAGTTCCAACACAAAACACAGCCTCCCAACAAACACCCCCCTTCTCCAACAAAAAATATATATATGCGTGCGCTTGTGTCTATACATGTGTGCGTGTAGCATATATGTGTACATACATACAAAATCATTAATTCTATCCATGACAACAAAATCACTTAAAAAAAAGAAAAAGATGATCAAGGTATGAGTATATCATTTGAATTTTCAATGCCTAACACCGAAATGAGGACGAATGTTGGAATTTATCCCAGAACTCATTCTATCTAGCTTTTCTTTTTTGTTTTCTGCAGGTAAGATCACATTTAGATATAAAATAATTTCCAATCAGTCATTTATTTTCCAATTTGGCCAAAGTTGGGAGGGAAAAAGGGACAAAAAGAAATCGTGAAAGTGAGACACCCTATGCTGTTTATAGTTTAAAGAAGGAATAAGAGAAAGAAACTTGAGGATTTTGAATGATTGTACAATTAATAGATATTTTCCAAAGCTGGAGAGAAAAATGAGAGAAACTGTAGAAAAATAAAAAAAAAAAGAACTTCCAGAAACACCCAGTAAGATTTTAAGAAAGCCCTAAAACATGTCATTTCTTTCCTATTCTCCCACAAAGATGGACCAACCAAGATTTCACCTTTGTTCTTTCCTCTCATAACTTAAGCTAGGTTATAAATGTCCTCATAAATTCCCGAACCACCCCTAAGGATGCTTTTCACATATAGAAGTGGAAAAACACAAGGACAATAAACATACATAGAAATTCGTTCTGTAAAAGATTTCGAGTAACAGCATGATGGACGTCATGGTTTGCTTCTTAATCGTGATTGCTGCAAGCTTGCCATTCCCAGATTCATGCTCCTCCTCAGAAACAGAAATAATTTGTGTGGAAAGACTTAGGCGTAATTTAATGTATAGCGCAGGAGACATATACTTAATAAGGCCTGAACCAGTGCATGAATCAGCGAGAAGCAATGCAGCCAGCTCAATAATCTTTCCTTCTCTTACATAACGATAAATAAGTTGATACATCTTCTCAGTCTTTGAAGCTAATATAAGACTACCAATTACATCATCAAGGTGTACAAGCTGCAATAGAATTGAATTGACACTATCAATAAGCTAACATTTGTCAACTCAAAATGATAATAATAAAATAATTGAGACAAATTAAAATAAACTTTGAGAGAAATATGTGTACAAATTCCCGCCGGCAAAGGTAAAAAATCAATGCTTAAACAGATTCGGATGGCCTCCAGAAAACCAGTTCTCTGCACAAAATAAGAAGACTTTCAAATAAATTCCAGTAACAATAAAAAACTGCATTAAAAAAAGATTCTGGAAAATCTTTTTTTCTCTGTTTTGCCGGTTTGGAGGGAAAGGGATGAGAAGCTACCGCAGTTTAGCAAGAGAAACTTCAAGGGGTGTCATTCGATAATAGGGTGAGCTGCGTTCCTTGCAGACAACATCAGCTTTTGCTCCATATGCAATCAAGACCGAAACCATAAAGAAGTGAGGTGATAATACAGCAACATGGAGTGGGTAGAGTCCATCCTCATCAACTGCATTATTTATGTCTATATTGAGTTCAGGTTTTCTCTTGGCCATTTCAAGCAAGGCCCCCCAACAACATACGGCATTAGCGAGAATTATCCTTGACAACAGATCTGATACAAAATCAGCATACTCAAACTTGCCATCCTGCCTTTGCTCTTCCATTAACTTCAGAAATTGAACGCGACTGTCCAATTTTAAGGCACGCCTAAGTTCTTCGTAGTAGGGATCTTCTTGTTCATCTCTATGATCAAATGCCACAGAAAATTCCTTTGGAGGCCAAAATTTTTCCAACAGCACCCAAAAAGACACAATTTTTAGCCATCACAATTCACTTTTGAAGCCCAAATATTTGGAGAAAAAAGAAAAAGGAAAAGGAAAAGATCAAATCTTTAACGAAATTTTCAACACAAACCTTGACTTGGTACATTTCAATTATTCCGTTGGTAGTTATGGAGTTATTCACTGCCAAAAAGGGGGAAAAAAAAAACAAAAATTAACTAGCAAAAATGGAAAAACATCACCTCTTGGAAACAGCCCAAAAAAGTCAATTGGAGAAAATTAAGCTTACCTTACAACAGGACAGAGAAAGCAAGTTACTCTGCACTGGAAAATTAGATTGGATTAAAAATATTTTCCAGAAAAATATTTTTATACTTTTCTCATGTTTAGTTGCAAAAAAAAGTCATTTGCAGAAAGCAAGAAAATTAAGCATACTTTACAACAGAAGCTAAAACGATGCAGAGAAAGCAAGTTACTCTGCACTGAAAAATTAGGTTGGATTAAATATATTTTCTAAAAAATATTTTTATACTTTTCTCATGTTTGGTTAGGTCTCAGAAAATCTTTTCCTAGTGAAAATGATTTACATCATTGGCTGTAAAATAACTTACCCAATAAACTTACTGAAGTTGTTTTCCAGAGAGGCCAGCCACAATACTCCCCCTCTCCCCCCCAACCATCAACGGCAATTAAACTAACCGCCATCAATATTGATAGACCAACCGTTTGTTACTTCAGATTCTCGTCTGTAAATCTGCCTAGGACATCGATGAGAAGCAGGAGGATAGAAATTGATAAAGACAGATAAGGGTAAAATCTGGACAGGGACAAAGGGGCAAATGCATTTTTGCCAAACTGGGGATTGGTTTGGTATTACGGACAAATCTCAGGGAATAAACGTAATTAAAGCCTAAGTTTTTTTTTTTTTTTTTTCCGTGGCTTATAGAATGGGGAAAGTGGTCATCCCATATTCTTTACAACTGGATTTGGCTTAATAATGTTTTATAAATTGATAATTCAAGGTAATTAAGTGCTGAAATTGACAGTTTGGGAACTTCCCCAACATCAATTGAAGGTAGTTAAATGCTGAAATTGGCTTAATACTATTTTGGTGCCTAGCCCAAACATCAAAAATACTTTATAGACGCATGTGTAGCAGAGGCTGTAAGGCTAGTTTTCTGCCCGGATAATATAGACATGATCAGAGACTCAACCAAATTGAATACTTTGATTAATTGATGTACACATGCAAGTTGTACATGTAAAGTTTAAATATCTTCAGTTGATTTACATATTTCGTTGGGTGATAAATATAGTTTGGAAAAGATAGAATGTATATTGGTAAAATAGCGATTACTTACAAATGTAAAAAAAAATCTATGTTTATAGACTTGTAGATGATTAATAAATATAGACATAATATAAAATGAATTTAGACATGATAAAGGGATAATTTCACATTCTTCTTTTGAGGTTTGTCATGATTACACTCACCTCCTCTTAGGTTTCAAAAATTACACTTGCACCATTGTGTTTATATTTTTTATAACAAAACAAGCCAATTATAATAATATAACCCAAAAACACCAATCAAGCACATTAAAATATAATTAATTGCCTTTAAAATAAATAAATAAATCCTTAAAAAATAATTAATTAGTCATAAAAATATCAAAATGACTTATATTCTTACATCAATTTTTAAATTTCACCAAATATCATTCCTCCAAAACTCTATTGTCTGATTAATTTAAATGAATTTATTTTATCTATCAAAATTTTACAAACAAATACGTGAACAATAAAGAGATGACCAATTTAAAAATAATTAAAGATATTTTAGATGTTTGGTTGGTGTTTTGGGATAATGTTATCAAAATAGACCTATTTTGTTATAAAAAATATAAACACAGGGGTATAAGTTTAATTTTCAAAACCCGAGGGAATATGAGTGCAACTATAACCAATCTCAAGGAGTTATGTAAAATTCACACGATGATAAATCAAAACTTAATATATAACGAAATTAGACATCATGTATACTCAAATAGATGGAATATTTCCTAATCAATTATAAATCAATTATGTAATCAAATCTATAATATTTACATTAACACTCTCCCACAAACTCCAACAAGTTGCAAAGAGACCACTCAAGATTATAAATGAAATCTTGAAATGGCCACAGAAAATACCATGAAATAGATTAGAACTGTAAAATGCTACAAAAACAACATATCATGAGAATGATAAATATTGTAGATGTGCGCAAGTTGTACATTTACAAATTGGAGTGTCTTCAGTGGTAATAAATCATATTAGTCAGTATTTGTCAACAAGTTGCAAAATTAACTTTTGTGATCATTTGTGTACACAATTGGACCAGGTGAGTCGATGTAACACGAAATAATTGGTAAAGACATCTTTAAGGTTCGTCATGTGATCTAGCGAAAAATCTTGACCAGGGGGAGAAAGAGAGAGAAAAAAAAAAGAGTGTAGAGTGAAAGTGAAGAAGAACAAGTTTAAGTGTGTGTTAGGTGATGGAAAGGTAGCAGAGAGAGAGAGTGAGTGAGTTTGTGTCTGTGTTCTGGTGCTTGTGCAGGTGAAGGAAAAAATGAGTGAATGTGTCTGATTGTACTGGTGGAACGAGTGTGTGGTACGTGTCTTTTTCTGCAGGAAAGCCAAGATAAATGGAGAATTGTATGTCTGTGGTGTGGAGTGAAGTGCACAGGTGAAGCGGGGGGGTATGGGAGGGCAGAGAGAGAGTTGTGAGGTGAAATTGAGAAGATGGTCAATTTTCTGTCTGTGAGTGAAGTGTGGAGCAAGGGGAAATGTTAAGGAAAATGGTTAGTGAATTGTGAAGGTGTGGTGTGACTATGATGAGTGTGCACTGAGGAAAAGATAGATTGAGTGTGATGATGGGAAGGAGGTGAAGAAAATGAATCAAATCCCTTCAAATCTGGTTTTAGGTGGGTGGTGGAATGGATTTTGCAACCATTGCAGAATCAACAGCAACACTAACATTAATGTTGCTATTTAGTCATTTTTTTTAATTTGTAATAAAAATAAAGAAAAATAAAATAAAAACCACTTGGACTCTCTAAAATTAAAAGAGACTAACTAAAATTCAATATTACTTAAAGAAAGAAATTTCATTTCAAAAAGCTGACATTGATGGAAAATTGGAAAACGTCCCATCGATAGATTAATAGATAAAATTTTGAAATAAATACCAAATGATTTAAAATTATGAATCTTTCATAAAATCTATTAACTTATAAAATACACATATAAAATTTTCACACAAAAATTCTCAATAGAAAGGTATCTTGGAAAACATGCCATATATGACAAAAATGATGAAAATATTAAATAACTTTCAAAAATCACCAAAATTTTATACAAAATGCATTATCATACCAAACATGTATACTAAAACTTTCACTCGAAAATTTTAACAATAACGCATTCTCGTGAAACGTGCATTTAATAAATAAAAAGACAAAAATTAAATAAATAACAGCCAACCTCTAAAAATCATGAAATTTCTGCAAAAAAAATTAGCAATGCACAAAATTTACATATCAAAATTTTCACACAATTCTAATAAAAAGGATGCATTGAAAAACGTATCTTTAACTTGAAAAATACCAAAATTTTAAATAATTACTAAATGACTCCGAAATATCTTTAAAAATTAAAAAAATGATAAAAGCCATAAAAATATGAATTTTGAAAATAAAATAAAATAAAATAAAATGTATCTACAAGCTAAAATTACCATTTTACCTGTGACGCGACTAATTAGTCATAATTTGCCTAAAAATTGTAATTGGCTCTCGAAAAATAAAAAGTACTCCAAAATATAAAAAAATATAGGGTGTGCCAAAATTTGGTGGTTACAAATTGTCGCGTCCAAAAAAAATCGTGAGTAAAAAGGGTGCTCGTTGAGTCATCGACTGTCGCGTCCTAAAAAGACGGTCTGGTCTCGGTGACCCTTTCGAAAATAAAAGTTTTTAGAAAAACCGTGCGTGTGTGAGAAAAATCAAGTTTTAGTAAAAAAAGTGTATTTTAAAAAAAATGACATTTTAAAAGAAAACAAGGCCGGGACTAAAATGCGACAGGTTTGGCCAAATAATTTTTGAAAAAGGGTTTTATTTTAGAAAATGGAGTCGCCACTTGATACTGAGTTAGGGTGTACCAAGTCACCCGAAAAATCATTTAAACAAGACAAAAAGTAAAATTTTAGAAAAATTATTTAAAACCCTTTTCCGACTCCGGTTTATGAAAAAACAAGAAAAAAAGGTTCGAGAGTCACATTTGAAGAAAGGGAAGGCAAAGACTTGCGCCTAAGGCAACCTTTCAACCTAGCTGAGGCTAGTTGCGAGATTTAATCAAAATTTCCTAAATTAACCCTAGATTCTATCGCGTTTTGGATGTGTCTAAATGAATGCAAATCCTAAGTCTAAAAGTGCATATCGGGAGGGTCGAAATGTTCCGTCGAGGCTTGGTCGGAATTATCGCATTAATTGCGAAAATCGAGTCGAGACCTCAAGGGAGTCACGAGTTTTTATGCAAAATGTAATGCTGAAAGAAAAAGAAAAATAATAATATATAGTAAGTGAAGAAAGAAGGTGGGTATGCAACATGACAGGTATGGGAGACTAGTATCTCGTGACTGAATATTTCTACTCACGGAGGGGGGAACAGCATGTACGCCACCGCTTCCCCCGTGAGTAGGCGACTATTTCTAGTCAAAACACACAAATGTCCTAATTTTTAAGTGAAATGCAACCTAAATGTCATGCATTTGAAGACGTGTCAAAATAAATAAATAAATAAATAATAGCAATAAAAAATCACACAAGATGAAAAGAAGACTAAAAGTGTATGAAGTGGGATGTAAAATGCACATGAGTGCCCCTAATACTAAAATGCCCTAAGGGTCTAGCGTCGGACTAGCCCTTTCTAGGGATTCTCACTAGTTTTGGACTAGCGGGGAAACGATAAGCCACAACTCGCGTTGGACTAGTGTGGTGACGGGATAACTATAAAACATGAATTAAATAGTAAAATATGAATTAAAAGCAAATTAAACATATAAAGACAGATAAAATCAAGTAGGAGCACGTAACACATAAGCATAATATCTAGATGCAAGATCCTAATGAAAGCGGTAAAATAAATAAGCACGTAAGTACGCAAAAGCAAATAAACCCTAACTATTACACCGGGATTTAATTTCCAATTTGAATCGGGGAACTAAAAAAATGCCCTATCTATTACACTTTCTATCTAATTACATAATTTTTGTTAAAATATGAGAAAAATAACCTAACTATTACATTGACTAGCTAAATACAAAATATTATATTTTTTCAAAATAATAAAAAAATTCAAAATTAAACAAATTAACTACGTAAATGCGCAACAAGTATAAAATAAGAAATAAACAAATAATAATAAAAATAACGCATAAAATCACATTGGAACATATTGGAGCACGCAAAGAGAATTTAATAAGAAATAGGGATACCACTCGAAAACCCGGTACAAATACTACTCAAAATGAACAAACAAGTCAAGGCACCTCGGTATAATCAAACAAAAACCTAAAATATATAACTATGGACGAATTGAGATAAAAAATGAATTATAGCAACTAAAGGGGACTAAAAATGAAATTTTATAAAATTTAAGGGGTAAAATTAAAAATTCACCTAAGTTTGAGGGGGGTAAAATGCAATTAAAGCAAGCACGAGAAACAATTGTAAATTGAATCTAAGGAAGGGGGCAAAAAATAAAATTTCAGCAATATTAACGGGGTCAAACATGAATTCCGGCAATATAATGGGGATCCAAAACAAATTCCAGCAATATGTAAAGGACTAAAATACAATTTCCAGCAATTAATGGGGCCTAAAACTGAAATTCCAGCAGCAATAGGCCTTTAAAAAAAATTACAGCAAGTTAAAAGGTACTTAGAATAAAAATACAGCAAGTGGGGGGAGTAAATTCCATCAATATAGGGGGTCCAATTGGAAATAGCAATCATAGGGAACCAATTGCAAATTATAGAATCTAAAAGAAAAGAACCCAAAACCGAAGAGGTTAATCTACAATTATCAAAAGTCTAAATAACAAGATTCCAAGTCGTCTTCAACCATTCATTATTAAACTTCATCCAATCATTAGATTAGTAAACCAAAACCAATTCCCTGATTCGGTTCCCCTGAAACTCCCAATCCTAAATCCTTTGAAGTTCTTTTAACCTCAAAATCCCCAAATCAAATATTAAACATCAGATTACTCAAAATCCATATGCATCTGCATCAAAGACTAAGCCACATACATACCAAAGTTTCATAGATCCACAATATACAAAGCAATCGAAGGGTCCTAGATCATCACCTCTTAAGCCAAAGAAGACGATGAATTCAGACAGTGCCAAGGCGGCTTGTGACTGTTCTGCTGGAAATGGAGTGGTGGTATGTCACTCTGATGGCTGGAGCTGTTAATTGTGCGTGTATATGTGGCTGATCTAGGGGCTGTCTCGGTGGTTTTGGAAGGTTATTTTGATTGCGATTTTGATTGCTTCTTGTAGCTGTTTGGATGCAATTTTGGCTGTGATTTTGACTGCCTTTGGTGCATGTTTTTACAGCGTTATTGATGCTATTTTTTACTGCTAATTTGGTGCTGTTCTGGAATGTTTTTGGGACTATTTTTGTTGCGAATTTGGTGATGTTCTGCAGCGTTTTTGGGCCTGTTTTTTGCTGCGAATTTGGTGCTATTCTGCAATGTTTTTGGGACTGTTTTTGCTATGAATTTGGGCTGTTTTCTTGTAGGAATTTGGAGCTGGAATTGCAGGATTTGGGACTAGAATTGCAGGAATTTTGGTGGTGGTTTGACAGGATTTTTGGGACTGGAATTGCATAATTCGGGGCTGATTTTGGTAGGATTTTGGAGCTGAAATTGCAGAAACTTAGGGCTGAAATTACAGAATTTTGGGGGATGATTCGGGTCTAATTTAGCGCAGTTTTTGCAGATGTTTGGTGGCTTTTTTGTGGTAATGTTTATGGGCTGTTTTTGCGGTGCATCAGTGTGTGTGTGTGTGTGAGAGAAATGATGATGGGTGTATGAGTGTGTGTTTCTGCATGTGAGAAGTGTGTGTAAGAGAGTGTGTAGAGCGTGTAGTGTGTATAGGGTGTGAAAAAGAGAATGAGTGTGTGTAGTGTGTGAGAGAGAGAGAGTGAGTAGTGTGTGTAGTGCGTGTTCTTGGTGTGGTGTGTGAAAACTTGAAGATGTGTTGTGTGTGTTCTTGGTGTGGTGTGAGAAAACTTGAAGGTGTGTGGTGTGTGTTCTTGGTGTTTTAGGTGAGAACTTGAAGATGTGTGTAAAAAGAGAAGTGTGTGTTCTTGGTGTTTTTGGTGAAATGGAAAAAACTAAAAAAACTAAAAATTAAAAAAATCTCCCTAGACTTTTTATTTTCTCTCCTCTATTTAAAATCCTCAAGTGGGGTATTTATACTGCACAAGACTTAACCTCCAAGAAAGGGCTAAAAGACCAAAATGCCCTTGACTACAAAAATTATAATTTTATCCTTAAAAATTTATTTTCTCTTACAAAAATAATAAAAAAATTAAAAAAATGTAAATAACAAATTTGTTAATAAAAATTCACCCTAAAAAAGTTAGAAACTTAGTGCTTAAAATCTAAAAATGAATTCGGGACCCAAAAATTGGTGAAAAATGAGTTTGAGATGTGAAATGACAATTTTGCCCTTGGATGACAAAAATTTACAGAAAAATAGCTATTGACCTCAACAAATTACCAAAAATTACAAGTAAGTTTAAAACACTAGAAAGTGCATTTTTTACTCAAAATTGGTGAAAAATGAATTAAAACTGTAAAATGACGATTTTGCCCTTGGGCAATGAAAGTTCACAGAAAAATAATTATTGATCTCAAAAAATTATCAAAAACTAAAAATAAGTTTAGAACACTGGAAAATACATTTTTGACTCAAAATTGGTGAAAAATGAATTTAAACTGTAAAATGACGATTTTGCCCTTAGCTGGTACAAATATAAAAATACCAATTAAATCCAGAAAAAATCATTAGAAATTAATAAATTCACATAAAAGTAAAAATATGAATTTAAAACCCCCAAAAGTTGATAGAAAAATATTTACATATAAAATTACTATTTTGCCCCCCAAATTATTGAAAAATTAAAAATTAAAATTTGTACCAAAAGTGCAAACATACCCCCAGTGTTTGAAAATAAATGGTGTGTCAAAATTTGGTGTCTACACAAATCACATTGGAGCATATCGAAGCACAAAAAAAGAAATTAACAAGTAATGGGGTACCTTTCTTTGAAGATCCAATACAAATACCAATCAAAAGAATAAACAAGTCAATATATCACTATTTAAAGTAATAAAGCAAAAATATGAAAAATGGCATAGTAAATTTCAACAAATTAGTGTATAAAATATGAATCCTATCAAGGCAAGGAAATAAAATGGAATTTCAAATAAACTTAGGGCCCAAATCACAAATTTAAGCAACTAGTATATAATACAGCAGAATAAAACATAACAATTAGTAAATAAGAACGTTTCAGAATTTGAAGTACAGCTTTGAGTACATTTGAGACTCAGAACACGTTCTTATTATTGTTATGTTTTATTCTGCTGCATTATATACTAGTGCTTTTCTTGACTGAAGTTTTGAAATTCTAGTTGACAATTTGATGCTGCCTATGTTTTCTCAATTTTCAAATCATGAAACTTGCAGAAATTTTTTTGATCAAACTTATACTATTACAATTGGGGAAGGAGTATGATATTTGGTGGGATTTGAGTCTCCGACCTTTAGGCGCTTGACCATCTATTTGTTTCCAGTTGCAGAAAATGAAAGAGATGACAACAGCAACAAATAATCCCCTTTGAATATGCACAGGTCTGGAACCCAGGTTTTCGCCAACAGTAGCCGTCCAGTTAATGAAAAAGGAGGCGCATTATAGAACTTTATTTTGTTCCATGCAACAAGCAAGCAGTAAAATTCATTATAAAACTTATTTCTTCCACACAAGAGTCAAGCAAAAATATTCATTTTGTGGGATATATAAATGAATTCAAAGAAACATGACAATAACGAGTTCTAGTGCTGCCAGGGTGTATGAATTTGTCCTTTCGACTTTTAGAGGTTCTCCAACAAAATAAATTGGTTTAAAATATGATCATAAGCAAGTGCATAAATATATTCTTAAAAAATAAGTAAATATAAAAAGCCGTGTTGTTGAGTCTGTCAAGCTGTAATTATCTTTTCATTTCCTCCATTTGACAACCTTTTGACTTAAATCAAAATCTCTATTGATCATTTTGGGTTGATTAAATCAAAATCTTTTTTGGTCCATTTTGATTGCTGGATTTAGATCATTTGCATTGATATATTTGGAACCAAGAAAGGATTTTAAACGAATAGATTCAAATGACATATAATTTAAGTGAATTTAAAAGAAAAGAATGATTCAAAATAACATCTAATTTGAGTGAATTTAATTCTCCAAATTCATTATCAATTAATTAGTGAATTCCAAATATAATTTTTTAATGAGCAATTTAACAAATTATTAATGCGTAATTTAATAATCAAGCAGATTCTGGTATAAGAATTGAAATCCAAATCCACCCTAATCCACAATCCAAACGTACCGTATAAGATTTGGGGTTTATTTCAAATCGTCATCATCGTTATCGCGGATGTCAAATACTGCCAAATAGCTTTGGTTTAATTAAAGGGGAAAAAATTACATTTGGTTAGTGTATTGAAAGTTTGAACTCTAAAAGAATCCCTGTCCAAATCTGGACTAAGCTAAATAGTTTACCCAAACTCTAGTCTTATATCTTATTAATCGTATTTAAGCTGAGTTAGCCCAGTTTACTAAATTTCGTGCCGCTTCCTGGCATAGCAAAATTCTGCTACTTTTTACCAATTAGGTACATAAGATGCGAATTTAGACCGAGCCCCCATTAACTCAATAGGCCCCGTGATAAGGTTAACATGCACTGGATTCAAATTTGTTTTTCTTTTTTTTTTTTTTTTGAGAGCAAAAACAGATTTTCATTAAACTGAATCGTTTAATACAGCATATATAACTGCTTTAGGATAGTATGTAAACCAAACCAAACTGCCTTTACATGTAGTTGCTAATTTTGCTGCTTCATGAGCAGCTCTATTACATTACCTACTTACATGCTGTATCTTACAGGTTTCAGCAGCTCTATTACATTTCCTACTTGCATGCTGTATCTTACAGATTGAAACAACTCTCTCAGTATTTCTTTCTTTCCTTCAGTAATATGACCAATTGCAGACCAGTCCTGCTCCTTGCTGTTGTTTCTTTGTACCACATTCATCGCATCACCTTCCATGATAAAATGGGATATCCCAAAATCCCTTGCAATAACCAAAGCCCTCTGAATAGCCAGAGTTTCAGCATGTTACGCATCCAAGCAGTGCACAATATTTTCAACCTTCACAGCTTCAATCTTTCCATCACCGTCCCTGATCACCGCCCCTAATCCAGCTTTATCACTTGAATATGCTCCATCCACATTAATATTCAAGAAATCCCTTTCTGGTGCAATCCATTTCTTCTCCTCGTCAACGTTCTCCTTCGGCATCCGCATTTGCTGTGCTTGAAATTCAAATTCTTAAAGCCCATGCTCAAAAAGCAATCTTAGACATCCGAATTCTTAAATCCCATCCTCGAAAGGCAATCTTCGACATCCAAATTCTTAAAGCCCAACCTCGAAAAGCAATCATTAGTCAGAGAAATATTCCTATATTCAAGTGGTGGTTTATGGTAGTTGTAATCACAAAAAACCAATCTGTTGTTTGATCATTACCATAACAATAAATTTGTTCATCATCAAACAACAGTCCTATCCGTTCACTGAATCATATCCAACCCTGTTGCACCCCTTCATTCTTCGAATTTCAGGTCTCTTTTCCATCATTTACTATTATTTTAATAATGGATTCCGTGCGCATTTCTTATTATACTGCTAAGAAAAACAAGTTCAAAATCCGATTTTTGTTAACTTGATTGTGTCAGTTTTGACAGTTGATCACTTTCTGCAGGCAAATTACTACTTGAGAATCTTATTTCCTCTTCCGATAATGAAAAATGTGATTGTACAATCAATAGAAAGATCCCAAATCGATTAACGGATTTCTCTTTTTTCAGCAAATTTGTTTTTCATTGCATAGAAACCGCTGGGTCAATACGATACTTAAGTCTTAAGATCATTGTAATAATCAGTGTTCCGCATTGCAGATAATTAAGCAATTTCAGTTTTGACTTCTGTGGAGAATTTAGCTCCAAACCTGTGCACTTTCACAGGATAAGTTTTCAAAGTTCCATCATGGACAAAATGATCATCCAACAATCTCGAAAGTCACGCGCTGAGGGAACCTAGAATATGCCATGACACGAAAGCTACGAAAAAACTTTTATTTCTACTGTTTCAGAATTCCAGAAACTGTTTTTACAATATCACCGTCTAATATGTTACTCTACTTTTAAACTCAATGCATCTACACAATATGTTTCCAACAGTAAATCCGTAACATGCAACCAAAAACATGTTTTAAAAAAAAAAAACGGTGTACACGACTGAAATTACCATGAAAGTGTAAGCTTGTTAAAAATTCTTATGGATCAGCTCTAACAAGTCATAAAATTCATTCAAGGAACACAGATGGTTCAACTAACAAGTTTTCTACAATATTATTCAACCATGTTTATTCATTTCACAAGGAATGAGCCCACCTAGAAAACCAAAAACATTGTACGTAACAAACTAACGTGCATTATCCTCCTTGGGAGCTCTTCACAACATCAGCAACGCCAATTCGTCCCACACAGAAATGAGTCAGGAATCCAATTAACTTATAAAACCAAAAGCATTGCACTTCTACAATCATGCATGTAATATCCTCCTGATAGCTGAAAGAAAAACAGGCCACTTCTTACTTAAACTGATATTCATTATTAGCAGCTCCTTTGCATGGGTGTCCACCACTTGGGATTGAGAAGGTGTAAAAAGCATTGACATGCATCTGGATTTCCACCTCTGCGGAGAATGAAATCCTTGGACAGCAGTGGTCAAGCCTCGTTTCCCATGAGGAGAACATGCAAAACTTGGCTTCAGATTGTTGGTCGCCATCTTTATCGGCTTTTATGGCCCCCGTATACAACAAACAGAACAAGGCAATACAATCCAATAAGCACCATCATGAAAGAGCTGTTGTCAAACAACCAGAATACACAACCAAATGTATCTAAAAGAATCCTTGGCACTTCTTAAAGAAAACAATTTTTTTGTTACCAACTAGGTGGTAGATTTTATGGTATGAAATAAGTCAACAACATCTACACAGGAATTTCAGAGATTATACTTTGCCATTTGTCACAAGAATGAACAAACTCCAAAATATCAAAAGCTCAAAGCTTAACTTCATCAGGAACTCAAATATTTATCTTTTCTGTCTCCTAGAGTCTATAATTATATCAGGATTACAGGACTGCCGGTCCAGGTTTAACAACACTGATTCCAATTTGAACCTGATTTAGCTTTCAACTTTTGTGCTTTAATTTAGTTTTGCTTTCCACTTTTTTTGACCATGAATGGCAAGAATTATTTATCATTGTACATAACAGCCACGATTACCACCACAGCAACATTAGCTCAGAGCATCCCTGGTCACTGTTTAGCAGCCACGCCTTAGTCAAAGTCATGATGATTTCATCACGACACCCATGCCCTGGTTAAAAAAGCCCAGCTTTCTTGAAGGCCAAGGTTGTGAACAGGAAGTGGCCTCAACAGTAAATTCTATCTATGTTTTTTTGTTTTTTGGGCCAAATCAGAATACTTCTTCGGTATCATAATCTTTTCAAGTTTCTACGGTTTTCCTACTCCTGAAGCCTTGTTTCAACATAAACAGCCAAAAGAAGTAAACTATACCTGATGATCTAATCAATGGTTCAGCACTTACACACTTCATTCAAGCTTTGCCATTAAACTACAATTTCTACTTCAGCCTTTAAGCCCTAGAACTACAAGAAGGAGCAATGTAAATTATTTGGTGCAGGACATCAAAAGATCCAATATCATCTTCATTGACATTAATAGGTAGAAAGTAGAAGTGTGTTCAACTTGACGTAATCACTAATTTTTATCGATCAGTAGATAATTAATCAAATCCAGATATTCCAAATCATTTCTAAAGAAAACCGGTGCATAACACACACAATGAATTTCTACATAGATTCAAGACCTCTCTGCATCAAGAAACGAAAAAGGTTAGATTGTTAGGCAGTAAATATACCATTGCATTAAAAAGAGCTCGTGGCTGCAAGTAGGACAGCATGTTATCCATTGCTCTCTGATAATTAATATGTTTGAATATCCCTAAATGATTCCCATCAAGAAGTAAGAAGACAAAACAAAATATTCATTCAGTCAGAAGAAAATCATCATGTTAAATATAACGAATTGAAGAGTTAGGAATAAATTAGTTACCTCTTTCCTGGGCTGAAAAAAAAATCATAAAGGTAGATTCCACCATGCAAGACAGAAAAGAACGTGCATTAAAACATATAACCAGCTACTTAGCATCAGACTAACAGTAACGATAAAGATACTAAAAAAACTGCATTTTTGTGTGCGCGCGCGCGTGCAAGAGAGAGAGAGAGAGAGAGTACGATTAACATATGTATACAAAGGTTTACCAAGAACGTCATCAATATTGGGCAGATCATCTTCAGTCCAACCAAATCCCGCGTCCACAATCCTCCTTGCAATAGCTACAGGCTGGTCACTTCTTCCGATTAGCTGCAATATAAGCAACCAGGTGAAACAAACCAAAAGCTGCGGATGGAGAAAGAGGAACAGAGTAAAAGAATAATGGATCTAAAAAGGAGTTGTATTAATGGTCAACCATTAATCCTAAAATTTTAAAAATTAAAAGCTCTACTGAAACCAGCTAAGCTAGCTAGCACATCCAATGTCCCATTCAGTATGCTGGAATTGCTTGAAAGCATAGGCAATTCAGCAGCTCTTTTCCAATCTTTTGACAGCTATGAGGTGGAAAAATCATGCCTACAGAATGCTAATATCAATTAAATAATTGAATCCTCATTGCCCGTATCTCAGAAAAACCCATCTAGAACAAAGATGCAAAGAAAACAACTGCACATTATTTCCTCTTGAACATAGAAGACACATTGTCTTTCACATATATAATAACAACAATCAATTACTTATATCTATATTACTATATTTGAAGTGGAATATGCCTGTGAATAGTAATTGCTCATGCAGCATATGAATTTCAATCACTAAATCTAGCCTCTTCCATTCCACTCTTATCTTTTTCCTCCTTCAATTTCTATGCAAAATTGCCAACGGACTTTCCTTCCTCAATTAATAATTGCAATGTGACATTTGCTTTTGCAGTCTTCTCCAGAATCAATCAGTCCCACCACAAACTCCACACCCCTTCCAACTCATCCATCAATGCCTCTGTAGCTAAAACTACACCCAATCAGCCAGTCCTGTGGACAAGTTGCCCTCCATAAACAGCCGTCCAGTTCCAACACAAAACACAGCCTCCCAACAAGCACCCCCCCTCCAACAAAAAATATATATACGTGTGCGCTTGTGTCTATATATGTGTGCGTGTAGCATATATGTGTACATACATACAAAATCATTAATTCTATCCAGGGCAACAAAATCACTTAAAAAAAAGAAAAAGATGATCAAGGTATGAGTATACCATTTGAATTTTCAATGCCTAACACCAAAATGAGGACAAATGTTGGAATGTATCCCAGAACTCATTCTATCTCGCTTTTCTTTTCTGTTTTCTGCAGGTAAGATCACATCTAGATATAAAATAATTTCCAATCAGTCATTTATTTTTCCAATTTGGCCAAAGTTGGGAGGGAAAAAAGGGACAAAAAGAAATCGTCAAAGTGAGACACCCTATGCTGTTTTTAAGTTTAAAGAAGGAATAAGAGAAAGAAACTGGAGGATTTTGAATGATTGTACAATTAATAGATATTTTCCAAAGCTGGAGAGAAAAATGAGAGAAACTGTAGAAAAATAAAAATAAAAAGAACTTCCAGAAACACCAAGATTGATTTTAAGAAAGCCCTAAAACATGTCATTTCTTTCCTATTCTCCCACAAAAATATGGACCAACCAAGATTTCACCTTTGTTCTTTCCTCTCATAACTTAAGCTAGGTTATAAATGTCCTCATAAATTCCCGAACCACCCCTAAGGATGCTCTTCACAGATAGAAGTGGAAAAACACAAGGACAATAAACATACATAGAAATTCGTTCTGTAAAAGATTTCGAGTAACAGCATGATGGATGTCACGGTTTTCTTCTTAATCGTGATTGCTGCAAGCTTGCCATTCCCAGATTCATGCTCCTCCTCAGAAACAGAAATAATTTGTGTGGAAAGACTTAGGCGTAATTTAATGTATAGCGCAGGAGACATATACTTAATAAGGCCTGAACCAGTGCATGAATCAGCGAGAAGCAATGCAGCCAGCTCAATAATCTTTCCTTCTCTTACATAACGATAAATAAGTTGATACATCTTCTCAGTCTTTGCATGTACTATAAGCCTACCAATTACACCATCAAGGTGTACAAGCTGCAATAGAATTGAATTAACACTATCAACAAGCTAACATTTGTCAACTCAAAATGATAATAATAAAATAATTGAGACAAATTAAAATAAACTTTGAGAGAAATATGTGTACAAATTTCCGCCGGCAAAGGTAAAAAATCAATGCATAAACAGATTCGGATGGCCTCCAGAAAACCAGTTCTCTGCACAAAATAAGAAGACTTTCAAATAAATTCCAGTAACAATAAAAAACTGCATTAAAAAAAGATTCTGGAAAATCTTTTTTTCTCTGTTTTGCCGGTTTGGAGGGAAAGGGATGAGAAGCTACCGCAGTTTAGCAAGAGAAACTTCAACGGGTGTCATTCGATAATAGGGTGAGCTGCGTTCCTTGCAGACAACATCAGCTTTTGCTCCATATGCAATCAAGACCGAAACCATAAAGAAGTGAGGTGATAATACAGCAACATGGAGTGGGTAGAGTCCATCCTCATCAACTGCATTATTTATGTCTATATTGAGTTCAGGTTTTCTCTTGGCCATTTCAAGCAAGGCCCCCAAACAACATACGGCATTAGCGAGAATTATCCTTGACAACAGATCTGATACAAAATCAGCATACTCAAACTTGCCATCCTGTCTTTGCTCTTCTATTAACTTCAGAAATTGACCGCGACTGTCCAATTTTAAGGCACGCCTAAGTTCTTCGTAGTAGGGATCTTCTTGTTCATCTCTATGATCATATGCCACAGAAAATTCCTTTGGAGGCCAAAATTTTTCCAACAGCACCCAAAAAGACACAATTTTTAGCCATCACAATTCACTTTTGAAGCCCAAATATTTGGAGAAAAAAGAAAAAGGAAAAGGAAAAGATCAAATCTTTAACAAAATTTTCAACACAAACCTTGACTTGGTACATTTCAATTATTCCGTTGGTGGTTATGAAGTTATTCACTGCCAAAAAGGAAAAAAAAAACAAAAATTAACTAGCAAAAATGGAAAAACATCACCTCTTGGAAACAGCCCAAAAAAGTCAATTGGAGAAAATTAAGCTTACCTTACAACAGGACAGAGAAAGCAAGTTACTCTGCGCTGGAAAATTAGATTGGATTAAAAATATTTTCCAGAAAATATTTTTATACTTTTCTCATGTTTAGTTGCAAAAAAAAGTCATTTGCAGAAAGCAAGAAAATTAATCTTACCTTACAACAGAAGCTAAAACGATGCAGAGAAAGCAAGTTGCTCTGCACTGAAAAATTAGGTTGGATTAAATATATTTTCTAATAAATATTTTTATACTTTTCTCATGTTTGGTTATGTCTCAGAAAATCTTTTCCTAGTGAAAATGATTTACATCATTGGCTGTAAAATAACTTACACAATAAACTTACTGAAGTTGTTTTCCAGAGAGGCCAGCCACAATACTCCCCCTCTCCCCCCAACCATCAACGGCAATTAAACTAACCGCCATCAATATTGATAGACCTACTGTTTGTTACTTCAAATTCTCGTCTGTAAATCTGCCTAGGACATCGATGAGAAGCAGGAGGAGAGAAATTGATAAAGAACTATTTGGAAAGTGGGAAAGAAAAGATCTTATAGATCAATAAGGCTTACAAAATGTAAATCTATGAATAGATTTTCAAATCTTATACCGGATTTGGGCAGCAAAATATTCTAGGGAAATTTGCTTCAATTGTCTTGAATTCTTTACTGGTCTTCGTCAAATGGTTGAGTTGGAAAAGTATTATGCTTTTTTACGTGGCTGTTGCTCTATTTTCTTCTTGATAGGAAAAAAAATGGTGTTGGTATAGAGGGGTAGAGGATGTTAGTTTGTGGAGGTTGAAGCGCAGCGGCGGCGGTGGAGAAGAGCTGTAGACAGACAAGGGTAAAATCTGGACAGGGACAAAGGGGCAAATGCATTTTTGCCAAACTGGGGATTGGTTTGGTATTACGGACAAATCTCAGGGAATAAACGTAATTAAAGCCTAAGTTTTTTTTTTTTTTTTCCTTGGCTTATAGAATGGGGAAAGCGGTCATCCCATATTCTTTATAAATGGATTTGGCTTAATAATGTTTTATAAATTGATAATTGAAGGTAGTTAAGTGCTGAAATTGACAGTTGAGGAACTTCCCCAACATCAATTGAAGGTAGTTAAATGCTGAAATTGGCTTAATACAATTTTGGTGCTTAGCCCAAACATCAAAAATACTTTATAGACGCATGTGTAGCAGAGGCTGTAAGGTTAGTCTTCTGCCCAGATAATATAGACATGATCAGAGACTCAACCAAATTGAATACTTTGATTAATTGATGTACATATGCAAGTTGTACATGTAAAGTTTAAATGTCTTCAGTTGATGTACATATTTCGTTGGGTGATAATAGAGTTTGGAAAAGATATAATGTATATTGGTAAAATAGCGATTACTTACAAATGTACAAAAAATCTATGTTTATAGACTTGTAGATTATTAATAAATATAGACATAATATAAAATCAATCTAGACATGATAAAGGGATAATTTCACATACTTCTCTTGAGGTTTGTCATGATTACACTCACCTCCTCTCAGGTTTCAAAAATTACACTTGTACCATTGTGTTTATATTTTTTATAACAAAACAAGCCCATTATGATAATATAACCCAAAAACACCAATCAAGCACATTAAAATATATTTAATTGCTATTAAAATAAATAAATAAATCTTTAAAAAATAATTAATTAGTCATGATAATATCAAAATGACTTATATTCTTACATCAATTTTTAAATTTCACCAAATATTATTCCTCCAAAACTCTATTATCTGATTAATTTAAATGAATTTATTTTATCTATCAAAATTTTACAAACAAATACATTAACAATAAAGAGATGACCAATTTAAAAATAATTAAAGATATTTTAGATGTTTGGTTGGCGTTTTGGGATAATGTTATCAAAATAGACCTATTTTTGTTATAAAAAATATAAACACAGGGGTACAAGTTTAATTTTCAAAACCCGAGGGAATATGAGTGCAACTATAACAAATCTCAAGGAGTTATGTAAAATTAACACGATGATAAATCAAAACTTAATATATAACGAAATTAGACATCATGTATACTCAAATAGATGGAATATTTCCTAATCAATTATAAATCAATTATGTAATCAAATCTATAATATTTACATTAACACTCTCCCACAAACTCCAACAAGTTGCAAAGAGACCACTCAAGATTATAAATGAAATCTTGAAATGGCCACAGAAAATACCATGAAATAGATTAGAACTGTAAAATGCTACAAAAACAAAATATCACGAGAATGATAAATATTGTAGATGTGCGCAAGTTGTACATTTACAAATTTGAGTGTCTTTAGTGGTAATAAATCATATTAGTCAGTATTTGTCAACAAGTTGCAAAATTAACTTTTCTGATCATTTGTGTACACAATTGGACTAGGTGAGTCGATGTAACACGAAATAATTGGTAAAGACATCTTTAAGGTTCGTCATGTGATCTAGCGAAAAATCTTGACCAGGGGGAGAAAGAGAGAGAAAAAAAAAAGAGTGTAGAGTGAAAGTGAAGAAGAACAAGTTTAAGTGTGTGTTAGGTGATGGAAAGGTAGCAGAGAGAGAGAGTGAGTGAGTTTGTGTCTGTGTTCTGGTGCTTGTGCAGGTGAAGGAAAAAATGAGTGAATGTGTCTGATTGTACTGGTGGAACGAGTGTGTGGTACGTGTCTTTTTCTGCAGGAAAGCCAAGATAAATGGAGAATTGTATGTCTGTGGTGTGGAGTGAAGTGCACAGGTGAAGCGGGGGGGTATGGGAGGGCAGAGAGAGAGTTGTGAGGTGAAATTGAGAAGATGGTCAATTTTCTGTCTGTGAGTGAAGTGTGGAGCAAGGGGAAATGTTAAGGAAAATGGTGAGTGAATTGTGAAGGTGTGGTGTGACTATGATAAGTGTGCACTGAGGAAAAGATAGATTGAGTGTGATGATGGGAAGGAGGTGAAGAAAATGAATCAAATCCCCTCAAATCTGGTTTTAGGTGGGTGGTGGAATGGGTTTTGCAACCATTGCAGAATCAACAGCAACACTAACATTCCTGTTGCTATTTAGTCATTTTTTTTTATTTGTAATAAAAATAAAGAAAAATAAAATAAAAACCACTTGGACTCTCTAAAATTAAAAGAGACTAACTAAAATTCAATATTACTTAAAGAAAGAAATTTCATTTCAAAAAACTGACATTGATGGAAAATTGGAAAACGTCCCATCGATAGATTAATAGATAAAATTTTGAAATAAATACCAAATGATTTAAAATTATGAATCTTTCAGAAAATCTATTAACTTATAAAATACACATATAAAATTTTCACACAAAAATTCTCAATAGAAAGGTATCTTGGAAAACATGCCATATATGACAAAAATGATGAAAATATTAAATAACCTTCAAAAATCACCAAAATTTTATACAAAACGCATTATCATACCAAACATGTATACTAAAACTTTCACTCGAAAATTTTAACAATAACGCATTCTCGTGAAACGTGCATTTAATAAACAAAAAGACAAAAATTAAATAAATAACAACCAACCTCTAAAAATCAGGAAATTTCTGCAAAAAAATTATCAACGCACAAAATTTACATATCAAAATTTTCACACAATTCTAATAAAAAGGATGCATTGAAAAACGCATCTTTAACTTGAAAAATACCAAAATTCTAAATAATTACTAAATGACTCCGAAATATCTTTAAAAATTAAAAAAATGATAAAAGCCATAAAAATATGAATTTTGAAAATAAAATAAAATAAAATGTATCTACAAGCTAAAATTACCATTTTACCTGTGACGCGACTAATTAGTCATAATTTGCCTAAAAATTGTAATTGGCCCTCGAAAAATGAAAAGTACTCCAAAATATAAAAAAATATAGGGTGTGCCAAAATTTGGTGGTTACAAATCACATTGGAGCATATCGAAGCACGTAAAAAGAAATTAACAAGTAATGGGGGTACCTTTCTTTGAAGACCAAGTACAAATACCAATCAAAAGAATAAACAAGTCAAGGTATCACTGTTTAAAGTAATAAAGCAAAAATATGAAAAATGGCATTGTAAATTTCAACAAATTAGTGTATAAAATATGAATCCTATCAAGGCAAGGGAATAAAATGGAATTTCAAATAAACATAGGGGCCAAATCACAAATTTAAGCAACTACGGGACACAATTGTAAATTAAAGTTGAGTAAGGGAAAGAATTGCAAATTACAGGATCTAATTGAAATGGCGCAAAAATCTGGGAGGGCAAATTATAAAATTAAGGGCTTAAATATGCAAAAATAGAAAATACTTAGAGGCATACTAATACTAACCAAAATTCAGGAACTCACATGCAATTATTGCTTTTTATGTTAAAACCAGAAAAATGAAGGCTTTGTTTGATTGAACTGAAAATGTTTTCTGTCTGAAAATATTTTCTATGAAAAGTATTTCCAAGAAAATATTTGCCTTTTTCAAAATTATTAGATGCTTGGCTAAATATTTGGAGAACATTTTCCTATTGACTACCATCTATACATAGTTTCCTCTATCAAAAAATTATATGCGCTTCACCACTTGGTCTCCCCCCCCCCCCTCTATCTATCCCTACTGCTGCTAAACCAAACTCCGCAGCAACTCCGCCAATATGGTGATGTAATAGAAATTAGAAGTTAGACTATACCTGGATGAACTCCCAAACCACTAAACCCACTCCACGAACCCAGTGCCGATTGAAGAAAAAAACAAAAGAATCTACAATCGGATGAACTCCCAAATCACTTTTGTCAAGCTACAATTTAAAAAAATTAAAAAGAGGTATCACTGTTGCAACAAAATTCCAATAATCAAGGGTATGTTTTATTGAAGCAAAAATCAACAATTTTCATTCGTACTTCTAAACTATTCCCTGTGAAGAATTTAAGTTAATTTTTTATAGTTAATCAGATTGGGAAAAAATTAAAACAGCTCCAATTTTTCAAGTTCTATAATCAAATGTATTGATCTACTCCACAACAATGTATAGCTACTTTGTTAATTTCTATCATTCTTCCCTTGTTTTTCCCCTGTATTGCGAATAATCCTCTTTTGCTTCTCCTTGCCTATAGATTGCCACCTTCATCAATTTGATCTGAAGCTTGTCTATCTCGTTCAGTATTGGCGTGAAAGGCATTGCGAGAATAGCAGATAGGAGGAGGAGGCCACCGGCAGGGTTGCCGATGAGATTCACTGCTCTCTTGCCTCCTAATTAGTTGAAGTTTTGCATCTATGGACCGTTAAGCTTCTTAGATCAGGAGATGCAAATTTAGTTTTCTTTTTTAGCACATTTACTGGGACGAAGAGCTGAGGAAATTAACTTCAGTAATTTAATTAGTGAAGTTGTTTTACACCCCATGGTGTAAATCAACTTCATCTAGAAAAATTTTTCCTAAACTAAAATGCAAACAAACACCAGGAATTTAGGAAAATATTTTTTAGAAAAAATTTTCCATTGAAACAAACAGACCCGAAAATGAAAATGAAATGCCCCAGCTAAAACAAAAGTTAAGTTAATTCAATTGACCCAAATTAGCTAACTAAACCAGAAACTAAAATTAAATCAAAATCAGAAGAAACAACCACAATTAGAAAAATAGAACAAAACCAAAAAGAATAATATGCCAAAACTCCCCTTTACCAATCAGTTCTCTAAATTTTCGCAATCCAATTTCTCACTTTTCCTTCCTAGTCCTCGTTCTCTCTTTTATCTTTCCCCCTCATTCTTTTCTTCTGTTCTCGCTGGCTGATCTCCCCCTCTCTCTCTCTCTCGCATCTCTTCGTCTCTAATTTCTCCATCATTTCTTTCTCTTTCCGTTCTTCTCTGACTCTCGCATCTCTCTCTGATTTCTCTTTTCCTTACCCGAATCACTTCTCTTTTTTTTTTTCCTTTTTTGTCTTGTGACTCCTATAACCCAAAAAAAAAAAAAAATGGAATCGATTTCCCCGATTGACCCTTCGTTTGGAGCTGGGGAGATGGGGATGCAGTGATGGTGAGGTGAGCTGGAGAGTGTGATGGCAGAGTGAGGGAGAGATTTCGATGGTGAAATTGCCCGATTGTTGGCTGGTGGTGATTTGTGAGTGTTGCCGTTTGTGACTGTGTGGCTGTGGATTGTAATTGACGATGGTTTGGGGTCTTGCAATGGTGGTATTGAGCGACTGATGGAGGTTTGTTGGTGGAGGAGGAGGGGCCGTTGGTAACTGTAGTGATACTTGGGGAATGGTTGGTGGTTGCGCGTCTGCTCGTGGGCTATTTTTTGGGGCTATTTGACTGGGTTGTTGGCACTAGTAATAGGCGGTGGTGAGGATATGGGGCTGCAGGTGATGGTTTTGGTTTTTTACACGTGGTGGTGGAGTTTGGGTTGATAGCGGTGGTGGCACTTCCATGTAGCAGGGGACAGTTGAGGGGACGTGTTGGTTATAGGTTAGTTTGGCGATTTTTGGGTGGCTATGTATTGGAGAATTTAGGGGGCACCGGTTGTGAGCTATGGATGTGAGTATGGTGATGTTGGTCTGTTCGGTGGTGGTTGCTGTGGGTTGTCAGGTTGTGAGTGGAGGTGACGTACGCTGGGCAGTGGCGGTGTGAGGTTGGTATTTGCCGACATGAAGTCAATGGTGGTACTGGTTGTGCGGTGGTGTGTTGGTTTGGTAGAGGTGTGGTGATTGTGGGTTTGTTTGGCGTATTGGGTTACTGGTTACGGGCGACTATGCTGTTGTTTGGAATGATGAGGATGGCTGTGATTCTGGTGGGCAGTGAGTAAGATTTGTGGCTGATTGGGGCAGGCTCTGTGACTGTTAGATTTCCAACGGTGGTGAAGAAGACAGGGGAAGTGGTTCATAAGTGATGGAGGTGAAAATCTGGTGGTGATGGAATTGGGAATGGAAAATGGAGAATTTGGGATTGAGTTTGGGACCGTGGCTGGATTGGCAGGCGGAGATGTTGATCAGATGGCGGAGGCTGCGATGGCTCTTGGTTTTGAGTTAGTGGATTTGGAGGCTGTATATGGGAAGGGCTGAAGGATTGTGAGGCCTCTGGGATTGTTTGTGAATGTTTCTGCAAGTTTTGGTGGTAAGAGGAGAGGGGGCTGTTTACAGGTCGCTTGAGGTGGCGGTAATGGTGGTTTAGGTTGGCTTGGGGCTCGTGTGGGTTTGGTTCTCTGCTGGTGGGTTTGGTTTTCTGGTGGTGGATTTGCTGAAGCTGTGTTGAATGGAGGTGACGGTTGTGAAGGGGGCAAGGGAAAGAAGAAGGGGATGAAGAACATTGGAGGAGGACGGGGAAAGATGAAATGAAGAAGATCGGTGAAGAAGAAAAAAAATCCAACCCAGAAATAAGAACAGCCAAAAAAAAAAAAAGAATCCAACCAAATATCAATTTTGGTGCCCTTTTATCTTAATCAGATTATTAACAAAAAAATGGAAGACAATAAATCATAATAATGAAAGATAAAAGAAAAAGAAAAAGAAAAAAGAGGATCCTAAGATGTTACCTTCGAAGCCTGATGATGAACAATAGCCCGGATGAAAAGTAGCTCTAGATTGAAAATGGCGGCCGCAATGTGTGTGTATTGATTTTAATGGATATAAAGCATATATTTTTAGGATTTTTTCCTTTTTTTTCCTTTTTTTAATGCAGAAATAGGCTAATTATAGTGCAACAAAATTTTATTCTCCAAGAAATAGATAAAATGATTAAAATGTCCTTAGTAATTACATCTTAATTTTACCTTTAAAATAATTTTTTACACAAAAGATTAAAATTAAAACTAAAAAAATGATTTTTCTAAAAACACTTCAAAAATGAAAAAATGAAAAAATATAAATAACAAATTTTACTAAATAAATAAAAAAAATTTCTATCAAAAATACATTTGCACATAAAATGATCGTTTTACCCCCGAATATGGTAGTTTTAGAAAAAATAGCATGATCTTAAAAAAAGCCAAAAATTAAAAATAGGTTTAAAAACTTAAAAAATAAATTTATAACCCAAAATTGGCTAAAAGGACATTCAAAAGGTGAAATGACCATTTTACTTTTGTACTAGAAAAACATATAGGAAAATAGTAATTAACCCTAAAATAAAATCACAAAAATTTACAAACATGTATAAAAGTACAAAATATGCGTTTAGAGCTCAAAAACTGATGAAAAGTTATTTAGATGCTAAAAATTTCTATTTTGTCCTCAAAATTACTAATTTTGTCACTTTTATCAAAAAATTGGAATTTTGACCTCAAAATTGAAAAAATGTCCCTTAATGTTAGAAACATAAATTGTGTGTCAAAATTTAGCGTCTACACAAATCTATAATGCAAATTATCTAAATCCATCAATCAAAATGGACCAAAAATGATTTTGTGTTTATCAATCCAAAATGAGCAATAGAGATTTTGATTCAAGCCAAAAGTTTTTAGAAATCCAAAGATATTTACAGCTTAACAGATCTCTAGTAACACTGCTTTCTATATCCACTTTTTTTTTTTTTTTTTTTTTTGAAGAACTATATCCACTTTTTAGGAATATTATTTATGTGCTTGCTCATGGCCAGAGTTGAAACCGATCCATTTTGTTAGAGAATCCCTCCAAGTCGAAAGGACAAGTTCATACACCCGGGCAGCACTAGAAGGCGTTATTTCCATGTTTCTTTGAATTCATTTATTTATCCCGCAAAATGAATTTTGCTGCTTGAGTGTTGTGTGGAAGAAAATAAAGTTGTATAATAACTTTTACTGCTTGCTTGTTGCATGGAACAAAATAAATTTCTATAATGCGCCTGATTTTACATTAACTGGACGATACTTTTGATGAAGACCTTAGGGGGCGTTTGGTTCAAATTCCTCAATCACTATCACTATGGGTATCATTAACCCTATTATGAGTATGGGTTTTGATGATTCCCCCCAACATGTTTGGTTTAATAATGGAATGGGTATCATTATAAAAATACTTGTTTGGTTTACTGGAATGACTTTCAAGTAAATTTAAAAATTTTAAATCTTTATTTATGATATACATATTTTTTAGATTTCTTATTTTGTATCTTTTTTAAAGAAAATTGCTAAAAAGATTTCTTCAATTTTAAATATAACCATAATCTAATTTGAGTTTTATGCAAATGATAACCTTAAAAAAATCATTTTTATTGTATTAATAGAGAGTATTATATATCTTTGATTTTCAGTTCAATTTTTTATTAAAAAAATTTGAATTTAAAAAAATTTATTTAAAAGAATTTTTATAAAAATTTTATAAAGTACTAATAAAAAATATTCAAAATCAAAAGATAAAATATATATATATAGAGAGAGAGAGAGAGAGAGAGAGAGAGAAAGACAGAGAGAGAGAGAGAGAGTATATTAGGGGGGTGTGCAATTTAAAATATATGTATTTTTTAAGTGGATGTGTTTTTGCCTTTAATCATAAGGGGTAATGGGTTTGATAGAATAGTATTTTGGAGGGAATCATTAACATCTCAATTAATCACTATCATTCCCATTGAATGATAGTGACAGTTGTTTAACAAACATTAACAATGGGTATCATTACTTATGATACCCATTCCCCTTCTTGATTCCTTTAAACCAAACACCCCCTTAGTTTCAAACCTGTGCATATTCAAAGGGGATTGTTTGTTGCATTTTTCATCTCTTTCATTTTCTGCAAGTTTCATGATTTGAAAATTGAGAAAACACGGAAAGCATCTAAATGTCAACTAGAACTTCAAAACTTCAGTCCAGAAAAGCACTAGTATAAAATACAGCAGAATAAAACATAACAATCAGTAAATAAGAACGTTTCAGAATTTGAAGTACAGCTTTGAGTACATTTGAGACTCAGAACAGGTTCTTATTATTGTTATGTTTTATACTGCTGTATTATATACTAGTGCGTTTCTTGAATGAAGTTTTGAAATTCTAGTTGACAATTTGATGCTGCCTATGTTTTCTCAATTTTCAAATCATGAAACTTGCAGAAATTTTTTTGATCAAACTTATACTATTACAATTGGGGAAGGAGTATGATGTTTGGTGAGATTTGAGCCTCCGACCTTTAGGCGCTTGACCATCTATTTGTTTCCAGTTGCAGAAAATGAAAGAGATGAAAACAGCAACAAATAATCCCCTTTGAATATGCACAGGTCTGGAACCCAGGTCTTCGCCAACAGTAGCCGTCCAGTTAATGAAAAAGGAGGCGCATTATAGAACTTTATTTTGTTCCATGCAACAAGCAAGCAGTAAAATTCATTATAAAACTTATTTCTTCCACACAAGAGTCAAGCAAAAATATTCATTTTGCAGGATATATAAATGAATTCAAAGAAACATGACAATAACGAGTTCTAGTGCCGCCTGGTGTACGAATTTGTCCTTTCGACTTGTAGAGGTTCTCCAACAAAATAAATTGATTTAAAATATGATCATAAGCAAGTGCATAAATATATTCTTAAAAAATAAGTAAATATAAAAAGCCGTGTTGTTGAGTCTGTCAAGCTGTAATTATCTTTTCATTTCCTCCATTTGATAACCTTTTGACTTAAATCAAAATCTCTATTGATCATTTTGGGTTGATTAAATCAAAATCTTTTTTGGTCCATTTTGATTGATGAATTTAGATCATTTGCATTGATAGATTTGGAACCAAGAAAGGATTTTAAACGAATAGATTCAAATGACATATAATTTAAGTGAATTTAAAAGAAAAGAATGATTCAAAATAACATCTAATTTGAGTGAATTTAATTCTCCAAATTCATTATCAATTAATTAGTGAATTCCAAATATAATTTTTTAATGAGCAATTTAACAAATTATTAATGGGTAATTTAATAATCAAGAAGATTCTGGTATAAGAATTGAAATCCAAATCCACCCTAATCCACAATCCAAACGTACCGTATAAGATTTGGGGTTTATTTCAAATCGTCGTCATTGTTATTGCGGATGTCAAATACTGCCAAATAGCTTTGGTTTAATTAAAGGGGAAAAAAATACATTTGGTTAGTGTATTGAAAGTTTGAACTCTAAAAGCATCCCTGTCCAAATCTGGACTAAGCTAAATAGTTTACTCAAACTCTCGTCTTATATCTTATTAATCATATTTAAGCTGAGTTAGCCCAGTTTACTAACCTTCGTGCCGCTTCCTGGCATTGCAAAATTCGGCTACTTTTTACCAGTTAGGTACAGCAAGATGCGAATTTAGACCGAGCCCCCATTAACTCAATAGGCCCCGTGATATGGTTACCACGCACTGGATTCAAATTTGTTTTTTTTTTTTTTAGAGCAAAAACAGATTTTCATTAAACTGAATCGTTTAATACAGCATGCATAACTGCTTTAGGATAGTATGTAAACCAAACCAAACTGCCTTTACATGTAGTTGCTAATTTTGCTGCTTCATGAGCAACTCTATTACATTACCTACTTACATGCTGTATCTTACAGGTTTCAGCAGCTCTATTACATTTCCTACTTACATGCTGTATCTTACAGATTGAAACAACTCTCTCAGTATTTCTTTCTTTCCTTCAGTAATATGACCAATTGCAGACCAGTCCTGCTCCTTGCTGTTGTTTCTTTGTACCACATTCATCGCATCACCTTCCATGATAAAATGGGATATCCCAAAATCCCTTGCAATAACCAAAGCCCTCTGAATAGCCAGAGTTTCAGCACGTTACGCATCCAAGCAGTGCACAATATTTTCAACCTTCACAGCTTCAATCTTTCCATCACCGTCCCTAATCACCGCCCCTAATCCAGCTTTATCACTTGAATATGCTCCATCCACATTAATCTTCAAAAAATCCCTTTCTGGTGCAATCCATTTCTTCTCCTCGTCAACGTTCTCCTTCGGCATCCGCATTTGCTGTGCTTGAAATTCAAATTCTTAAAGCCCATGCTCAAAAAGCAATCTTCGATATCCGAATTCTTAAATCCCATCCTCGAAAGGCAATTTTCGACATCCAAATTCTTAAAGCCCAACCTCGAAAAGCAATCATTAGTCAGAGAAATATTCCTATATTCAAGTGGTGGTTTATGGTAGTTGTAATCACAAAAAACCAATCTGTTGTTTGATAGCAGGATTATGCTGGCTCATTTTTTATAGCAGGATTATGCTGCTCATTACCATAACAATAAATTTGTTCATCATCAAACAACAGTCCTATCCGTTCACTGAATCATATCCAACCCTGTTGCACCCCTTCATTCTTCGAATTTCAGGTCTCTTTTCCATCATTTACTGTTATTTTAATAATGGATTCCGTGCGCATTTCTTCTTATACTGCTAAGAAAAATAAGTTCAAAATTCGATTTTTGTTAACTTGATTGTGTCAGTTTTGACAGTTGATCACTTTCTGCAGGCAAATTACTACTTGAGAATCTTATTTCCTCTTCCGATAATGAAAAATGTGATTGTACAATCAATAGAAAGATCCCAAATCGATTAACGGATTTCTCTTTTTTCAGCAAATTTGTTTTTCATTGCATAGAAAACGCTGACTCAATACGATACTTAAGTCTTAAGATCATTATAATAATCAGTGTTCCGCATTGCAGATAATTAAGCAATTTCAGTTTTGACTTCTGTGGAGAATTTAGCTCCAAACCTGTGCACTTTCACAGGATAAGTTTTCAAAGTTCCATCATGGACAAAATGATCATCCAACAATCTCGAAAGTCACGCGCTGAGGGAACCTAGAATATGCCATGACACGAATGCTACGAAAAAACTTTTATTTTTATTGTTTCAGAATTCCAGAAACTGTTTTTACAATATCACCGTCTAATATGTTACTCTACTTTTAAACTCAATGCATCTACACAATATGTTTCCAACAGTAAATCCGTAACATGCAACCAAAAACATGTTTTAAAAAAAAAAAACGGTGTACACGACTGAAATTACCATGAAAGTGTAAGCTTGTTAAAAGTTCTTATGGATCAGCTCTAACAAGTCATAAAATTCATTCAAGGAACACAGATGGTTCAACTAACAAGTTTTCTACAATATTATTCAACCATGTTTATTCATTTCACAAGGAATGAGCCCACCTAGAAAACCAAAAACATTGTACGTAACAAACCAACGTGCATTATCCTCCTTGGGAGCTCTTCACAACATCAGCAACGCCAATTCGTCCCACACAGAAATGAGTCAGGAATCTAATTAACTTATAAAACCAAAAGCATTGCACTTCTACAATCATGCATGTAATATCCTCCTGATAGCTGAAAGAAAAACAGGCCACTTCTTACTTAAACTGATATTCATTATTAGCAGCTCCTTTGCATGGGTGTCCACCACTTGGGATTGAGAAGGTGTAAAAAGCATTGACATGCATCTGGATTTCCACCTCTGCGGAGAATGATATCCTTGGACAGCAGTGGTCAAGCCTCGTTTCCCATGAGGAGAACATGCAAAACATGGCTTCAGATTGTTGGTCGCCATCTTTATCGGCTTTTATGGCCCCCGTATACAACAAACAGAACAAGGCAATACAATCCAATAAGAACCATCATGAAAGAGCTGTTGGCAAACAACCAGAATACACAACCAAATGTATCTAAAAGAATCCTTGGCACTTATTAAAGAAAACAATTTTTTTGTTACCAACTAGGTGGTAGATTTTATGGTATGAAATAAGTCAACAACATCTACACAGGAATTTCAGAGATTATACATTGCCATTTGTCACAAGAATGAACAAACTCCAAAATATCAAAAGCTCAAAGCTTAACTTCACCAGGAACTCAAATATTTATCTTTTCTGTCTCCTAGAGTCTATAATTATATCAGGATTACAGGACTGCCAGTCCAGGTTTAACAACACTGATTCCAATTTGAACATGATTTAGCTTTCAACTTTTGTGCTTTAATTTAGCTTTGCTTTCCACTTTTTTTGACCATGAATGGCAAGAATTATTTATCATTGTACATAACAGCCACGATTACCACCACAGCAACATTAGCTCAGAGCATCCCTGGTCACTGTTTAGCAGCCACGCCTTAGTCAAAGTCATGATGATTTCATCACGACACCCATGCCCTGGTTAAAAAAGCCCAGCTTTCTTGAAGGCCAAGGTTGTGAACAGGAATTGGTCTCAACAGTAAATTCTATCTATGTTTTTTTGTTTTTTGGGCCAAATCAGAATACTTCTTCGGTATCATAATCTTTTCAAGTTTCTACGGTTTTCCTACTCCTGAAGCCTTGTTTCAACATAAACAGCCAAAAGAAGTAAACTATACCTGATGATCTAATCAATGGTTCAGCACTTACAAACTTCATTCAAGCTTTGCGATTAAACTACAATTTCTACTTCAGCCTTTAAGCCCTAGAACTACAAGAAGGAGCAATGTACATTATTTGGTGCAGGACATCAAAAGATCCAATATCATCTTCATTGACATTAATAGGTAGAAAGTAGAAGTGTGTCAACTTGACGTAATCACTAATTTTTATCGATCAGTAGATAATTAATCAAATCCAGATATTCCAAATCATTTCTAAAGAAAACCGGTGCATAACACACACAATGAATTTCTACATAGATTCAAGACCTCTCTGCATCAAGAAACGAAAAAGGTTAGATTGTTAGGCAGTAAATATACCATTGCATTAAAAAGAGCTCGTGGCTGCAAGTAGGACAGCATGTTATCCATTGCTCTCTGATAATTAATATGTTTGAATATCCCTAAATGAATCCCATCGAGAAGTAAGAAGACAAAACAATATTCATTCAGTCAGAAGAAAATCATCATGTTAAATATAACGAATTGAAGAGGTAGGAATAAATTAGTTACCTCTTTCCTGGGCTGAACAAAAAATAACAAAGGTAGATTCCACCATGCAAGACAGAAAAGAACGTGCATTAAAACATATAACCAGCTACTTAGCATCAGACTAACAGTAACGATAAAGATACTAAAAAAACTGCATTTTTGTGTGCGCGCGCGCGTGCAAGAGAGAGAGAGAGAGAGAGAGAGAGAGTACGATTAACATATGTATACAAAGGTTTACCAAGAACGTCATCAATATTGGGCAGATCATCTTCAGTCCAACCAAATCCCGCGTCCACAATCCTCCTTGCAATAGCTACAGGCTGATCACTTCTTCCGATTAGCTGCAATATAAGCAACCAGGTGAAACATACCAAAAGCTGCGGATGGAGAAAGAGGAACAGAGTAAAAGAATAATGGATCTAAAAAGGAGTTGTATTAATGGTCAACCATTAATCCTAAAATTTTAAAAATTAAAAGCTATACTGAAATCAGCTAAGCTAGCTAGCACATCCAATGTCCCATTCAGTATGCTGGAATTGCTTGAAAGCATAGGCAATTCAGCAGCTCTTTTCCAATCTTTTGACAGCTATGAGGTGGAAAAATCATGCCCACAGAATGCTAATATCAATTAAATAATTGAATCCTCATTGCCCGTATCTCAGAAAAACCCATCTAGAACAAAGATGCAAAGAAAACAACTGCACATTATTTCCTCTTGAACATAGAAGACACATTGTCATTCACATATATAATAACAACAATCAATTACTTGTATCTATATTACTATATTTGAAGTGGAATATGCCTGTGAATAGTAATTGCTCATGCAGCATATGAATTTCAATCACTAAATCTAGCCTCTTCCATTCCACTCTTATCTTTTTCCTCCTTCAATTTCTATGCAAAATTGCCAACGGACTTTCCTTCCTCAATTAATAATTGCAATGTGACATTTGCTTTTGCAGTCTTCTCCAGAATCAATCAGTCCCACCACAAACTCCACACCCCTTCCAACTCATCCAACAATGCCTCTGTAGCTAAAACTACACCCAATCAGCCAGTCCTGTGGACAAGTCGCCCTCCATAAACAGCCGTCCAGTTCCAACACAAAACACAGCCTCCCAACAAACACCCCCCCTCCAACAAAAAATATATATACGCCTGCGCTTGTGTCTATATATGTGTGCGTGTAGCACATATGTGTACATACATACAAAATCATTAATTCTATCCACGGCAACAAAATCACTTAAAAAAAAGAAAAAGATGATCAAGGTATGAGTATACCATTTGAATTTTCAATGCCTAACACCAAAATGAGGACAAATGTTGGAATGTATCCCAGAACTCATTCTATCTCGCTTTTCTTTTCTGTTTTCTGCAGGTAAGATCACATCTAGATATAAAATAATTTCCAATCAGTCATTTATTTTTCCAATTTGGCCAAAGTTGGGAGGGAAAAAAGGGACAAAAAGAAATCGTCAAAGTGAGACACCCTATGCTGTTTTTAAGTTTAAAGAAGGAATAAGAGAAAGAAACTGGAGGATTTTGAATGATTGTACAATTAATAGATATTTTCCAAAGCTGGAGAGAAAAATGAGAGAAACTGTAGAAAAATAAAAATAAAAAGAACTTCCAGAAACACCAAGATTGATTTTAAGAAAGCCCTAAAACATGTCATTTCTTTCCTATTCTCCCACAAAAATATGGACCAACCAAGATTTCACCTTTGTTCTTTCCTCTCATAACTTAAGCTAGGTTATAAATGTCCTCATAAATTCCCGAACCACCCCTAAGGATGCTCTTCACAGATAGAAGTGGAAAAACACAAGGACAATAAACATACATAGAAATTCGTTCTGTAAAAGATTTCGAGTAACAGCAGGATGGACGTCACGGTTTTCTTCTTAATCGTGATTGCTGCAAGCTTGCCATTCCCAGATTCATGCTCCTCCTCAGAAACAGAAATAATTTGTGTGGAAAGACTTAGGCGTAATTTAATGTATAGCGCAGGAGACATATACTTAATAAGGCCTGAACCAGTGCATGAATCAGCGAGAAGCAATGCAGCCAGCTCAATAATCTTTCCTTCTCTTACATAACGATAAATAAGTTGATACATCTTCTCAGTCTTTGCATCAAATATAAGCGTACCAATTACATCATCAAGGTGTACAAGCTGCAATAGAATTGAATTGACACTATCAATAAGCTAACATTTGTCAACTCAAAATGATAATAATAAAATAATTGAGACAAATTAAAATAAACTTTGGAGAGAAATATGTGTACAAATTTCCGCCGGCAAAGGTAAAAAATCAATGCATAAACAGATTCGGATGGCCTCCAGAAAACCAGTTCTCTGCACAAAATAAGAAGACTTTGAAATAAATTCCAGTAACAATAAAAAACTGCATTAAAAAAAGATTCTGGAAAATCTTTTTTTCTCTGTTTTGCCGGTTTGGAGGGAAAGGGATGAGAAGCTACCGCAGTTTAGCAAGAGAAACTTCAAGGGGTGTCATTCGATAATAGGGTGAGCTGCGTTCCTTGCAGACGACATCAGATTTTGCTCCATATGCAATCAAGACCGAAACCATAAAGAAGTGAGGAGATAATACAGCAACATGGAGTGGGTAGAGTCCATCCTCATCAACTACATTATTTATGTCTATATTGAGTTCAGGTTTTCTCTTGGCCATTTCAACCAAGGCCCCCCAACAACATACGGCATTAGCGCGAATTATCCTTGACAACAGATCTGATACAAAATCAGCATCCTCAAACTTGCCATCCTGTCTTTGCTCTTCTATTAACTTCAGAAACTGACCGCAACTGTCCAATTTTAAGGCACGCCTAAGTTCTTCGTAGTAGGGATCTTCTTCATCTCTATAATTACATGCCACAGAATATTCCTTTGGAGGCCAAAATTTTTCCAACAGCACCCAAAAAGACACAAATTTTAGCCATCACAATTCACTTTTGAAGCCCAAATATTTGGAGAAAAAAGAAAAAGGAAAAGGAAAAGATCAAATCTTTAACGAAATTTTCAACACAAACCTTGACTTGGTACATTTCAATTATTCCGTTGGTAGTTATGGAGTTATTCACTGCCAAAAAGGGAAAAAAAAACAAAAATTAACTAGCAAAAATGGAAAAACATCACCTCTTGGAAACAGCCCAAAAAAGTCAATTGGAGAAAATTAAGCTTACCTTACAACAGGACAGAGAAAGCAAGTTACTCTGCACTGGAAAATTAGATTGGATTAAAAATATTTTCCAGAAAATATTTTTATACTTTTCTCATGTTTAGTTGCAAAAAAAAGTCATTTGCAGAAAGCAAGAAAATTAAGCATACCTTACAACAGAAGCTAAAACGATGCAGAGAAAGCAAGTTACTCTGCACTGAAAAATTAGGTTGGATTAAATATATTTTCTAAAAAATATTTTTATACTTTTCTCATGTTTGGTTAGGTCTCAGAAAATCTTTTCCTAGTGAAAATGATTTACATCATTGGCTGTCAAATAACTTACCCAATAAACTTACTGAAGTTGTTTTCCAGAGAGGCCAGCCACAATACTCCCCCTCTCCCCCCAACCATCAACGGCAATTAAACTGACCGCCATGAATATTGATAGACCTACCGTTTGTTACTTCAGATTCTCGTCTGCAAATCTGCCTAGGACATCGATGAGAAGCAGGAGAGAAATTGATAAAGAACTATTTGGAAAGTGGGAAAGAAAAGATCTTGTAGATCAATAAAGCATACAAAATGTAAATCTATGAATAGATTTTCAAATCTTTTACCGGATTTGGGCAGCAAAATATTCTCGGGAAATTTGCTTCAATTGTCTTGAATTCTTTACTAGCCTTCGTCAAATGGTTGAGTTGGAAAAGTATTATGCTTTTTTACGTGGCTGTTGCTCTATTTTCTTCTTGATAGGAAAAATAATGGTGTTGGTATAGAGGGGTAGAGGATGTTAGTTTGTGGAGGTTGAAGCGCAGCGGCAGCGGTGGAGAAGAGCTGTAGACAGACAAGGGTAAAATCTGGACAGGGACAAAGGGGCAAATGCATTTTTGCCAAACTGGGGATTGGTTTGGTATTACGGACAAATCTCAGGGAATAAACGTAATTAAAGACTAAGTTTTTTTTTTTTTTTTTCATTGGCTTATAGAACGGGGAAAGTGGTCATCCCATATTCTTTACAACTGGATTTGGCTTAATAATGTTTGATAAATTGATAATTGAAGGTAGTTAAGTGCTGAAATTGACAGTTGGGGAACTTCCCCAACATCAATTGAAGGTAGTTAAATGCTGAAATTGGCTTAATACTATTTTGGTGCCTAGCCCAAACATCAAAAATACTTTATAGACGCACGTGTAGCGGAGGCTGTAAGGTTTGTCTTCTGCCTGGATAATATAGACATGATTAGAGACTCAACCAAATTGAATACTTTGATTAATTGATGTACATATGCAAGTTGTACATGTAAAGTTTAAATGTCTTCAGTTGATGTACATATTTCGTTGGGTGATAATAGAGTTTGGAAAAGATAGAATGTATATTGGTAAAGTAGCGATTATTTACAAATGTACAAAAAATCTATGTTTATAGACTTGTAGATTATTAATAAATATAGACATAATATAAAATCAATCTAGACTTGATAAAGGGATAATTTCACATACTTCTCTTGAGATTTGTCATGATTACACTCACCTCCTCTTAGGTTTCAAAAATTATACTTGTACCATTGTGTTTATATTTTTTATAACAAAACAAGCCCATTATGATAATATAATCCAAAAACACCAATCAAGCACATTAAAATATATTTAATTGCTTTTAAAATAAATAAATAAATCTTTAAAAAATAATTAATTAGTCATGATAATATCAAAATGACTTATATTCTTACATCAATTTTTAAATTTCACCAAATATTATTCCTCCAAAACTCTATTATCTGATTAATTTAAATGAATTTATTTTATCTATCAAAATTTTACAAACAACAACGTTAACAATAAAGAGATGACCAATTTAAAAATAATTAAAGATATTTTAGATGTTTGGTTGGTGTTTTGGGATAATGTTATCAAAATAGACCTATTTTTGTTATAAAAAATATAAACACAGGGGTATAAGTTTAATTTTCAAAACCCGAGGGAATATGAGTGCAACTATAACAAATCTCAAGGAGTTATATAAAATTAACACGATGATAAATCAAAACTTAATATATAACGAAATTAGACATCATATATAATCAAATAGATGGAATATTTCCTAATCAATTATAAATCAATTATGTAATCAAATCTATAATATTTACATTAACACTCTCCCACAAACTCCAACAAGTTGCAAAGAGACCACTCAAGATTATAAATGAAATCTTGAAATGGCCACAAAAAATACCATGAAATAGATTAGAACTGTAAAATGCTACAAAAACAAAATATCACAAGAATGATAAATATTGTAGATGTGCGCAAGTTGTACATTTACAAATTTGAGTGTCTTCAGTGGTAATAAATCATATTAGTTAGTATTTCTCAACAAGTTGCAAAATTAACTTTTGTGATCATTTGTGTACACAATTGGACCAGGTGAGTCGATGTAACACGAAATAATTGGTAAAGACATCTTTAAGGTTCGTCATGTGATCTAGCAAAAAATCTTGATCAGGGGGAGAAAGAGAGAGAAAAAAAAAGAGTGTAGAGTGAAAGTGAAGAAGAACAAGTTTAAGTGTGTGTTAGGTGATGGAAAGGTAGCAGAGAGAGAGAGTGAGTGAGTTTGTGTCTGTGTTCTGGTGCTTGTGCAGGTGAAGGAAAAAATGAGTGAATGTGTCTGATTGTACTGGTGGAATGAGTGTGTGGTACGTGTCTTTTTCTGTAGGAAAGCCAAGATAAATAGAGAATTGTATGTCTGTGGTGTGGAGTGAAGTGCACAGGTGAAGGGGGGTATGAGAGAGCAGAGAGAGAGTTGTGAGGTGAAATTGAGAAGATGGTCAATTTTCTGTCTGTGAGTGAAGTGTGGAGCAAGGGGAAATGTTAAGGAAAATGGTGAGTGAATTGTGAAGGTATGGTGTGACTATGATGAGTGTGCACTGAGGAAAAGATAGATTGAGTGTGATGATGGGAAGGAGGTGAAGAAAATGAATCAAATCCCCTCAAATCTGGTTTTAGGTGGGTGGTGGAATGGGTTTTGCAACCATTGCAGAATCAACAGCAACACTAACATTCCTGTTGCTATTTAGTCATTTTTTTTAATTTGTAATAAAAATAAAGAAAAATAAAATAAAAACCACTTGGACTCTCTAAAATTAAAAGAGACTAACTAAAATTCAATATTACTTAAAGAAAGAAATTTCATTTCAAAAAACTGACATTGATGGAAAATTGGAAAACGTCCCATCGATAGATTAATAGATAAAATTTTGAAATAAATACCAAATGATTTAAAATTATGAATCTTTCAGAAAATCTATTGACTTATAAAATACACATATAAAATTTTCACACAAAAATTCTCAATAGAAAGGTATCTTGGAAAACATGCCATATATGACAAAAATTATGAAAATATTAAATAACCTTCAAAAATCACCAAAATTTTATACAAAATGCATTATCATACCAAACATGTCTACTAAAACTTTCACTCGAAAATTTTAACAATAACGCAATCTCGTGAAACGTGCATTTAATAAACAAAAAGACAAAAATTAAATAAATAACAACCAACCTCTAAAAATCATGAAATTTCTGCAAAAAAATTATCAATGCACAAAATTTACATATCAAAATTTTCACACAATTCTAATAAAAAGGATGCATTGAAAAACGCATCTTTAACTTGAAAAATACCAAAATTCTAAATAATTACTAAATGACTCCGAAATATCTTTAAAAATTAAAAAAATGATAAAAGCCATAAAAATATGAATTTTGAAAATAAAATAAAATAAAATGTATCTACAAGCTAAAATTACCATTTTACCTGTGACGCGACTAATTAGTCATAATTTGCCTAAAAATTGTAATTGGCCCTCGAAAAATGAAAAGTACTCCAAAATATAAAAAAATATAGGGTGTGCCAAAATTTGGTGGTTACAAATCACATTGGAGCATATCGAAGCACGTAAAAAGAAATTAACAAGTAATGGGGGTACCTTTCTTTGAAGACCCAGTACAAATACCAATCAAAAGAATAAACAAGTCAAGGTATCACTATTTAAAGTAATAAAGCAAAAATATGAAAAATGGCATAGTAAATTTCAACAAATTAGTGTACAAAATATGAATCCTATCAAGGCAAGGGAATAAAATGGAATTTCAAATAAACATAGGGGCCAAATCACAAATTTAAGCAACTACGGGACACAATTGTAAATTAAAGTTGAGTAAGGGAAAGAATTGCAAATTACAGGATCTAATTGAAATGGCGCAAAAATCTGGGAGGGCAAATTATAAAATTAAGGGCTTAAATATGCAAAAATAGAAAATACTTAGAGGCATACTAATACTAACCAAAATTCAGGAACTCACATGCAATTATTGCTTTTTATGTTAAAACCAGAAAAATGAAGGCTTTGTTTGATTGAACTGAAAATGTTTTCTATCTGAAAATATTTTCTATGAAAAGTATTTCCAAGAAAATATTTGCCTTTTTCAAAATTATTAGATGCTTGGCTAAATATTTGGAGAACATTTTCCTATTGACTACCATCTATACATAGTTTCCTCTATCAAAAAATTATATGCGCTTCACCACTTGGTCTCCCCCCCCCCTCTATCTATCCCTACTGCTGCTAAACCAAACTCCGCAGCAACTCCGCCAATATGGTGATGTAATAGAAATTAGAAGTTAGACTACACTTGGATGAACTCCCAAACCACTAAACCCACTCCACGAACCCAGTGCCGATTGAAGAAAAAAACAAAAGAATCTACAATCGGATGAACTCTCAAATCACTTTTGTCAAGCAACAATTTAAAAAAATTAAAAAGAGGTATCACTGTTGCAGCAAAATTCCAATAATCAAGGGTATGTTTTATTGAAGCAAAAATCAACAATTTTCATTCGTACTTCTAAACTATTCCCTGTGAAGAATTTAAGTTAATTTTTTATAGTTAATCAGATTGGGAAAAAATTAAAACAGCTCCAATTTTTCAGGTTCTATAATCAAATGTATTGATCTACTCCACAACAATGTATAGCTACTTTGTTAATTTCTATCATTCTTCCCTTGTTTTTCCCCTGTATTGTGAATAATCCTCTTTTGCTTCTCCTTGCCAATAGATTGCCACCTTCATCAATTTGATCTGAAGCTTGTCTATCTCGTTCAGTATTGGCGTGAAAGGCATTGCGAGAATAGCAGATAGGAGGAGGAGGCCACCGGCAGGGTTGCCGATGAGATTCACTGCTCTCTTGCCTCCTAATTAGTTGAAGTTTTGCATCTATGGACCGTTAAGCTTCTTAGATCAGGAGATGCAAATTTAGTTTTCTTTTTTAGCACATTTACTGGGACGAAGAGCTGAGGAAATTAACTTCAGTAATTTAATTAGTGAAGTTGTTTTACACCCCATGGTGTAAATCAACTTCATCTAGAAAAATTTTTCCTAAACTAAAATGCAAACAAACACCAGGAATTTAGGAAAATATTTTTCAGAAAAAATTTTCCATTGAAACAAACAGACCCGAAAATGAAAATGAAATGCCCCAGCTAAAACAAAAGTTAAGTTAATTCAATTGACCCAAATTAGCTAACTAAACCAGAAACTAAAATTAAATCAAAATCAGAAGAAACAACCACAATTAGAAAAATGGAACAAAACCAAAAAGAATAATATGCCAAAACTCCCCTTTACCAATCAGTTCTCTAAATTTTCGCAATCCAATTTCTCACTTTTCCTTCCTAGTCCTCGTTCTCTCTTTTATCTTTCCCCCTCATTCTTTTCTTCTATTCTCGCTGGCTGATCTCCCCATCTCTCTCTCTCTCTCGCATCTCTTCGTCTCTAATTTCTCCATCATTTCTTTCTCTTTCCGTTCTTCTCTGACTCTCGCATCCCTCTCTGATTTCTCTTTTCCTTACTCGAATCTCTTCTCTTTTTTTTTTTTTGTTCCTTTTTTGTCTTGTGACTCCTATAACCCAAAAAAAAAAAAATGGAATCGATTTCCCCGATTGACCCTTCGTTTGGAGCTGGGGAGATGGGGATGCAGTGATGGTGAGGTGAGCTGGAGAGTGTGATGGCAGAGTGAGGGAGAGATTTCGATGGTGAAATTGCCCGATTGTTGGCTGGTGGTGATTTGTGAGTGTTGCCGTTTGTGACTGTGTGGCTGTGGATTGTAATTGACGTTGGTTTGGGGTCTTGCAATGGTGGTATTGAGCGACTGATGGAGGTTTGTTGGTGGAGGAGGAGGGGCCGTTGGTAACTGTAGTGATACTTGGTGAATGGTTGGTGGTTGCGCGTCTGCTCGTGGGCTGTTTTTTGGGGCTATTTGACTGGGTTGTTGGCACTAGTAATAGGCGGTGGTTTACTAGTAATAGGCGGTGGTGAGGATATGGGGCTACAGGTGATGGTTTTGGTTTTTTACACGTGGTGGTGGCACTTCCATGTAGCAGGGGACAGTTGAGGGGGCTGGTTGGTTATAGGTTAGTTTGGCGATTTTTGGGTGGCTGTGTATTGGAGAATTTAGGGGGCACCGGTTGTGAGCTATGGATGTGAGTATGGTGATGTTGGTCTGTTCGGTGGTGGTTGCTGTGGGTTATCAGGTTGTGAGTGGAGGTGACGTACGCTGGGCAGTGGCGGTGTGAGGTTGGTATTTGCCGACATGAAGTCAATGGTGGTACTGGTTGTGCGGTGGTGTGTTGGTTTGGTAGAGGTGTGGTGATTGTGGGTTTGTTTGGCGTATTGGGTTACTGGTTACGGGCGACTATGCTGTTGTTTGGAATGATGAGGATGGCTGTGATTCTGGTGGACAGTGAGTAAGATTTGTGGCTGATTGGGGCAGGTTCTGTGACTGTTAGATTTCCAACGATGGTGAAGAAGACAGGGAAAGTGGTTCACAAGTGATGGAGGTGAAAATCTGGTGGTGATGGAATTGGGAATGGAAAATGGAGAATTTGGGATTGAGTTTGGGACCGTGGCTGGATTGGCAAGCGGAGATGTTGATCAGATGGCGGAGGCTGCGATGGCTCTTGGTTTTGAGTTAGTGGATTTGGAGGCTGTATATGGGAAGGGCTGAAGGATTGTGAGGCCTCTGGGATTGTTTGTGAATGTTTCTGCAAGTTTTGGTGGTAAGAGGAGAGGGGGTTGTTTACAGGTCGCTTGAGGTGGCGGTAATGGTGGTTTAGGTTGGCTTGGGGCTGGTGTGGGTTTGGTTCTCTGCTGGTGGGTTTGGTTTTCTAGGTGGTGGATTTGCTGAAGCTGTGTTGAATGGAGGTGACGGTTGTGAAGGGGGCAAGGGAAAGAAGAAGGGAATGAAGAACATTGGAGGAGGACGGGGAAAGATGAAATGAAGAAGATCGGTGAAGAAGAAAAAAAATCCAACCCAGAAATAAGAACAGCCAAAAAAAAAAAAAAAAAATCCAACCAAATATCAATTTTGGTGCCCTTTTATCTTAATCAGATTATTAACAAAAAAATGGAAGACAATAAATCATAATAATGAAAGATAAAAGAAAAAGAAAAAGAAAAAAGAGGATCCTAAGATGTTACCTTCGAAGCCTGATGATGAACAATAGCCCGGATGAAAAGTAGCTCTAGATTGAAAATGGCGGCCGCAATGTGTGTGTATTGATTTTAATGGATATAAAGCATATATTTTTAGGATTTTTTTTCTATTATTCTTTTTTTTTAATGCAGAAATAGGCTAATTATAGTGCAAGAAAGTTTTATTCTCCAAGAAATAGATAAAATGATTAAAATGTCCTTAGTAATTACATCTTAATTTTACCTTAAAAATAATGTTTTACACAAAAGATTAAAATTAAAACTAAAAAAAAATGATTTTTCTAAAAACACTCCAAAAATGAAAAAATCTAAAAATACAAATAACTAATTTTACTAAATAAATAAAAAAAATTTCTATCAAAAATACATTTGCACAGAAAATGACCGTTTTGCCCCTGAATATGGTAGTTTTAGAAAAAATAGCACGATCTTAAAAAAAGCCAAAAATTAAAAATAGGTTTAAAAACTTAAAAATAAATTTATAACCCAAAATTGGCTAAAAGGACATTCAAAAGGTGAAATGACCATTTTACTTTTGTACTAGAAAAACATATAGGAAAATAGTAATTAACCCTAAAATAAAATCACAAAAATTTACAAACATGTATAAAAGTACAAAATATGCGTTTAGAGCTCAAAAACTGATGAAAAGTTATTTAGATGCTAAAAATTTCTATTTTGTCCTCAAAATTACTAATTTTGTCACTTTTATCAAAAAATTGGAATTTTGACCTCAAAATTGAAAAAATGTCCCTTAATGTTAGAAACATAAATTGTGTGTCAAAATTTAGCGTCTACACAAATCTATAATGCAAATTATCTAAATCCATCAATCAAAATGGACCAAAAATGATTTTGTGTTTATCAATCCAAAATGAGCAATAGAGATTTTGATTCAAGCCAAAAGTTTTTCAAATGGTAGAAATCCAAAGATATTTACAGCTTAACAGATCTCTAGTAACACTGCTTTCTATATCCACTTTTTTTTTTTTTTTTTGAAGAACTATATCCACTTTTTAGGAATATTATTTATGTGCTTGCTCATGGCCAGAGTTGAAACCGATCCATTTTGTTAGAGAATCCCTCCAAGTCGAAAGGACAAGTTCATACACCCGGGCAGCACTAGAAGGCGTTATTTCCATGTTTCTTTGAATTCATTTATTTATCCCGCAAAATGAATTTTGCTGCTTGAGTGTTGTGTGGAAGAAAATAAAGTTGTATAATAACTTTTACTGCTTGCTTGTTGCATGGAACAAAATAAATTTCTATAATGCGCCTGATTTTACATTAACTGGACGATACTTTTGATGAAGACCTTAGGGGGCGTTTGGTTCAAATTCCTCAATCACTATCACTATGGGTATCATTAACCCTATTATGAGTATGGGTTTTGATGATTCCCCCCAACATGTTTGGTTTAATAATGGAATGGGTATCATTATAAAAATACTTGTTTGGTTTACTGGAATGACTTTCAAGTAAATTTAAAAATTTTAAATCTTTATTTATGATATACATATTTTTTAGATTTCTTATTTTGTATCTTTTTAAAGAAAATTGCTAAAAAGATTTCTTCAATTTTAAATATAACCATAATCTAATTTGAGTTTTATGCAAATGATAACCTTAAAAAAATCATTTTTATTGTATTAATAGAGAGTATTATATATCTTTGATTTTCAGTTCAATTTTTTATTAAAAAAATTTGAATTTAAAAAAATTTATTTAAAAGAATTTTTATAAAAATTTTATAAAGTACTAATAAAAAATATTCAAAATCAAAAGATAAAATATATATATAGAGAGAGAGAGAGAGAGACAGAGAGAGAGAGAGAGTATATTAGGGGGGTGTGCAATTTAAAATATATGTATTTTTTAAGTGGATGTGTTTTTGCCTTTAATCATAAGGGGTAATAGGTTTGATAGAATAGTATTTTAGAGGGAATCATTAACATCCCAATTAATCACTATCATTCCCATTGAATGATAGTGACAGTTGTTTAACAAACATTAACAATGGGTATCATTACTTATGATACCCATTCCCCTTCTTGATTCCTTTAAACCAAACACCCCCTTAGTTTCAAACATGTGCATATTCAAAGGGGATTATTTGTTGCATTTTTCATTTCTTTCATTTTCTGCAAGTTTCATGATTTGAAAATTGAGAAAACACGGAAAGCATCTAAATGTCAACTAGAACTTCAAAACTTCAGTCCAGAAAAGCACTAGTATAAAATACAGCAAAATAAAACATAACAATCAGTAAATAAGAACGTTTCAGAATTTGAAGTACAGCTTTGAGTACATTTGAGACTCAGAACAGGTTCTTATTATTGTTATGTTTTATACTGCTGTATTATATACTAGTGCGTTTCTTGAATGAAGTTTTGAAATTGTAGTTGACAATTTGATGCTGCCTATGTTTTCTCAATTTTCAAATCATGAAACTTGCAGAAATTTTTTTGATCAAACTTATACTATTACAATTTGGGAAGGAGTATGATGTTTGGTGGGATTTGAGCCTCCGACCTTTAGGCGCTTGACCATCTATTTGTTTCCAGTTGTAGAAAATGAAAGAGATGAAAACAGCAACAAATAATCCCCTTTGAAATATGCACAGGTCTGGAACCCAGGTCTTCGCCAACAGTAGCCGTCCAGTTAATGAAAAAGGAGGCGCATTATAGAACTTTATTTTGTTCCATGCAACAAGCAAGCAGTAAAATTCATTATAAAACTTATTTCTTCCACACAAGAGTCAAGCAAAAATATTCATTTTGCAGGATATATAAATGAATTCAAAGAAACATGACAATAACGAGTTCTAGTGCCGCCAGGTGTATGAATTTGTCCTTTCGACTTGTAGAGGTTCTCCAACAAAATAAATTGATTTAAAATATGATCATAAGCAAGTGCATAAATATATTCTTAAAAAATAAGTAAATATAAAAAGCCGTGTTGTTGAGTCTGTCAAGCTGTAATTATCTTTTCATTTCCTCCATTTGATAACCTTTTGACTTAAATCAAAATCTCTATTGATCATTTTGGGTTGATTAAATCAAAATCTTTTTTGGTCCATTTTGATTGATGAATTTAGATCATTTGCATTGATAGATTTGGAACCAAGAAAGGATTTTAAACGAATAGATTCAAATGACATATAATTTAAGTGAATTTAAAAGAAAAGAATGATTCAAAATAACATCTAATTTGAGTGAATTTAATTCTCCAAATTCATTATCAATTAATTAGTGAATTCCAAATATAATTTTTTAATGAGCAATTTAACAAATTATTAATGGGTAATTTAATAATCAAGAAGATTCTGGTATAAGAATTGAAATCCAAATCCACCCTAATCCACAATCCAAACGTACCGTATAAGATTTGGGGTTTATTTCAAATCGTCGTCATTGTTATCGCGGATGTCAAATACTGCCAAATAGCTTTGGTTTAATTAAAGAGGAAAAAAATACATTTGGTTAGTGTATTGAAAGTTTGAACTCTAAAAGCATCCCTGTCCAAATCTGGACTAAGCTAAATAGTTTACTCAAACTCTCGTCTTATATCTTATTAATCGTATTTAAGCTGAGTTAGCCCAGTTTACTAACCTTCGTGCCGCTTCCTGGCATTGCAAAATTCGGCTACTTTTTACCAGTTAGGTACAGCAAGATGCGAATTTAGACCGAGCCCCCATTAACTCAATAGGCCCCGTGATATGGTTACCACGCACTGGATTCAAATTTGTTTTTTTTTTTTTTTTAGAGCAAAAACAGATTTTCATTAAACTGAATCGTTTAATACAGCATGCATAACTGCTTTAGGATAGTATGTAAACCAAACCAAACTGCCTTTACATGTAGTTGCTAATTTTGCTGCTTCATGAGCAGCTCTATTACATTTCCTACTTACATGCTGTATCTTACAGGTTTCAGCAGCTCTATTACATTTCCTACTTACATGCTGTATCTTACAGATTGAAACAACTCTCTCAGTATTTCTTTCTTTCCTTCAGTAATATGACCAATTGCAGACCAGTCCTGCTCCTTGCTGTTGTTTCTTTGTACCACATTCATCGCATCACCTTCCATGATAAAATGGGATATCCCAAAATCCCTTGCAATAACCAAAGCCCTCTGAATAGCCAGAGTTTCAGCACGTTACGCATCCAAGCAGTGCACAATATTTTCAACCTTCACAGCTTCAATCTTTCCATCACCGTCCCTGATCACCGCCCCTAATCCAGCTTTATCACTTGAATATGCTCCATCCACATTAATCTTCAAGAAATCCCTTTCTGGTGCAATTCATTTCTTCTCCTCGTCAACGTTCTCCTTCGGCATCCGCATTTGCTGTGCTTGAAATTCAAATTCTTAAAGCCCATGCTCAAAAAGCAATCTTCGACATCCGAATTCTTAAATCCCATCCTCGAAAGGCAATTTTCGACATCCAAATTCTTAAAGCCCAACCTCGAAAAGCAATCATTAGTCAGAGAAATATTCCTATATTCAAGTGGTGGTTTATGGTAGTTGTAATCACAAAAAACCAATCTGTTGTTTGATAGCAGGATTATGCTGGCTCATTTTTTATAGCAGGATTATGCTGCTCATTACCATAACAATAAATTTGTTCATCATCAAACAACAGTCCTATCCGTTCACTGAATCATATCCAACCCTGTTGCACCCCTTCATCCCTTCATTCTTCGAATTTCAGGTCTCTTTTCCATCATTTACTGTTATTTTAATAATGGATTCCGTGCGCATTTCTTCTTATACTGCTAAGAAAAACAAGTTCAAAATCCGATTTTTGTTAACTTGATTGTGTCAGTTTTGACAGTTGATCACTTTCTGCAGGCAAATTACGACTTGAGAATCTTATTTCCTCTTCCGATAATGAAAAATGTGATTGTACAATCAATAGAAAGATCCCAAATCGATTAACGGATTTCTCTTTTTTCAGCAAATTTGTTTTTCATTGCATAGAAACCGCTGGGTCAATACGATACTTAAGTCTTAAGATCATTGTAATAATCAGTGTTCCGCATTGCAGATAATTAAGCAATTTCAGTTTTGACTTCTGTGGAGAATTTAGCTCCAAACCTGTGCACTTTCACAGGATAAGTTTTCAAAGTTCCATCATGGACAAAATGATCATCCAACAATCTCGAAAGTCACGCGCTGAGGGAACCTAGAATATGCCATGACACGAAAGCTACGAAAAAACTTTTATTTTTACTGTTTCAGAATTCCAAAAACTGTTTTTACAATATCACCGTCTAATATGTTACTCTACTTTTAAACTCAATGCATCTACACAATATGTTTCCAACAGTAAATCCGTAACATGCAACCAAAAACACTCTCCCACAAACTCCAATAGATGGAATATTTCCTAATCAATTATAAATCAATTATGTAATCAAATCTATAATATTTACATTAACACTCTCCCACAAACTCCAACAAGTTGCAAAGAGACCACTCAAGATTATAAATGAAATCTTGAAATGGCCACAGAAAATACCATGAAATAGATTAGAACTGTAAAATGCTACAAAAACAAAATATCACGAGAATGATAAATATTGTAGATGTGCGCAAGTTGTACATTTACAAATTTTAGTGTCTTCAGTGGTAATAAATCATATTAGTCAATATTTGTCAACAAGTTGCAAAATTAACTTTTGTGATCATTTGTGTACACAATTGGACCAGGTGAGTCGATGTAACACGAAATAATTGGTAAAGACATCTTTAAGGTTCGTCATGTGATCGAGCGAAAAATCTTGATCAGGAGGAGAAAGAGAGAGAAAAAAAAAGAGTGTAGAGTGAAAGTGAAGAAGAACAAGTGTAAGTGTGTGTTAGGTGATGGAAAGGTAGCAGAGAGAGAGAGAGAGAGAGAGAGAGAGAGAGAGAGAGAGAATGAGTGAGTTTGTGTCTGTGTTCTGGTGCTTGTGCAGGTGAAGGAAAAAATGAGTGAATGTGTCTGATTGTACTGGTGGAATGAGTGTGTGGTACGTGTCTTTTTTTGCAGGAAAGCCAAGATAAATGGAGAATTGTATGTCTGTGGTGTGGAGTGAAGTGCACAGGTGAAGCCGGGAGGGTGTATGGGAGGGCAGAGAGAAAGTTGTGAGGTGAAATTGAGAAGATGGTCAATTTTCTGTCTGTGAGTGAAATGTGGAGCAAGGGGAAATGTTAAGGAAAATGGTGAGTGAATTGTGAAGGTGTGGTGTGACTATGATGAGTGTGCACTGAGGAAAAGATAGATTGAGTGTGATGATGGGAAGGAGGTGAAGAAAATGAATCAAATCCCCTCAAATCTGGTTTTAGGTGGGTGGTGGAATGGGTTTTGCAACCATTGCAGAATCAACAGCAACACTAACATTCCTGTTGCTATTTAGTCATTTTTTTTTAATTTGTAATAAAAATAAAGAAAAATAAAATAAAAACCACTTGGACTCTCTAAAATTAAAAGAGACTAACTAAAATTCAATATTACTTAAAGAAAGAAATTTCATTTCAAAAAACTGACATTGATGGAAAATTGGAAAACGTCCCATCGATAGATTAATAGATAAAATTTTGAAATAAATACCAAATGATTTAAAATTATGAATCTTTCAGAAAATCTATTAACTTATAAAATACACATATAAAATTTTCACACAAAAATTCTCAATAGAAAGGTATCTTGGAAAACATGCCATATATGACAAAAATGATGAAAATATTAAATAATCTTCAAAAATCACCAAAATTTTATACAAAATGCATTATCATACCAAACATGTCTACTAAAACTTTCACTCGAAAATTTTAACAATAACGCATTCTCGTGAAACGTGCATTTAATAAACAAAAAGACAAAAATTAAATAAATAACAACCAACCTCTAAAAATCATGAAATTTCTGCAAAAAAATTATCAATGCACAAAATTTACATATCAAAATTTTCACACAATTCTAATAAAAAGGATGCATTGAAAAACGCATCTTTAACTTGAAAAATACCAAAATTCTAAATAATTACTAAATGACTCCGAAATATCTTTAAAATTTAAAAAAAGATAAAAGCCATAAAAATATGAATTTTGAAAATAAAATAAAATAAAATGTATCTACAAGCTAAAATTACCATTTTACCTGTGACGCGACTAATTAGTCATAATTTGCCTAAAAATTGTAATTGGCCCTCGAAAAATGAAAAGTACTCCAAAATATAAAAAAATATAGGGTGTGCCAAAATTTGGTGGTTACAAATCACATTGGAGCATATCGAAGCACGTAAAAAGAAATTAACAAGTAATGGGGGTACCTTTCTTTGAAGACCCAGTACAAATACCAATCAAAAGAATAAACAAGTCAAGGTATCACTATTTAAAGTAATAAAGCAAAAATATGAAAAATGGCATAGTAAATTTCAACAAATTAGTGTACAAAATATGAATCCTATCAAGGCAAGGGAATAAAATGGAATTTCAAATAAACATAGGGGCCAAATCACAAATTTAAGCAACTAGGGGACACAATTGTAAATTAAAGTTGAGTAAGGGAAAGAATTGCAAATTACAGGATCTAATTGAAATGGCGCAAAAATATGGGAGGGCAAATTATAAAATTAAGGGCTTAAATATGGAAAAATAGAAAATACTTAGAGGCATACTAATACTAACCAAAATTCAGGAACTCACATGCAATTATTGCTTTTTATGTTAAAACCAGAAAAATGAAGGCTTTGTTTGATTGAACTGAAAATGTTTTCTGTCTGAAAATATTTTCTATGAAAAGTATTTCCAAGAAAATATTTGCCTTTTTCAAAATTATCAGATGTTTGGCTAAATATTTGGAGAACATTTTCCTATTGACTACCATCTATACATAGTTTCCTCTATCAAAAAATTATATGCACTTCACCACTTGGTCTCCTACCCTCTATCTATCGCTATTGCTGCTAAACCAAACTCCGCAGCAACTCCGCCAAACCACTAAACCCTCTCCACGAACCCAGTGCTGATTGAACAAAAAAACAAAAGAATCTACAATCGGATGAACTCCCAAACCACTTTTGTCAAGCAACAATTTAAAAAAATTAAAAAGAGGTATCACTGTTGCAGCAAAATTCCAATAATCAAGGGTATGTTTTATTGAAGCAAAAATCAACAATTTTCATTCGTACTTCTAAACTATTCCCTGTGAAGAATTTATGTTAATTTTTTATAGTTAATCAGATTGGGAAAAAATTAAAACAGCTCCAATTTTTCAAGTTCTATAATCAAATGTATTGATCTACTCCACAACAATGTATAGCTACTTTGTTAATTTCTATCCTTCTTCCCTTGTTTTTCCCCTGTATTGTGAATAATCCTCTTTTGCTTCTCCTTGCCAATAGATTGCCACCTTCATCTATTTGATCTGAATCTTGTCTATCTCGTTCAGTATTGGCGTGAAAGGCAGGGTTGCCGATGAGATTCACTGCTCTCTTGCCTCATAATTAGTTGAAGTTTTGCATCTATGGACCGTTAAGCTTCTTAGATCAGGAGATGCAAATTTAGTTTTCTTTTTTAGCACATTTACTGGGACGAAGAGTTGAGGAAATTAACTTCAGTAATTTAATTAGTGAAGTTGTTTTACACCCCATGGTGTAAATCAACTTCATCTAGAAAAATTTTTCCTAAACTAAAATGCAAACAAACACCAGGAATTTAGGAAAATATTTTTGAGAAAAAATTTTCCATTGAAACAAACAGACCCGAAAATGAAAATGAAATGCCCAAGCTAAAACAAAAGTTAAGTTAATTCAATTGACCCAAATTAGCTAACTAAACCAGAAACTAAAATTAAATCAAAATCAGAAGAAACAACCACAATTAGAAAAATAGAACAAAACCAAAAAGAATAATATGCCAAAACTCCGCTTTACCAATCAGTTCTCTAAATTTTCGCAATCCAATTTCTCACTTTCCCTTCCTAGTCCTCGTTCTCTCTTTTATCTTTCCCCCTCATTCTTTTCTTCTGTTCTCGCTGGCTGATCTCCCCCTCTCTTTCTCTCTCTCTCTCTCTCTCTATCTCTCTCTCTCTCTCTCTCTCTCTCTCTCTCTCTCTCTCGCATCTCTTCGTCTCTAATTTCTCCATCATTTCTTTCTCTTTCCGTTCTTCTCTGACTCTCGCATCCCTCTCTGATTTCTCTTTTCCTTACCCGAATCTCTTCTCTTTTTTTTTTTGTTCCTTTTTTGTCTTCTGACTCCTATAACCCAAAAAAAAAAAATGGAATCGATTTCCCCGATTGACCCTTCGTTTGGAGCTGGGGAGATGGGGATGCAGTGATGGTGAGGTGAGCTGGAGAGTGTGATGGCAGAGTGAGGGAGAGATTTCGATGGTGAAATTGCCCGATTGTTGGCTGGTGGTGATTTGTGAGTGTTGCCGTTTGTGACTGTGTGGATGTGGATTGTAATTGACGATGGTTTGGGGTCTTGCAATGGTGGTATTGAGCGACTGATGGAGGTTTGTTGGTGGAGGAGGAGGGGCCGTTGGTAACTGTAGTGATACTTGGTGAATGGTTGGTGGTTGCGCGTCTGCTCGTGGGCTGTTTTTTGGGGCTATTTGACTGGGTTGTTGGCACTAGTAATAGGCGGTGGTTTACTAGTAATAGGCGGTGGTGAGGATATGGGGCTGCAGGTGATGGTTTTGGTTTTTTACACGTGGTGGTGGAGTTTGGGTTGATAGCGGTGGTGGCACTTCCGTGTAGCAGGGGACAGTTGAGGGGGCTGGTTGGTTATAGGTTAGTTTGGCGATTTTTGGGTGGCTGTGTATTGGAGAATTTAGGGGGCACCGGTTGTGAGCTATGGATGTGAGTATGGTGATGTTGGTCTGTTCGGTGGTGGTTGCTGTGGGTTGTCAGGTTGTGAGTGGAGGTGACGTACGCTGGGCAGTGGCGGTGTGAGGTTGGTATTTGCCGACATGAAGTCAATGGTGGTACTGGTTGTGCGGTGGTGTGTTGGTTTGGTAGAGGTGTGGTGATTGTGGGTTTGTTTGGCGTATTGGGTTGCTGGTTACGGGCGACTATGCTGTTGTTTGGAATGATGAGGATGGCTGTGATTCTGGTGGACAGTGAGTAAGATTTGTGGCTGATTGGGGCAGGTTCTGTGACTGTTAGATTTCCAACGATGGTGAAGAAGACAGGGGAAGTGGTTCACAAGTGATGGAGGTGAAAATCTGGTGGTGATGGAATTGGGAATGGAAAATGGAGAATTTGGGATTGAGTTTGGGACCGTGGCTGGATTGGCAGGCGGAGATGTTGATCAGATGGCGGAGGCTGCGATGGCTCTTGGTTTTGAGTTAGTGGATTTGGAGGCTGTATATGGGAAGGGCTGAAGGATTGTGAGGCCTCTGGGATTGTTTGTGAATGTTTCTGCAAGTTTTGGTGGTAAGAGGAGAGGGGGCTGTTTACAGGTCGCTTGAGGTGGCGGTAATGGTGGTTTAGGTTGGCTTGGGGCTAGTGTGGGTTTGGTTCTCTGCTGGTGGGTTTGGTTTTCTGGTGGTGGATTTGCTGAAGCTGTGTTGAATGGAGGTGACGGTTGTGAAGGGGGCAAGGGAAAGAAGAAGGGGATGAAGAACATTGGAGGAGGACGGGGAAAGATGAAATGAAGAAGATCGGTGAAGAAGAAAAAAAATCCAACCCAGAAATAAGAACAGCCAAAAAAAAAAAAAAAAGAATCCAACCAAATATCAATTTTGGTGCGCTTTTATCTTAATCAGATTATTAACAAAAAAATGGAAGACAATAAATCATAATAATGAAAGATAAAAGAAAAAGAAAAAGAAAAAGAAAAAAGAGGATCCTAAGATGTTACCTTCGAAGCCTGATGATGAACAATAGCCCGGATGAAAAGTAGCTCTAGATTGAAAATGGCGGCCGCAATGTGTGTGTATTGATTTTAATGGATATAAAGCATATATTTTTTGGATTTTTTTTCTTTTATTCTTTTTTTTTAATGCAGAAATAGGCTAATTATAGTGCAAGAAAGTTTTATTCTCCAAGAAATAGATAAAATGATTAAAATGTCCTTAGTAATTACATCTTAATTTTACCTTAAAAATAATGTTTTACACAAAAGATTAAAATTAAAACTAAAAAAAAATGATTTTTCTAAAAACACTCCAAAAATGAAAAAATCTAAAAATACAAATAACTAATTTTACTAAATAAATAAAAAAAATTTCTATCAAAAATACATTTGCACAGAAAATGACCGTTTTGCCCCTGAATATGGTAGTTTTAGAAAAAATAGCACGATCTTAAAAAAAGCCAAAAATTAAAAATAGGTTTAAAAACTTAAAAATAAATTTATAACCCAAAATTGGCTAAAAGGACATTCAAAAGGTGAAATGACCATTTTACTTTTGTACTAATAACACATATAGGAAAACAGTAATTAACCCTAAAATAAAATCACAAAAATTTACAAACATGTATAAAAGTACAATATATGCGTTTAGAGCTCAAAAACTGATGAAAAGTTATTTACATAATAAAAATTTCTATTTTGTCCTCAAAATTACTAATTTTGTCACTTTTATCAAAAAATTGGAATTTTGACCTCAAAATTGAAAAAATGTCCCTTAATGTTAGAAACATAAATTGTGTGTCAAAATTTAGCGTCTACACAAATCTATAATGCAAATGATCTAAATCCATCAATCAAAATGGACCAAAAATGATTTTGTGTTAATCAATCCAGAATGAGTAATAGAGATTTTGATTCAAGCCAAAATTTTTTCAAATGGTAGAAATCCAAAGATATTTACAGCTTAACAGACCTCTAGTAACACTGCTTTCTATATCCACTTTTTTTTTTTTTTTGAAGAACTATATCCACTTTTTAGGAATATTATTTATGTGCTTGCTCATGACCACAGTTGAAACCGATCCATTTTGTTAGAGAATCCCTCCAAGTCGAAAAGACAAGTTCATACACCCGGGCAGCACTAGAAGGCGTTATTTCCATGTTTCCTTGAATTCATTTATTTATCCCGCAAAATGAATTTTGCTGCTTGACTGTTGTATGGAACAAAATAAATTTCTTTAATGCGCCTGATTTTACATTAACTGGACGATACTTTTGATGAAGACCTTAGTTTCAAACCTGTGCATATTCAAAGGTGATTATTTGTTGCATTCTTCATCTCTTTCATTTTCTGCAAGTTTCATGATTTGAAAATTGAGAAAACACCGAAAGCATCAAAATGTCGACTAGAACTTCAAAACTTCAGCCCAAAAAGCACTAGTATATAATACAGCAGAATAAAACATAACAATCAGTAAATAAGAACATTTCAGAATTTGAAGTACAGCTTTGAGTACATTTGAGACTCAGAACAGGTTCTTATTATTGTTATGTTTTATTCTGTTGTATTATATACTAGTGCGTTTCTTGACTGATGTTTTGAAATTCTAGTTGGCCATTTGATGCTGCCTCTGTTTTCTCAATTTTCAAATCATGAAACTTGCAGAAATTTTTTTGATCAAACTTATGCTATTACAATTGGGGAAGGAGTATGATGTTTGGTGGGATTTGAGGCTCCGACCTTTTGGCGCTTGACCATCTATTCGTTTCCAGTTGTAGAAAATGAAAGAGATGAAAACAGCAACAAATAATCCCCTTTGAATATGCACAGGTCTGGAACCCAGGTCTTCGCTAATAGTAGCCGTCCAGTTAATGAAAAAGGAGGCGCATTATAGAACTTTATTTTGTTCCATGCAACAAGCAAGCAGTAAAATTCATTATAAAACTTATTTCTTCCACACAAGAGTCAAGCAATAATATTCATTTTGCGGGATATATAAATGAATTCAACGAAACACGACAATAACGAGTTCTAGTGCCGCAAGGGTGTATGAATTTGTCCTTTCGACTTGTAGAGGTTCTCCAACAAAATAAATTGGTTTAAAATATGATCATAAGCAAGTGCATAAATATATTCTTAAAAAATAAGTAAATATAAAAAGCCGTGTTGTTGAGTCTGTCAAGCTGTAATTATCTTTTCAATTCCTCCATTTGATAACCTTTTGACTTAAATCAAAATCTCTATTGATCATTTTGGGTTGATTAAATCAAAATCTTTTTTGGTCCATTTTGATTGATGGATTTAGATCATTTGCATTGATAGATTTCGAACCAAGAAAGGATTTTAAACGAATAGATTCAAATGACATATAATTCAAGTGAATTTAAAAGAAAAGAATGATTCAAAATAACATCTAATTTGAGTGAATTTAATTCTCCAAATTCATTATCAATTAATTAGTGAATTCCAAATATAATTTTTTAATGAGCAATTTAACAAATTATTAATGAGTAATTTAATAATCAAGCAGATTCTGGTATAAGAATAGAAATCCAAATCTACCCTAATCCACAATCCAAACGTACCGTATAAGATTTGGGGTTTATTTCAAATTGTTGTCATCGTTATCGCGGATGTCAAATACTGCCAAATAGCTTTGGTTTAATTAAAGGGGAAAAAAATACATTTAGTTAGTGTATTGAAAGTTTAGACTCTAAAAGCATCCCTGTCCAAATTTGGACTAAGCTAAATAGTTTACCCAAACTCTAGTCTTATATATTATTAATCGTATTTAATCTGAGTTAGCCCAGTTTACTAACCTTCGTGCCGCTTCCTGGCATTGCAAAATTCGGCTACTTTTTACCAGTTAGGTACAGTAAGATGCGAATTTAGACCGAGCCCCCATTAACTCAATAGGCCCCGTGATAAGGTTAACACGCACTGGTCTGACATTCAAATTCGTTTTTTTTTTTTTTTGAGAGCAAAAACAGATTTTCATTAAACTGAATCGTTTAATACAGCATACATAACTGCTTTAGGATAGTATGTAAACCAAACCAAACTGCCTTCACATGTAGTTGCTAATTTTGCTGCTACAGGAGCAGCTCTATTCCATTTCCTACTTACATGCTGTATCTTACAGATTGAAACAACTCTCTCAGTATTTCTTTCTTTCCTTCAGTAATATGACCAATTGCAGACCAGTCCTGCTCCTTGCTGTTGTTTCTTTGTACCACATTCATCGCATCACCTTCCACGATAAAATGGGATATCCCAAAATCCCTTGCAATAACCAAAGCCCTCTGAATAGCCAGAGTTTCAGCACGTTACGCATCCAAGCAGTGCACAATATTTTCAACCTTCACAGCTTCAATCTTTCCATCACTGTCCCTGATCACCGCCCCTAATCCAGCTTTATCACTTGAATACGCTCCATCCACATTAATCTTCAAGAAATCCCTTTCTGGTGCAATCCATTTCTTCTCCTTGTCAACGTTCTCTTTCGGCATCCGCATTTGCTGTGCTTGAAATTCAAATTCTTAAAGCCCATGCTCAAAAAGCAATCTTCGACATCCGAATTCTTAAATCCCATCCTCGAAAGGCAATCTTCGACATCCAAATTCTTAAAGCCCAACCTCGAAAAGCAATCATTAGTCAGAGAAATATTCCTATATTCAAGTGGTGGTTTGTGGTAGTTGTAATCACAAAAAACGAATCTGTTGTTTGATAGCAGGATTATGCTGCTCATTTTTTATAGCAGGATTATGCTGCTCATTACCATAACAATAAATTTGTTCATCATCAAACAACAGTCCTATCCGTTCACTCAATCATATCCAACCCTGTTGCACCCCCTCATCCCTTCATTATTCGAATTTCAGGTCTCTTTTCCATCATTTACTGTTATTTTAATAATGCATTCCGTGTGCATTTCTTCTTAAACTGCTAAGATAAACAAGTTTAAAATCTGATTTTTGTTAACTTATTGTGTCAGTTTTGAAAGTTTATCACTTTCTGCAGGCAAATTACGACTTGAGAATCTTATTTCCTAATGTGATTGTACAATCAATAGAAAGATCCCAAATCGATTAACGGAGTTCTCTTTTTTCAGCAAATTTGTTTTTCATTGCATAGAAAACGCTGAGTCAATACGATACTTAAGTCTTAAGATCATTGTAATAATCAGTGTTCCGCATTGCAGATAATTAAGCAATTTCAGTTTTGACTTCTGTGGAGAATTTAGCTCCAAACCTGTGCACTTTCACAGGATAAGTATTCAAAGTTCCATATGGACAAAATGATCATCCAACAATCTCGAAAGTCACGCGCTGTGGGAACCTAGAATATGCCATGACACGAAAGCTACAAAAAAACTTTTATTTTTACTGTTTCAGAATTCCAGAAACTGTTTTTACAATATCACCGTCTAATATGTTACTCTACTTTTAAACTCAATGCATCTACACAATATGTTTCCAACAGTAAATCCGTAATATGCAACCAAAAACATGTTTAAAAAAAAACAGTGAATACAAGACTGAAATTACCATGAAAGTCTAAGCTTGTTAAAAGTTCTTATGGATCAGCTCTAACAAGTCATAAAATTCATTCAAGGAACACAGATGGTTCAACTAACAAGTTTTCTACAATATTATTCAACCATGTTTATTCATTTCACAAGGAATGAGCCCACCTAGAAAACCAAAAGCATTGTACGTAACAAACTAACGTGCATTATCCTCCTTGGGAGCTCTTCACAACATCAGCAACACCAATTCGTCTCACACAGAAATGAGTCAGGAATCTAATTAACTTATAAAACCAAAAGCATTGCACTTCTACAATCATGCATGTAATATCCTCCTGATAGCTGAAAGAAAAACAGGCCACTTCTTACTTAAACTGATATTCATTATTAGCAGCTCCTTTGCATGGGTATCCACCACTTGGGATTGAGAAGGTGTAAAAAGCATAGACATGTATCTGGATTTCCACCTCTGCGGAGAATGATATCCTTGGACAGCAGTGGTCAAGCCTCGTTTCCCATGAGGAGAACATGCAAAACTTGGCTTCAGATTGTTGGTCGCCATCTTTATCGGCTTTTATGGCCCCCGTATACAACAAACAGAACAGGGCAACACAATCCAATAAGAACCATCATGAAAGAGCTGTTGTCAAACAACCAGAATACACAACCAAATGTATCTAAAAGAATCCTTGGCACTTATTAAAGAAAACAATTTTTTTGTTACCAACTAGGTGGTAGATTTTATGGTATGAAATAAGTCAACAACATCTACACAGGAATTTCAGAAATTATACTTTGCCATTTGTCACAAGAATGAACAAACTCCAAAATATCAAAAGCTCAAAGCTTAACTTCACCAGGAACTCAAATATTTATCTTTTCTGTCTCCTAGAGTCTATAATTATATCAGGATTACAGGACTGCCGGTCCAGGTTTAACAACACTGATTCCAATTTGAACCTGATTTAGCTTTCAACTTTTGTGCTTTAATTTAGTTTTGCTTTCCACTTTTTTTGACCATGAAAAATTACCACCACAGCAACATTAGCTCAGAGCATCCCTGGTCACTGTTTAGCAGCCACGCCTTAGTCAAAGTCATGATGATTTCATCACGACACCCATGCCCTGGTTAAAAAAGCCCAGCTTTCTTGAAGGCCAAGGTTGCGAACAGGAAGTGGTCTCAACAGTAAATTCTATCTATGTTTTTTTGTTTTTTGGGCCAAATCAGAATACTTCTTCGGTATCATAATCTTTTCAAGTTTCTACGGTTTTCCTACTCCTGAAGCCTTGTTTCAACATAAACAGCCAAAAGAAGTAAACTATACCTGATGATCTAATCAATGGTTCAGCACTTACAAACTTCATTCAAGCTTTGCGATTAAACTACAATTTCTACTTCAGCCTTTAAGCCCTAGAACTACAAGAAGGAGCAATGTACATTATTTGGTGCAGGACATCAAAAGATCCAATATCATCTTCATTGACATTAATACGTAGAAAGTAGAAGTGTGTCAACTTGACGTAATCACTAATTTTTATCGATCAGTAGATAATTAATCAAATCCAGATATTCCAAATCATTTCTAAAGAAAACCGGTGCATAACACACACAATGAATTTCTACATAGATTCAAGACCTCTCTGCATCAAGAAACGAAAAAGGTTAGATTGTTAGGCAGTAAATATACCATTGCATTAAAAAGAGCTCGTGGCTGCAAGTAGGACAGCATGTTATCCATTGCTCTCTGATAATTAATATGTTTGAATATCCCTAAATGATTCCCATCGAGAAGTAAGAAGACAAAACAATATTCATTCAGTCAGAAGAAAATCATCATCTTAAATATAACGAATTGAAGAGGTAGGAATAAATTAGTTACCTCTTTCCTGGGCTGAACAAAAAATCACAAAGGTAGATTCCACCATGCAAGACAGAAAAGAACGTGCATTAAAACATATAACCAGCTACTTAGCATCAGACTAACAGTAACGATAAAGATGCTAAAAAAACTGCATTTTTGTGTGCGCGCGCGCGAGAGAGAGAGAGAGAGAGAGAGAGAGAGAGAGAGAGAGAGAGAGAGAGGGAGATAGAGAGAGAGAGAGAGAGAGAGAGAGAGAGAGAGAGAGAGAGTACGATTAACATATGTATACAAAGGTTTACCAAGAACGTCATCAATATTGGGCAGATCATCTTCAGTCCAACCAAATCCCGCGTCCACAATCCTCCTTGCAATAGCTACAGGCTGGTCACTTCTTCTGATTAGCTGCAATATAAGCAACCAGGTGAAACAAACCAAAAGCTGCGGATGGAGAAAGAGGAACAGAGTAAAAGAATAATGGATCTAAAAAGGAGTTGTATTAATGGTCAACCATTAATCCTAAAATTTTAAAAATTAAAAGCTATACTGAAACCAGCTAAGCTAGCTAGCACATCCAATGTCCCATTCAGTATGCTGGAATTGCTTGAAAGCATAGGCAATTCAGCAGCTCTTTTCCAATCTTTTGACAGCTATGAGGTGGAAAAATCGTGCCTACAGAATGCTAATATCAATTAAATAATTGAATCCTCATTGCCCATATCTCAGAAAAACCCATCTAGAACAAAGATGCAAAGAAAACAACTGCACATTATTTCCTCTTGAACATAGAAGACACATTGTCTTTCACATATATAATAACAACAATCAATTACTTATATCTATGGTACTATATTTGAAGTGGAATATGCCTGTGAATAGTAATTGCTCATGCAGCATATGAATTTCAATCACTAAATCTAGCCTCTTCCATTCCACTCTTATCTTTTTCCTCCTTCAATTTCTATGCAAAATTGCCAACAGACTTTCCTTCCTCAATGAATAATTGCAAGGTGACATTTGCTTTTGCATTCTTCTCCAGAATCAATCAGTCCCACCACAAACTCCACACCCCCTCCAACTCATCCATCAATGCCTCTGTAGCTAAAACTACACCCAATCAGCCAGTCCTGTGGACAAGTCGCCCTCCATAAACAGCTGTACAGTTCCAACACAAAACACAGCCTCCCAACAAACACCTCCCCCCCTCCAACAAAAAATATATATATGCGTGCGCTTGTGTCTATGTGCGCGTAGCATATATGTGTACATACATACAAAATCATTAATTCTATCCATGACAACAAAATCACTTTAAAAAAAAGAAAAAGATGATCAAGGTATGAGTATACCATTTGAATTTTCAATGCCTAACACCAATATGAGGACAAATGTTGGAATTTATCCCAGAACTCATTCTATCTAGCTTTTCTTTTCTGTTTTCTGCAGGTAAGATCACATCTAGATATAAAATAATTTCCAATCAGTCATTTATTTTTCCAATTTGGCCAAATTTGGGAGAAAAAAAAGGGACAAAAAGAAATCGTGAAAGTGAGACACCCTATGCTGTTTATAAGTTTAAAGAAGGAATAAGAGAAAGAAACTGGAGGATTTTGAATGATTGTACAATTAATAGATATTTTCCAAAGCTGGAGAGAAAAATGAGAGAAACTGTAGAAAAATAAAAATAAAAAGAACTTCCAGAAACACCAAGATTGATTTTAAGAAAGCCCTAAAACAAGTCATTTCTTTCCTATTCTCCCACAAAAAGATGGACCAACCAAGATTTCACCTTTGTTCTTTCCTCTCATAACTTAAGCTAGGTTATAAATGTCCTCATAAATTCCCGAACCAACCCTAAGGATGCTCTTCACAGATAGAAGTGGAAAACACAAGAACAATAAACATACATAGAAATTCGTTCTGTAAAAGATTTCGAGTAACAGCATGATTGACGTCATGGTTTTCTTCTTAATCGTGATTGCTGCAAGCTTGCCATTCCCAGATTCATGCTCCTCCTCAGAAACAGAAATAATTTGTGTGGAAAGACTTAGGCGTAATTTAATGTATAGCGCAGGAGACATATACTTAATAAGGCCTGAACCAGTGCATGAATCAGCGAGAAGCAATGCAGCCAGTTCAATAATCTTTCCTTCTCTTACATAACGATAAATAAGTTGATACATCTTCTCAGTCTTTGCATGTAATATAAGCCTACCAATTACACCATCAAGGGGTACAAGCTGCAATAGAATTGAATTGACACTATCAATAAGCTAACATTTGTCAACTCAAAATGATAAAAATAAAATAATTGAGACAAATTAAAATAAACTTTGAGAGAAATATGTGTACAAATTTCCGCTGGCAAAGGTAAAAAATCAATGCATAAACAGATTCGGATGGCCTCCAGAAAACCAGTTCTCTGCACAAAATAAGAAGACTTTCAAATAAATTCCAGTAACAATAAAAAACTGCATTAAAAAAAGATTCTGGAAAATCTTATTTTCTCTGTTTTGCCGGTTTGGAGGGAAAGGGATGAGAAGCTACCGCAGTTTAGCAAGAGAAACTTCAAGGGGTGTCATTCGATAATAGGGTGAGCTACGTTCCTTGCAGACGACATCAGATTTTGCTCCATATGCAATCAAGACCGAAACCATAAAGAAGTGAGGTGATAATACAGCAACATGGAGTGGGTAGAGTCCATCCTCATCAACTACATTATTTATGTCTATATTGAGTTCAGGTTTTCTCTTGGCCATTTCAACCAAGGCCCCCAAACAACATACGGCATTAGCGCGAATTATCCTTGACAACAGATCTGATACAAAATCAGCATCCTCAAACTTGCCATCCTGTCTTTGCTCTTCTATTAACTTCAGAAACTGACCGCGACTGTCCAATTTTAAGGCACGCCTAAGTTCTTCGTAGTAGGGATCTTCTTCATCTCTATAATTACATGCCACAGAATATTCCTTTGGAGGCCAAAATTTTTCCAACAGCACCCAAAAAGACACAAATTTTAGCCATCACAATTCACTTTTGAAGCCCAAATATTTGGAGAAAAAAGAAAAAGGAAAAGGAAAAGATCAAATCTTTAACGAAATTTTCAACACAAACCTTGACTTGGTACATTTCAATTATTCCGTTGGTAGTTATGGAGTTATTCACTGCCAAAAAGGGAAAAAAAAAACAAAAATTAACTAGCAAAAATGGAAAAACATCACCTCTTGGAAACAGCCCAAAAAAGTCAATTGGAGAAAGCGAGAAAATTAAGCTTACCTTACAACAGGACAGAGAAAGCAAGTTACTCTGCACTGGAAAATTAGATTGGATTAAAAATATTTTCCAGAAAATATTTTTATACTTTTCTCATGTTTAGTTGCAAAAAAAAGTCATTTGCAGAAAGCAAGAAAATTAAGCATACTTTACAACAGAAGCTAAAACGAGGCAGAGAAAGCAAGTTACTCTGCACTGAAAAATTAGGTTGGATTAAATATATTTTCTAAAAAATATTTTTATACTTTTCTCATGTTTGGTTAGGTCTCAGAAAATCTTTTCCTAGTGAAAATGATTTACATCATTGGCTGTAAAATAACTTACCCAATAAACTTACTGAAGTTGTTTTCCAGAGAGGCCAGCCACAATACTCCCCCTCTCCCCCCCAACCATCAACGGCAATTAAACTAACCGCCATCAATATTGATAGACCTACCGTTTGTTACTTCAGATTCTAGACTGTAAATCTGCCTAGGACATCGATGAGAAGCAGGAGGAGAGAAATTGATAAAGAACTATTTGGAAAGTGGGAAAGAAAAGATCTTATAGATCAATAAAGCATACAAAATGTAAATCTATGAATAGATTTTCAAATCTTTTACCGGATTTGGGTAGCAAAATATTCTCGGGAAATTTGCTTCAATTGTCTTGAATTCTTTACTGGTCTTCGTCAAATGGTTGAGTTGGAAAAATATTATGCTTTTTTACGTGGCTGTTGCTCTATTTTCTTCTTGATAGGAAAAATAATGGTGTTAGTGTAGAGGGGTAGAGGATGGTAGTTTGTGGAGGTTGAAGCGCAGCGGCGGCGGTGAAGAGCTGTAGACAGACAAGGGCAAAATCTGTATACGGACAAGGGGTAAATGCTTCTTTGCCAAACTGGGGATTGGTTTGGTATTACGGACAAATCTCAGGGAATAAACGTAATTAAAGCCTAAGTTTTTTATTTTTTTTCCCTGGCTTAAAGAATGGGGAAAGTGGTCATCCCATATTCTTTACAACTGGATTTGGTTTAATAATGTTTTATAAATTGATAATTGAAAGGTAGTTAAATGCTGAAATTGACAGTTAGGGAACTTCCCCAGCATCAATTGGAGGTAGTTAAGTGCTGAAATTGGCTTAATACTATGATGCTGGGGAAGTTCCCTAACTGTCAAAACATCCAAAAAACTTCATAGACGCACGTGTAGCATGAGGCTGTAAATTTAATCTTCGATCCGGATAATATAGACATGATCAAAGACTCAACCAAATTGAATACTTTGATTAATTGATGTACATATGCAAGTTGTACATGTAAAGTTTAAATGTCTTCAGTTGATGTACATATTTCGTTGGGTGATAAACAGAGTTTGGAAAAGATAGAATGTATATTGGTAAAATAGCGATTACTTACAAATGTACAAAAAATCTATGTTTATAGACTTGTAGATGATTAATAAATATAGACATAATATAAAATGAATCTAGACATGATAAAGGGATAATTTCACATACTTCTCCTGAAGTTTGTCATGATTATACTCACCTCCCTTCAAGTTTTAAAAATTACATTTATACCATTATGTTTATATTTTTTATAATAAAACAAGCCCATTATGATAATATAACCCAAAATCATCAATCAAGCACATTAAAATATCTTTAATTACTTTTAAAAGAAATAAATAAATCTTAAAAAAATAAATTAATTAGTCATAAAAATATCAAAATGACTTATATTCTTACATCAATTTTTAAATTTCACCAAATATTACTCCTCCAAAACTCTGTTATCTGATTAATTTAAATAAATTTATTTTATTTGTCAAAATTTTACAAACAAATATGTTAACAATAAAGAGATGACCAATTTAAAAACAATTAAATATATTCAAGATGTTTGGTTGGTGTTTTGGGATAATGTTATCAAAATAGACCTGTTTTGTTATAAAAAAATATAAACACGAGGGGTATAGGTTCAATTTTCAAAACCCGAGAGAATATGAGTGCAACGATAACAAATCTCAAGAAGTTATGTAAAATTAACCCGATGATAACTCAAAATTTAATATATAACGAAATTAGACATCATATATACTCAAATAGATGAAATATTCCCTAATCAATTATAAATCAATTATGTAATCAAATCTATAATATTTACATTAACACTCTCCCACAAACTCAAACAAGTTGCAAAGAGACCACTCAAGATTATAAATGAAATCTTGAAATGGCCGCAGAAAATACCATGAAATAGATTAAGAACTGTAAAATGCTACAAAAACAAAATATCACGAGAATGATAAATATTGTAGATGTGCGCAAGTTGTACATTTACAAATTTGAGTGTCTTCAGTGGTAATAAATCATATTAGTCAGTATTTGTCAACAAGTTACAAAATTAACTTTTGTGATCATTTGTGTACACAATTGGACCAGGTGAGTCGATATAACACTAAATAATTGGCAAAGACATCTTTAAGCTTCCTCATGTGATCTAGCGAAAAATCTTGATCAGGTGGCCACTAAAAACAACATTAAGAAACCGTGCCAGCCCAATGCTTTTGGTTTTGTTGTGTTGAAAGAGTTTGAAAGAATTTGGAGCGCAAGAACATGCGTGTTTTTCGGGATTTCTGTTTGTTTGATTATTTTTTTTAGAAATATATTTTTTAAAAATTTTATACATATTTTTTGACTAACTTTTCTATATTATAAAACACATTTATCAAGACTATTTAAAACTAATATAATAATATTTTTTAAAAAATGCATAAAAAAACAGCTATCTAGGCTGTTAACAAGCTCACTGCTTTATGCTAATCTCTATTTCACGTTATTTCCTTTTGGGAGCTCTTTTGTTTGCATTGATGCTTTCTAGACACATGGCCATCTTAATTTTAAGGGGTGTTTGGTAAGAGGAGTTTGTGATTGAGAATGGTATTAAAATCATAATGGGAGTTTAGGTTCGGAGGATAGGATTTGGGATTTGGGAATGAACCCAAATATTTGGGTTTCCCCAAATTCCAACCATTTTGGAGGATTTTGTTCAAACTCAAATTTGATTCCCAAATTTGTAAACACACACACATGTGCGCGCGCACACACACATAAATAAATAAATATAAATTATCTATTTATTTATTTATATATATACACACATGTACATATACTTATGCCTACGTACATATGTACACATACATACATACATACATACATACACATATATTTATTTACTTATTTATTTATTTATATTTATTTATTATATATATACGCACACACATACATATACATATACCTACGTATATATGTACACGTACACATACATACATATATATTTATTTATGTATTTATTTACTTATATATACACACATATATACATAGACATATACCTACGTATATATTTACACATACATATACATACATACATACGTATACACATATGTGTGTGTGTTAATCTATTTATTTATCTATTTACTTGTTTCTATACACGCACACATATACGTATGCATATACCTACGTATATATGTATATGTACATATACATACATATACATATGTATTTATTTATTTCTATATATACACACACATGCACATATACATATACCTACGTATATATGTACACGTACATATACGTACATGCATACACATAGATATTTATTTACTTATTTATTATTTATTAATTAATTAATTTATATATACACACACACATATACATATACCTACATATATATGTACACGTACACGTACATGCATACATATACATATATATAGATAGTTATTTAATTATTTATGATTATATATATTATTTATGTATTTATTTATTTATTTACTTATATACACATAATACACAAATACCTATACATAAACCCACGTATATGTGTACATGTACATATATATATACATATGTGTGTGTATATTTATTTATTTTTATATATTTATTTATATATTTATATATATACACATGCGTATACATACACATAAACCAAACAGTAATTATGATAATGATACCTATTATAGGTATTGAACTAAATAAATGTATTGGAATTGGAGGTTTCATTCTAAACCTATGAATAATGATTTTGATTCTGATTTCGATTATTGAGTGCGAACAAAACGCCCCTGTAATTGTGTTCATAAATTTTGAATTGGGCTTCATTTGATAACAATTTGACCGAATTGATTTCAAGCTTCCATTGTAAACCAAATGTGGCCCAACTTGATTCCAATCGAAACTTAAAACTCAATGGTTGTCTAAATTCCTGTGTATGTTAAACACTTCGGGTGAAACTAATTTTCATTTAATAAAGCTCACATAAGAATTCAACTCCTAAAAGAATATTAATAAGGAATCATCCACTGTAGATTTTCCGTACAACGACGGCATAAGGATAGTTTTCTCCAATAATTCTAATTTCAAGCCTAGACAACAATTTTGAAGTACTCCAGGCGAGAATCAATGCCCATTTGTTGATAAGTTCTGCAAATTTTCCGTAACTTTCAAGTTTTTTTTTTTTTTTTTTTTTGCCATTGGCGATAAATAAGCATTAAAATAATATTTCCTTTGCAGTTATTTACTTCAAACTATGTACACATTACATTTATTAATAATAAATATAAGATTGCTTTTATTGACTAAAAATTGAAGTGTAAATTGACTAAAAAGATCAATTGAGTTACATTTCGGTCAAACCTTAATCTCACTTAAGTTTTAGACTTCTAATTGATGCCAAAGGACCAGGTAAGTTCATCTAATCAAGTTTTCTAAAATGTATGCTCGTGGCACTTTTTGATAATCTGAGAACTAAATTGAATTTATTGCAAAGTTTCCTATCTATCTCAAAAGAAAAAAGAACAAAAAAATAAAAGAAGGAACGAAGTTCAAAGTCCATGAGGACAGCACAGGCATAGAAGTGCGGGGTAATTTATTGCTTGAACTTTTACAGGTCATTCCAATTTGATTTTATTTGAAGACACAAATTAGTCAACTTTACCATCAAATCATTGCTTACGGTAAAAAATAATAACTCAGTTTAGATAGATTATTTAGAATTTTTTTGTGAATTATTTAAAAAGTTCAACAGCATTTTTTATTATTATTTTTAAATGTCAAAAGTTGGTCAATTTCTATTGACGTTTGTTGAAATGGGAGAAGTGTTTGAATTTTTTTTTTTTTGAAAAACTTATTTAATATGTTTAAAAGTTCTTAATAACTTGTTTCACTTTTCACACAATTATTTACAAAACATAGCATTTTTTCAACAATTTTGTTCAAAAAAAAGAAAAAAAATTTGTGACGAACATTTTGAGCTCCATTTACGACGTCAATGGAGTATAATAGAGTAACGAGCAGTGGCACCAGTTGCTGGTCCACATCCGATAAAGTGAGAATTTTGGAATGAGAAGGAAAATTGCATTCAAAATTCAAAAGATGAGAGGCAAATTTGTTGACTTTTGTTGAAAATTTTTCAAATAATTTTCATTATCCAAACACTTTTGAACATTTTTTTTCCAAATAAATTTCAAATAATGATATAAAAATTGAGCCAATATTGTTGCAGTAATAATGGCAACTTGAACAAATTTGTAACATACCCTGGTCAAAAATAACATTTGTAGTAATAACATGTTATGTCTCTAAATAACATTGGCTCTGTTTGGATAGAATATTTGAAGTGTATTTTGAGAATTATTTAAAAAATTTATTTAGAGTGTGTTTTTTATTAACTTTTGTTGAAATGGAGGGAAGTGTTTGGATTTTAAAAATTTTTTGAAAACCTTATTTGAAATGTTTAAAACTTTATAACCACTTATTTACCTTTTTACACAATTATTCATAAAAAGTAATATTTTTTCAAAAAAAAAAAGAAAAAATTTGCGATGACCATTTCAAGCTCCATTTATAATAGTAATGGAGTGACAAGCATTGACACTGAACGCTGCTCGTTATTCCTATGCCTTCCTCGTTGCTTCTAAAAAATATAACATTCATGATATCGTAGATGATCATAGAAACTCCTTTGGGTACTTTTTAGTTTCGTTCCTGTAATGTTTGTTGCAAATTTTTTCGTTTCCCTAAACAAAATTTGTTGCAAAAAATGCTACGTTTTGTAATTAATTGTCTAAAAAGTGAAAGAAGCTGTTAGGAAGTTTTGAACATTTCAAATAAAATTTTCAAAAAAATTTTAAAGTTCAAAAAATGAGAGGAAAAATTATTAACTATTGTTGAAAATTTTTCTAAATAATTTTTACATATCTAAACACTTTTGAAAAAAATTCAAATAATGCTCAAATAATCATATCTAAATAGAGCCAATATTATTGTTACAAATTTGTTTCATGCGAGAACATTCCAACATAGTTAAAATTCAGAGAATTCACTCAGTAAGTGGTCATGGTTGGTAAGCTTTGAGCATGGGTGTTGGTTCAAGAGCAAAACGAGGGAGCGGTTTTACCAGTTTTATTTATGGCAGAGAACTTGATGAAATGTGAGTGCCAAAAATTGACAATTCAATGTTGTTTGGTCGGCATTTACTTGGGGTGGACCAGAGTGGTCCCTCTCGACTTTCGTCAGTTTTCTTGGTGGTTTTATTTATTTTTTTTTGGGGCAAGATACGTAGGCATTTGACTTGCGTGTGAAATTACGTTGTTGGATTACGTCATGATGCTATTCCAACGTTAAAAATCTTTCTACTCTATATCCATATCTATATCTTATATTATATTATATTATATTATATTATATTATATTATTTTATCTCTTTCTTACTACCAAATAAAAAGGAATAATTACACAAACCTCCCCTGACGTTCATGACAATTACAGACAGCTCTTCCCAAGTTTGTAAAATTACACATAGTTCCCTTGGTCACTTGAAAATACTGATGCACCTTTAGCAAAATTCTCAAATCAATAGCTTAAATTCATTTGTGTATGAGTTATATATTTTTGTTGCTTATGTTTTATTTTTTAGTTTTGTTTTTATTATCAATTTCAAATGTTATCGTATACTTCTTCTAGTTATTTTTATTGCTATTGTAAAGATTCAAAAACAATTGTAAGTTAGTCAAAAAAAAAAAAGGAAAATACACAATTATGAGGGATAGATTGTCAAGGTGGATTTAGAAAGTGATGAATCACTCAAAGAGTACATAACTAATTCATTCTTTTTGGTTGTCCTTTGACTACAAATATGGTTGATATTTTGGTTATGAATCGCTTTTTTCTTTTTTCTTTTTTTTTGGTGGGCAATGGTACCATTGCTTTTGAAATGGAGCGGATGCTGGATTTATTTATTTATTTATTTTTGGATATTGAAAATCTAATTTGCTATTCCAATGTCCTATAAATTGATAATTGAAGGTAGTTAAGTGCTAAAATTGATAGTTAAGGAAGAACTTTTCAAACCAAAGATAATTGAGGGGGGTATTTTGCAATTAACCGCATTTTATTTGTCTAAAACAAATTTTAGATAAAATTATAAAATTGAATCTATCGCTGTGATTTAATAAAAACAAGGAAACTTGAACCTACCAGTTACCATCGGGCTTGATACCTTTTCGATTGTTGTCTGAGGTCTCGATTAAGATAGATCGAAGTTGGAAAAATAGATATATGTATCTATATAAATATAGATATGGCAAAATTCGTTTAAGAACTCATATACTCGAGTTTTACTAGGTTTACGAGTATTCTCCTACTTTTTATATTAGACTCGACCGAAAGAATGGACCCGATTTATAATCGTATCATCTTAATTTACTGCAACTGGTGGGCTTAGGTTGAAATTGAATCCAAAGATTTCAGGATGTGGTTTTGGATTTGAGTGGACTACTATTGATTTTTCGGTAACGAGTCCAAACAGTTAGCCCGTTTGTTAATTGTTGCAACTAGTCCACTTGGTTTGCACGTTTTGTGGACCGACCAAATTAGAACCCAATCTGAAAATTGGATGAAACCTACACAGCAATTTTAAAGGTTGGGCTAGGTTGGGTTGGGTCAGTTAGATTTTGGGGTCTCAAATGAACAACTTTTTCGACCTGCACTCAACAATCAAATTTCTAATTGCTAGTAAAAGTGATTAGCCCATTGAACTCTGCAATTGGTAGTAGAAGTAATTAGCCTATTGAACTCTTTTCGTTTTGATTGTGTTTCGTTGTTTGAATCTTTGAGGGAGTCGATGGGAACTAAATCACTATCAGACTAAAAGGTGCATTATGTACCTATTTAAATGTTTTATAAGAGGTAGGAGTTGAACCCCTAATTTCCTCTCTAACTTAGCCTTTAAAAGATTGGTAGTGACCGCCCGACCAAGTTAGGTTGTCTATCAACAATAAGGACTCAACACACACAAACTGATTCATTTAGGAGTCTACAATAACATAAGAAACTCAAAAGCATTGCGTTCGCACAGTTTCTTAATGTTATTTTCAGTGCCCACTTGATGAAGACTTTTTGCTAGATCTCACAATAAAACTTAAATATGTTGTCACCAATTATTCGCGTTGCATCACCTGCTCCGATTGTGTATTACAAACAATCATTTCAAAGAATAGGAAAAGAATGAATTTCTGACAAACTTTTCAACACTAATCTCGTTTGGTTACATTTCAATATTCTGTTGGTGGTTATGAAGGTATTCACGGCCAAAAAGAAAAAATAAAAATTAACTTGCAAAAATGAAAAAGCATCACCTCTTGAAAATACCTCAAAAAAGTCAACCTCTGACCTGCAATTTCACTTAACTTTTAAAGGCTCTATAGTGACCACCCAACCAAGTTGGGTTGGTTATCAACAACAAGTATTCGACACACACAAGCTGATTCATTTTCGAGTTTACAATAACACAATAAAGCCAAAATCATTGTGCTTACACAGTTTCTTAAGGTTATTTTCAGTGACCACTTGATAAAATTTTTTCGCTAGATCCAATTATAATGCTTAATGATGTTGTCACCAATTATTTACGTTATACCACCTGCTCCCATTGTGTATTAAAAACAATCATTTCAAAGAAAAGGAAAAGATCGAATTTTTGACAAAATTTTCAACACTAATCTCGTTTGAGTACATTTCAACATTTCGTTAGTGGTTATGAAGGTATTCACAGCAAAAAAAAAAAAAAAAACAAAAATTAACTTGCAAAAATGAAAAAACATCATCTCTTGAAAACACTCCAAAAAAGTAAACTCTTGACCTCCCATTCCACTTAACCTTTAGAGGCTTTATAGTGACCACCCAACCAAGTTGGGTTGGTAGTCAACAATGAGTATTCAACACACACAAGCTGATTCATTTAGGAGTATACAATAACACAACAAAGCCAAAAGCATTGTGTTTGCACAGTTTCTTAATATTATTTTCAATGCCCACATGATGAAGATTTTTCGCTAGATCCAATGATGATGCTTAAAGATGTTGCCATCAATTATTCACGTTATACCACCTGCTCCAATTGTGTATTACAAACAATCATTTCAAATAAAAGGAAAAGATCAAATTTTTGACAAAATTTTCGACACTAACCTCGTTTGAGTACATTTCAATATTTCGTTAGTGGCTATGAAGGTATTCACGGTTAAAAAGAAAAAACAAAATTTAATTTACAAAAATAAAAAAAAATTGCCTATTGAAAACACCTCGAAAAAGTCATTTGGAGAATGTAAAAAAATTAAGCTTGCCTTACAACAGGAGTAAAAACGATACAGATAAAGCAAATTACTGTGCAATGAAAAATTATGTCACATTAAAAATGTTTTCTAGAAAATAATTTTATAATTTTCTCATGTTTGGTTGCAATAAGGTCTCGGAAAATCTTTTCCTTGTGAAAACGATTTACATCATTGGCTGTAAAATAACTTACTCAGTAAATCTACTGAAGTCGTTTTCCAGAGATGCTGGCCACAACACACTTCTTCTCTCTAGATTAAAAACACGTCTCAACCATCAATGCAACATAAACTAACAGTCATTAATATTGATAAATTTACAACCAAACCTACCGTCTGTTACTCTACATTTCTCGTTTAATTTGCTATTCCAATGTCCTATAAATTGATAATTGAAGGTAGTTAAGTGCTAAAATTGACAGTTAACTCGTTTGTTAATTGTTGCAACTAGTCCAACTTATTTGCACGTTTTGTGGATCGACCAAATTAGAACCCAATCCGACAATTGGACGAAACCTACACAGCAATTTGAAAGGTTGGGTTAAGTTGGATTGGGTTCGATCTGTTGGATTTTGGAGTCTCAAATGAACGGCTTTTTCGACCTACACTCAACAATCAAATTTGTAATTGCAAGTACAAGTGATTAGCCCATTAAACCCTGTAATTGGTAGTAGAAGTGATTAGTCTATTGAACTCTTTCAGTTTAATTGTGTTTCGTTGTTTGAATCTTTGAAAAAAATTGAGAACTGAATCACCATAAGACAAAACAGGTGCAATATGTACCTATTTAAATGTTTGATAGGAGGCAGGAGTTGAGCCCTTAATCTCCTCTCCTACATAGCCTTTAAAAACGCAGTAGTGACCGCTCGACTAAGTTGGGCTGGCAATCAACAATACGAACTCGACACACACAAATTGATTCATTTAGAAGTCTACAATAACACAACAAAGCCAAAAGCATTGCGCTCGTACAATTTCTTAATGTTATTTTTAGTGCCCACTTGATGAAGACTTTTTGTTAGATTCCATGATGATTCTTAAATATGTTGTCACCAATTATTCACGTTATACCAACTGTTTCGATTGTGTATTACAAACAATCATTTCAAAAAATAGGAAAAGATCGAATTTTTGTCAAAATTTTCAACACTAACCTCATTTGGGTACATTTCAATATTCTGTTGGTGGTTATGAAGGTATTCACTGCCAAAAAGAAAAAATAAAAATTAACTTGCAAAAATGAAAAAACATCACCTCTTGAAAATAGTTCAAAAAAGTCAATCTCTAACTTCCCATCCGACTTAGCTTTTAAAGGCTCTATAATGACTACCAAATCAAGTTGAGTTGGTTATCAACAATAAGTATTCAACACACACAAGTTGATTCATTTAAGAGTCTACAATAACACAATAAAGTCAAAGTCATTGTGCCTGCACAGTTTCTTAAGGTTATTTTAAGTGACCACTTGATAAAATTTTTTTGCTAGATCCAATGATGATGTTTAAAGATGTTGTCACCAATTATTCGCGTTATACCACCTGCTCTAATTGTGTATTACAAATAATCATTTCAAAGAAAAAGAAAATATCAAATTTTTGACAAAATTTGAAACACTAACCTCGTTTGAGTACATTTTAACATTCCGTCAGTGGTTATGAAGGTATTCATGGCAAAAAAGAAAAAACAAAAATTAATTTACAAAAATGAAAAAATATTATCTCTTGAAAACACTATAAAAAAGGGAACTCTTGACCTCCTATTCCATTTAGCCTTTAGAGGCTTTATAGTGACTACCCAACCAAATTGGGTTGGTTGTCAATAATAAGTATTCAACACAAAAGTTGATTCATTTAGGAGTTTACAATAACACAACAAAGCCAAAAGTATTGTGTTGGCGCAGTTTCTTAATGTTATTTTTAGTGCCCACTTGATAAAGACTTTTCGCTAGATCTAATGATGATGCTTAAAGGTGTTGCCATCAATTATTCACGTTATACCACATGTTCTAATTGTGTATTACAAACAATGATTTCAAAGAAAAGAAAAAGATCAAATTTTTGACAAAATTTTCAACACTAACCTCGTTTGAGTACATTTCAACATTTCGTTTCGTGGTTATGAAGGTATTCATGGTAAATAAAAATAAAAATTAATTTACAAAAATGAAAAAATATCGCCTATTGAAAACATTCCAAAAAAGTCATTTGGAGAATGTAGGAAAATTAAGTTTGCCTTACAATAGGAGCAAAAACAATACTAAAAAAGGAAGTTACTGTGCACTAAAAAATTAGATCACATTAAAAATGTTTTCTAGAAAATAATTTTATAATTTTCTCATGTTTGGTTGCAATAATGTCTCAGAAAATCTTTTCCTAGTGAGAACGATTTACATCATTGGCCCTCTAAATCTACTGAAGTTGTTTTCCAAAGACGCTAGCCACAATACTTTTCTTCTCCCTTAATTAAAAACACGTCTCAACCATCAGTGCCACATAAACTAACAGTAATTAATATTGATAGATCCACAACCAAACCTACCGTCTGTTACTCCAGATTCCTCATCTAATTTGTTATTACAATATCCTATAAATTGATAATTGAAGGTAGTTAAGTGCTAAAATTGATAACTAGTCCATCTGTTAATTGTTGCAATTAGTCCAACTGGTTTGCACATTTTGTAAACCGACCAAATCAGAACCCAATTCGACAATTAGACGAAACCTACACAACAATTTGAAAAGATGGGTTGGGTTGGGTCAGTTGGATTTTGGAGTCTCAAATGAATGGCTTTTTTAACCTGCATTCAACAATCAAATTTGTAATTGCTAGTACAAGTGATTAGCTCATTGAACGCTGTAATTGGTAGTAGAAGTAATTAGCCTATTGAACTCTTTTCGTTTTAATTGTGTTTCGTTGTTTGAATCTTAGGGGGAAAATTGAGAATTGAATCACTATCATACAAAACATGTGCATTATGTAAGTATTTGAATTTTGATAGGAAGCAGAAGTTGAACCCCTAATCTTCTCTCCTACTTAGCCTTTAAAAACTTAGTAGTGACCGCCCGACCAAATTGGATTAGCTAGCAACAATAAGGACTCAACACACACAAACTGATTCATTTAGAAGTCTATAATAACACAACAAAGCCAAAAGTATTGTGCTCACACAGTTTTTAAATGTTATTTTTAGTGCCCACTTGATGAAGACTTTTTGTTAGATCCTATGATGATGCTTAAATATGTTGTCACCAATTATTTACGTTCTACCACCTGGTTCGATTGTGTATTACGAACAATTATTTCAAAGAAGAAAAGAAGATCGGATTTTTGACAAAATTTTCAACACTAAGCTCGTTTGGGTGCATTTCAATATTCTGTTGGTGGTTATGAAGATATTCACGACCAAAAAGAAAAAATAAAATTTAACTTGAAAAATTAAAAAAACATCACCTTTTAAAAATACCCCAAAAAAGTCAACCCTTGACCTCTCATTTCACTTTGCCTTTAAAGGCTCTATAGTGACCATCCAACCAAGTTAAGTTGATTATCAACAATAAATATTCAACACACACAAGTTATTCGTTTAGGAGTCTACAATAACACAACAAAGCCAAAAGTGTTGCGTTCGCACAGTTTCTTAATGTTATTTTTAGTGGTCACTTGATGAAGACTTTTTGCTAGATCCAATGGTGATGATTAAATTTGTTGTCACCAATTATTCACGTTATATAACATGTTCCGATTGTGTATTGCAAACAATCATTTCAAAGAACAGGAAAAGATCAAATTTTTGATAAAATTTTCAACACTAACCTCATTTGGGTACATTTCAATATTCTGTTGGTGGTTATAAAGGTATTCACGGCCAAAAAGAAAAAGCAAAAATATATCTTGAAAAAATAAAAAAACATCACCTTTTGAAAATACTCCAAAAAAGTAAACTCTTGATCTCTCATTCTACTTAACCTTTAGTGGCTCTATAGTGATCACCTAACCAAGTTGGGTTGGTTGTCAACAATGAGTATTCAACACACACAAACTGATTCATTTAGGAGTCTACAATAACATAACAAAGCCAAAAACATTGTGCTTGTAAAGTTTCTTAATGTTATTTTCAGTGCCCATTTGATAAAGACTGTTCGCTAGATCCAATGATAAAACTTAAAGATGTTGCCATCAATTATTCGTGTCATACCACCTGCTCCACTTGTTTATTACAAACAATCATTTCAAAGAAAAGAAAAAGATCGAATTTTTGATAAAATTTTCGACATTAACCTCGTTTGAGTACATTTCAACATTCCGTTGGTGGTTATGAAGGTATTCATGGCCAAAAAGAAAAAACAAAAATTAACTTGCAAAAATGAAAACAATCACCTTTTGAAAACACCCCAAAAAAGTCAATTCCTGACTTCTCATTCCACTTAGCCTTTGAAGGCTCTATAGTGACCACCCAACCAAGTTGAGTTGGTTATCAACAATAAGTATTCAACACACACAAGCTATTTATTTAGGAGTCTAGAATAACACAACAAAGCCAAAAGCATTGCGCTCGCACAATTTCTTAATGTCATTTTCAGTGGCCACTTGATGAAAACTTTTTGTTAGATCCCATGATGACACTTAAATATATTGTCATCAATTATTCTCGTTATATCACCTATTTCGATTGTGTATTACAAATAATCATTTTTAAAAAGAGGAAAAAATCAAATTTTTGACAAAATTTTCAACACTAATCTCGTTTGGGTACATTTCAATATTCTGTTGGTGATTATGAAAGTATTCGCGACCAAAAAGAAAAAACCAAAATTAACTTGCAAAAATGAAAAAATATCTCCTTTTGAAAACACCCCAAAAAAGTCAACCCCTAACCTCTCATTCCACTTAGTCTTTAAATGCTTTATGGTGATCACCCAACTAAGTTGAGTTGGTTATCAATAATAAGAATTCAACACACACAAACTGATTCATTTAGGAGTCTTTTATAATTCAATAAAGCCAAAAGCATTGTGCTCACACAATTTCCTAATATTATTTTCAGTGCTCATTTGATAAAGACTTTTTGCTAAATCCAATGATGATGATTAAATTTGTTGTCACCAATTATTCACGTTATACCACTTATTTCGATTGCATATTGCAAACAATCATTTCAAAGAACAGAAAAAAGATCAAATTTTTGACAAAATTTTCAATACTAACCTCGTTTGGGTACATTTCAATATTTTGTTGGTGGTTATGAAGGTATTCACGGCTAAAAAGAAAAAATAAAAAATAACTTGCAAAAATGAAAAAACATCACCTCTTGAAAACACTCCAAAAAAGTCAACTTCTGACATCCCATTCTACTTACTCTTTAAAGGCTCTATAGTGATCACCCAACCAAATTCGGTTAGTTATCAATAATAAGAACTCAACATGCACAAGTTGATTCATTTAGGAATCTACAATAATACAACAAAGCCAAAAGCATTGTACTTGCACAGTTTTTTAATGTTATTTTCAGTGCCCACTTGATAAAGACTTTTTGCTAGATCCAATAATGATGCTTAAAGATGTTGTCACCATTTATTCGCGTTATACCACTTGCTCCAATTGTGTATTACATACAAGCATTTCAAAGAAAAGAATAGATCAAATTTTTGACAAAATTTTCAACACTAACCTTGTTTGAGTACATTTCAACATTCTTTTGGTGGTTATGAAGGTATTACAATCAAAAAGAAAAAATAAAAATTAACTTGCAAAAATGTAAAAACATCACCTATTGAAAACACCCATATAAGTCATTTGGAGAATGCAAGCAAATGAAGCTTGCCTTACAACAGGAGCAAAAACGATACGGAGAAAGCAAGTTACTGTGCACTGGAAAATTAGGTCGGATTAAAAATATTTTCTAGAAAATAGTTTTATTATTTTCTCATGTTTGGTTGAAATAAGGTCTTAGAAAATCTTTTCCTAGTGAAAACGATTTACATCATTAGCTATTAAATAACTTACCTAGTAAACCTATTGAAGTTGTTTTCCAGTGAAGCTGGCCACAATACTCACTTTCTCCGTTGATTAAAAACATGCCTCAACCATCAATACCGCATAAACTAATAGTCATTAATATTGATAGATCCACAACCAAATCTACCATCTGTTACTCTAGATTTCTCGTCTAATTTGCTATTCCAATGTCCTATAAATTGATAATTGATGGTAGTTAAGTGCTAAAATTGATAGTTAAGGAAGAACTTTTCAAACCAAAGATAATTGAGGGGGGTCTTTTGCAATTAGCCGCATTTTATTTGTCTAAAACAAATTTTAGATAAAATTATAAAATTGAACCTATCACTGTGATTTAATAAAAACAAGGAAATTTGAACCTACCTGTTTCTATCGGGCTTGATCCCTTTTAAATTGTTGTCTGAGGTCTCGATTAAGACAGATCGAAGTTAGAAAAATAGATATACGTATGTATGTATATATATATATATATATATATATATGAAAGAATTTGTTTAAGAACTCAGATACTCGAGTTTTACTACGTTTACGAGTATTCTCCTAATTTTTATACTAGACTCGACAGAAAAAATGGACCCGATTTATAATCGTATAATTCAATTCACTACAACTGGTGGGCTTGAGTTGAAACTGAATCCAAAGATTTCAAGATGTGGTTTTAGATTTGAGTGGACTACTATTGGTATTTCGGCAATGAGTCCAAACAGTTAGCTCGTCTGTTAATTGTTGCAACTAGTCCAATTGGTTTGCACATTTTGTGGACCGACCAAATCAGAACCCAATCCGACAATTGGACGAAACCTGCACAGCAAGTTGAAAGGTTGGGTTGGGTGGATTTTGGGGTCTCAAATGAATGGCTTTTTTGACCTGCACTCAACAATCAAATTTGTAATTGCTAGTTCAAGTGATTAGCCCATTGAACTCCATAATTGGTAGTAGAAGTGATTAGCCTATTGAACTCTTTTTGTTTTAATTGTGTTTGGTTGTTTGAATCTTTGGGAAAAAAATTGGAAATTGAATCACTATCAGACTAAACATGTATATTATGTACCTATTTAAATTTTTGATAGGGGGCAAGAGTTGAACCCCTAATGTTCTCTCCTACTTAGCCTTTAAAAGCTTAGTAGTGACCGCCCGACCAAGTTGGGTTGGCTATCAACAATAAGGACTCAACACATACAAATTGATTCATTTAGGAGTCTACAATAACACAACAAAGCCAAAAGCATTGCGCTTGCACAGTTTCTTAATGTTATTTTCAGTGCCCACTTGATGAAGACTTTTTGCTATATCTTATGATGATGCTTAAATATGTTGTCACCAATTATTCAAGTTATACCACCTGCTCCGATTGTGTATTACAAACAATCATTTCGAAGAAGAGGAAAAGATCAAATTTTTGACAAAATTTTCAACACTAACCTCATTTGAGTACATTTCAATATTTTGTTGGTGGTTATGAAGGTATTCACGGCCAAAAAGAAAAAACAAAAATTAACTCGCAAAAATAAAAAACATCACCTTTTGAAAACACTCCAAAAAAGTCAACCCCTAATCTCTCATTCCACTTAGCCTTCAAAGGCTCTATAGTGACCACCTAACCAAGTTGGGTTTGTTATCAACAATAAGTATTCAACACACAAAAGCTGATTCATTTAGGAGTCTACAATAACACAACAAACCTAAAAACATTGTGCTTGCACAGTTTCTTAATGTTATTTTTAGTGCCCACTTGATAAAGACTTTTTGTTAGATCCAATGATGATACTTAAAGATGTTGTTACCAATTATTTGCGTTATACCACCTGCTCCAATTGTGTATTACAAACAATAATTTCAAAGAAAAGAAAAATATCATATTTTTGACAAAATTTTCAATAGTAACCTTGTTTGAGTACATTTCAACATTCTGTTGATGGTTCTGAAGGTATTCAAGGCCAAAAAGAAAAAACAAAAATTAACTTGCAAAAATGAAAAAATATCACCTATTGAAAACAACCCGAAAAAGTCATTTGGAGAATGCAAGAAAATTAAGCTCGTCTTACAACAGAAGCAAAAATGATACAAAGAAAGTAAGTTACTATGCAATAAAAAATTAGGTCGGATTAAAAATATTTTCTAGAAAATAATTTTATAAATGTTTAGTTGCAATAAGGTCTAAGAAAATATTTTCCTAGTGAAAACGATTTATATCATTGGCTGTCAAATAACTTACCCAGTAAACCTACTGAAGTTATTTTTCAGAGATGCTGGGCACAATACTCCCCTTCTCCCTAGATTAAAAACATGCCTCAACCATCAATGCCACATAAACTAACAGTCATTAATATTGATAGATCCACAACCAAACCTGTCGTCTGTTAATCCAAATTCCTCGTCTAATTTGCTATTCCAATGTCCTATAAATTGATAATTGAAGGTAGTTAAGTGCTAAAATTGACAGTTAAGGAAGAACTTTTCAAACCAAAGATAATTGAGGGGGGTATTTTGCAATTAACCGCATTTTATTTGTCTAAAACAAATTTTAGATAAAATTATAAAATTGAACCTATCACTGTGATTCAATAAAAACAAGAAAATTTGAACCTGCCTGTTTCTATCGGGCTTGATACCTTTTTAATTGTTGTCTGAGGTCTCGATTAAGACAGATCGAAGTTGGAAAAATATATATATGTATATATATGGCAGAATTCATTTGAGAACTCAGATACTCGAGTTTGACTAGGTTTACGAGTATTCTCCTACTTTTTATATTAGACTCGACAAAAAGAATGGACTTGATTTATAATCGTATCATCCAATTTACTGCAACTGGTGGGCTTAGGTTGAAACTGAATCCGAAGATTTCAGGATGTGGTTTTGAGTTTGAGTGGACTACTATTGGTTTTTCGGCAACAAGTCCAAACAGTTAGCCTGTCTGTTAATTGTTGCAACTAGTCTACCTGGTTTGCACGTTTTGTGGACCGACCAAATCAGAACCCAATCCAACAATTGGACAAAACCTACACAGCAATTTGAAAGGTTGGGTCAGCTCGGGTTGGGTTAATTGGATTTTGGGGTCTCAAATGAACGGCTTTTTCGACCTGCACTCAACAATCAAATTTGTAATTGCTAGTACAAGTGATTAGCCCATTGAACTTTGTAATTGGTAGTAGAAATGATTAACCTATTAAACTCTTTTTGTTTTAATTGTGTTTGGTTGTTTGAATCTTTGGGGGAACTGAATCACCATCAGACTAAACAGGTGCATTATATACCTATTTGAATTTTTTATAGAAGGCAGGAGTTGAACCCCTAACCTCCTATCCCACTCAATCTTTAAAAGCTTTGTAGTGACCACCCGATCAAGTTGGGTTGGTTATCAACAATAAGGACTCGATACACACAAACTGATTCATTTTGGAGTCTATAATAACACAACGAAGCCAAAGGCATTGCGCTCACACAGTTTCTTAATGTTATTTTCAGTGCCCACTTGATGAAGACTTTTCGCTAGATCCAATGATGATGCTTAACAATGTTATCACCAATTATTCACGTTATACCACCTGGTCTAATTGTGTATTACAAACAATCATGAGAGTTAATTTTGTCACTTGTTGACAAATATTGACTGGTATGATTTATTATATTACCACTGAAGACAAACATGTAAATGTACAACTTGCATATTTACATCAATTGGTTGAGGCTCTAATCATGGTTAATTGATGGGAATATACCTAAAAAAAAAAAACAATGTCAAATGTGTAGGTGTCAGAGAAGTGTTGGTCGAATATATACTCGACGTGTTTGTTAAACACGTCAAGGTACTTAATTTTTTTTTAAAATACAACCCCAACGTGTTTCTGAAACACGTCGAGGCTGACGTGTTCCAGAAACACATCGGCTTATCCGGCAGCCCGACGTGTTCTTCAAACACGACGGTCTGGGACATGAAATTTTTTTTTAAATTCGATTTATATTTATAATTTTAAATGCAAATTATAAACCTTTATGGTTATAAATATAACTTATATTATATTTATAAATAACTACACAACATAAATATAAATTATCTGATATTTATATTTATATATGAATAAATATTAAATTATATTTATATTTATGAATAAATACGCAATATTTACAAAATTATCAATTATAAAATTCAACTAGGTAATGTATATTAAAAAAATTATATTATGATATATATTAACTACTTAAAATTTTTAATCATAAATTTTACTTTTTTGTTCTTTCGTTAAAGACAATTTGTTAATTAATAACAATTGATTGGTGATTTATTTGATTGGATAATACTTATTGGGGCCAATATACATTTTTTAAATGTTGGAGTATAATTGTTGGGCCACTTTTTTGTTCAATCCAATAGAATGCATAGATTAAATTGTTGGATTGAACAAAAAAAAGTGGCCCAACAATTATACTCCAACATTTAAAAAATGTATATTAGCCCCAATAAGTATTATCCAATCAAATAAATCACCAATCAATTGTTATTAATTAACAAATTGTCTTTAACGAAAGAACAAAAAAGTAAAATTTATGATTAAAAATTTTAAGTAGTTAATATATATCATAATATAATTTTTTAATATACATTACATAGTTGAATTTTATAATTGATAATTTTGTAAATATTGCGTATTTATTCATAAATATAAATATAATTTAATATTTATTCATATATAAATATAAATATCAGATAATTTATATTTATGTTGTGTAGTTATTTATAAATATAATATAAGTTATATTTATAACCATAAAGTTTTATAATTTGCATTGAAAATTATAAATATAAATCGAATTTAAAAAAAAATTTCATGTCCCAGACCGACGTGTTTGAAGAACACGTCGGGCTGCCGGATAAGCCGATGTGTTTCTGGAACACGTCAGCCTCGACGTGTTTCAGAAACATGTCGGGGTTGCATTTTAAAGAAAAATTAAGTACCTTGACGTATTTAATAAACACGTCGAGTATGTATTCGACCAACACTTTTTTAACACCTACATATTTGACATTTTTTTTTTTAGGTATATTCCAATTAGTTGGCCCTCTAATCATCTCTTTATTATACATGTAGGCGACCGGCCTTACAAGTCATAGCCTTAGCCACACGTACTTCTATCAAATTGCACCAATGACCAAAATACATCGTTTTATTGATGTTTGGGCTAGGCACAAAGATATTCTGTTCTAATGCGTTTCTAAAAATAAATATGTATATATTGTGTCCTCGTTTTTCGTATTTATAAAAAATACTTGAATATTCTATCGCTTAAACGTCTAATTAGCTTGGCCAATTTTGATACTTTTTCATCCTTCCCGCAAAAATCCATGAAAGCCACACAAAGCATTTGATAAAGACGGCAATCAACTTCCCAACGAACTTATGAAGTGACATGAATGGCCATAACATGATACATGGCAAAGAATTTTCTTTAGTGAATAGATGGCTTGAATGACTCAAAGTGAATAAAAGCATTTGAATTTCTTGGACTCGGAAAGCTTAGTTGTATTGCATTCAAGAGTAAATCGCAGAATTTGGCTGGACCATCACAAAGAAACCAAAAATATCTATGATCACATACCAAGCACAAATCACGTCAGACCAGTAATGACAAGTATAATTGATTTAGAAGTCCACAGTAACACAAAAAATCCAACAGCATTACGCTTGCGTGGTTTCTTGATTTAGGATTCTGCAATAATACAATTATACAGGAAAGCCGAAAGTATTCGCCCTTCACGGTTTCTGAATGTTATTTTCAAGGTTTCTTAATGTTATTTTCAGTAGCCACAGATGTCTTCACAAATTATGCATGTTATATTACCTGCCCATTTGTATATACAAATAATCACAAAAGATCATTTTTTTCACTTGTTAACAAATATTGACTATTATGATTTATTACCACCGAAGACACTTAATTTGCAGATGCACCACTTGCATACATCAATTAACGAAATAATTCAACTAAATGAGTCTCTTATCATATCTTTATTTTATGTGTAGACAACCAGTCTTACAATACAGCCTTAGGTACACGTACGTTTATCAAATTTGCGTCAGCAACGAACACAATATGTTTTGTTGATGTTTGGGCTAGGCACAAGAATGTTTTCTACTAATGTTTTCGTGTCCCCATTTTTTCGTATTTATCAGAAGGGTCAATGACAGTTTGCCCCCTTGAACTTATGGGGTAGTCATAATTTGCCCACCCGAACTTTGAATATATATATTTCATCCTCTCATGTGTCCTATTTGACTTTGACTCATTCATTTATAATTTTTTTTCCAAAACTACCCTTGTCCATTCCTAAATTAATCTTAGCTTTATAAATTTTTAATGGTCAATTTTTGACTATTCTATTATTAATTTCTTTCAACCCTATTATCTATTCCTCACATCTAATAGAAAGTATAAATCGATATCTCTATCTAAATTAATAAGAACAAATATATGAATAAATCCAAAATGTAAAAAATAAATCTCACAAAAAAGATAAAACAATATATCTTTCCAAATAAAAAAGAATAAATGTATAAATCGCTCCAAAATGCCAAAAATAAATATGTATTTGCCATGATATTTTAACCATTACTATTTTCGAAAAGAATATGTTCTTCTCAACAAAAACACAAACTAGAAGGTTATACATGACAATAAAATATTCCAAAAGCAACATCTTTTCCCTGTTCAAATACACATAAGACTGAAACAATTTATGAAATTGCAGTCTAAAATAAAGACCAACAAAAATTACAGTCTAAATATGTTGATTTAGATAAAAATATCGTTTTATCATTTTTGCTAGATTTATTTTTTAAATTTTGGAACGATTCATATATGTGTTCTTGTTGATTTGGATAGAGATATTGATTTATCTTTTCTATAAGTTGTAAGGAACATATAATAGGGTTGAAAGAAATTAATAAGATAGTCAAAAGTTCACCACTAAAAATTCATAAAGCTAAGGTTAGTTTAGGAATGAGTAAAGGTAGTTTTAGAAAGAAAAAATTATAAATGAGTGTGTCAAAATTAAATTGGACACATAAGAAGGTAAAATGTATATATTCAAAGTTTATAAAGATTGTAAATGAATGCATCAAAATCAAATACAACACATAAGCGAGTAAAATGCATATATTCAAAGATCAGGGACAAACCGTGACCACTCTATTAGTTCAATGAGGCAAACTGTTATTAACCCTTATCCGAATTCTTGAAGATTCCATCCCTTAAAGCATGACAAAACATTTGATAGCCACACAAAACATTTGACAAAGGCGACAATGAACTTCCCAACGCACAACATGATATGTGGCAAAGAATTTTCTTTAGTGAAAAAATGGCCCTCTGCAGTTCAACATGTCTAATTGCAGGGCTTAGGGTCTTCTGTTACATATTTTGCTGTTACACTTGTGTTACACTACCTAAGTGATTGACAAGTGTCCACCCACTAACCCTATCTCCAAACACAGGTACACTTGTCAATCACGAAGGTGGTGTAACACAAGTGTAACACTAAATTGTGTAACAGAAGACCCAAAGCCTAATTGCAGCCCTTGAATGACTGAAAGCGAATCAGAGCCTTTGAAATTCTTGGACTTGGAAAGCTTAGTTGTCTTGCATTCAAGAGTAAATCATACTGTATTCGGCTGGACTGGTACAAGAGTCCAAAATATCTATGATCACATACCAAACCCAAATCACGTCAGATCAGTAACGACAAGTATAACCATAGTCGTCCTATATTAAAGAACAAAGTGTTTCTTGAATTTCAGGCCTTGAGTCTGCCATCCTAGGTACAGAATTGATAACATGGCTGAGATTTCTGTTGATCTTCCAGCAGAAATACTGCTGGCAAAGCGAGTCCAAGAAATGGTCCTCAATGATGAGGAGCCACCCGCACCATACAAGTCCAGAGATGATAAGGATACTGAAGAAGATGATCCCGCCTCAGTGTCTCCAATTCCAATTATTGATCTAAGCCCTCTAATATCATCTTCAGTGGTACCTGCAGAGGAAAGTCAAGAAGTACTTGAGAAAATTAAAGCTGCTCTCTCCTCATGGGGATGCTTTCAGGTCCATTGAAAAATACTTGTCCTTTTCTTACTGTGATTCTGAACTTGAAAATAAACTGAAAGTGGCTTAATTGGTCCGGGGTCAAAATGTTCAGGCTATAGGTCATGGGATTTCAAGTTCTTTCTTAGACGAGTTGAGACGAGTTACCAGAGAATTCTTTGCACAGCCGATGGAAGAAAAGAAAAAATATGCAAAAACAGTAGTAGAATTTGAAGGTTATGGAGCTGACCCTGTCCCCGAAGAAGGTCAATCCCTGGACTGGTCAGATCGACTCTATCTTAATGTACAACCAGCAGATCAAAGAAACTGCAAACTTTGGCCTGCAAATCCAGATTCTTTCAGGTGCGTCCCAAGAAACAGTAGATCGTTCAATAGACCTGTTCTTACTTTTTTCAAGCTTGGGTTTTCTCTTCTAATATCTACGGGATTTCATGGTACTTGTCCATATTATATTTCTTTGTCCTGGTTTCACTTGACAGGGGTGTTTTAGAGATATATACAGAAGAGATGAAAAGAGTCACAGATCTCACCTCTAGAGCCATGGCAAAGTCATTGAATCTAGATGAAAATTGCTTTTTGAGACAGTTTGGTGAGCGATCACAACTGTCGGCAAGGTTTAACTACTATTCACCTTGCAAGAGGCCTGATCTTATTCTTGGTTTAAAACCACATTCGGATGGATCAGGATATACCATTATTATGCAAGACGAAGTAGGCCTCCAAGTCCTAAAAGATGACAAATGGTTTAAAGTTCCAAAAAATCCTCATGCCCTACTTGTTCTAATGGCTGATCAAATGGAGGTAAGATACAGTTTACAGATGTCCAATTCCCAGACTAATATGTATAATACTAGTGGTCATGCATCACCCCAATTCTACATCACTCGTTTTGGAAAGTTTAACTATAGGAGCAATGTTCATTTCCTAGTAGTCCTCAAATTTGATCTCCTTTTTACGCAAATGACAGATAATGACCAATGGAATATTCAAGAGCCCAGTGCACAGGGTACTGAGTAACTCGGAGAGGGACAGGATCTCCGTGGCTGTATTCTATACACCCGAGGTAGGAAAAGAGATTGGACCAGAAGCTGGCTTACTAAATGAAAAAACCCCAAAATTATACAAGATGGTGAAAGATTATGCTGATATTCATTGGGGATATTACCAGCGGGGGTTGAGAGCACTACTACATGCTGCACGCGCTTAAATGTTTCTCCTCTGTCAGGGTGTAGTATGATGTGTAAATCTTTCAACTCTCACGGGTCTTCCTGTGTAATGCATAAGATATATATTTTCTCTGGAGGTAGTCTCGTATATGATGCACTACCTCTGTTAGGGAGTCTCGTATATGATGCACTACTTCTGTGTAGCACGTCCCTTGTCCTTTGTTCTCTCTGCTTTTAGTTATATAAATCATCTAAGATTTAGCTTAAGGTGGAAATCATCAGTTCAACCAACAATGTGTTTAGCGTTGCGTATATGGCACAAGTTACCCTTAATAATGGCTGAAATCATCTAACATTGAGCACTAGGTGGTAACCACGAGTAAAACCAACAATGCATTTAGCTTAAAGCATATAGCACAAGTACCCTTCTTGATTGAAATCATGCACGTAATCGTACCACAAAATCTTGCTTCTTTAAAACAAAAAAAGCTTAAATATATCATGCAATGTAACTGCATATGGTAGCATTTGTTGCTTCGCTAACTCAAAGGCTCGCTGATATCATTAGCCCTTCAAATGTCAAATGTCCCTGAAGTTGCAGTAGAAAGCTTCATCGTCCGATCTTTTATGGCTAAGAGTCTTCCTACGGCTCTCATTTGCAAGTCACTACCACCCTTATCTTCCACAACCATGTAAATTCCCAAATTTCACCGAGTAATTCCGTGACCTTTTCAAGTAGTAATTCTTCTGTACAAGTTGAGATCTTAGGGCTCAGCAGCATTCAAGTATTATTCTGCCACTGGTGTAGGGAAGAGGGAGTAAGAAAAAAGGAACCGGTGTGTGGACTCATTCTGTTGGAACATATGTGTACTCATTCTTGAATATAAGACATTAACTACAGACTTCTACACGTGAAATTGCACATCTGCAAAAAATATTCCAAAGAAGACTCACTTGACTCCTACCAAAAGTTTCAGAGTTGTCTGCACTTTTATCAGAAAGTAAGTTGCCAAACTACTTTTCTGCCGACTTCCATCTTCTCAGAGGTAAGCTGCAGATTCAGTAATAACAATGGTTAATGAGAAGCATAGTTAGTAATTTCTAGTGGGAAGGAGAGAGCATCTGTATATAATGAATTTAGATGAAAACGGCTTACTTCCCCTGCTTGGAAAATTCCCCGCAACTTCATTGGAAATAAATCATCCACAAGGATTGCAAAGTTCATTGATGATATACATATAAACGGCAGGTCTTTAAAATCACATAAAGAAGTAGCAGAGGCTTCACTAAACTTCTCATGCATAGTCACATACTTCTGCAAAAACCATGGCCTTCAAATTTAAAGAAGAGAAAGAGCCTATGAAAAGAGCATAATGAAATGAAAGAGAGAGGGAATAAACCTTATCGTAGTTATAAAGAACACATTTGAAATGTTCACGATGAACCAGATTTGCTAAAAAACCTTTGAATCTAGCTTGCCAATCAACATCTCGACTCTTGAAACAAAATCTCATGTGAACTTTCAGTTGACTAGTTGTATTTCTTGGAAAGAAAGGTATCTCCAAACCACAGTACTCAAACAAAAGAAGATTCGGAGTATCAACCTCAACAAACTCCAACCTGCCACAATTCCTAAAGACTAGTGTCTTGAGCAATTGACTTGAAATCTTGAATCTTCTCAAACCTGAGCAGTTCTGCAATTCCAACACCTCAAGAGCCAAGATATTAGATATAAGACCCTCCTCAAATTCAAATGGCCGATCATGGTTAATGAATTTGGCCCCATGCAATTTCAATACTCTCAGACTCCCGTACGTAGCTAAATCAATGGGGCATCGCTTACCTTTAGATGAAGAATATGAGAAGGTATGAAGATTACATACATGAAGTTTAATCCTCTTCCAACTTAAAGAATCAACCAGCCTGAAGTACTTCAACCGAGGAAAGCTTGACATGGAATCAAGCTGATGTATTTGCTCACAATATGAAATTTCCAAATGCTCAAGCTGAGGAGAGCCACGTGCAACTTTCCCTAGAAAATTTTTTGCTGCAAAATAGACATTAGAAAAAGAGAGTTTTTGCAGGTTGGGTAGTTTTATATCCAACTCGCCCTTGAGTTTGCAACCAGCAAAGCTTAGCACTTTCAGCGACTCTGCAGTAAAAACTCTTTGCGGTACACAATACCACATATCAAAAGAATCTGCAAACATATGGAGAATCAACTCTGGGATATTTCTATCAACTGCAATAGCTAGCCACCGGTCCATATGAGGGCCCAACAAGGACATATCAGGGAAGTCGATACACATCAAGAATCTTTTGATATCAAAATTTTTCCGGAAGCACCGCTGCATAGCATTGGCCATTAAATTCAAGAACTCTTGTTGGTAACTTTGTTCTTGCAGCAGCTGAGTCCTTTCCTCTCGCTTTGCAACATAATCACCATAACGGAAATTGAACTGAACATAAGGGTAAGTGGACCAGATGTGATTCCAAGCCTTGGACAATACAGAAACACGAGCAACATCATCGGATGGAAGAAAAGTAAAAATGTAGTGGATGATAGAATGGGGCAACCGTAAGATGTTGTCAGAAGATAATTTCTCAGATATTTGTCTCATTCGCTTCCCTTTTTCTGTGAATCAAGGACAACAATTAATTGAATTTGTGACGACAAACTTATCAAAGTTCTAAATTTCAAAACAATAGTCACTTACCCATCCACAGTTCACATAAATAATATATATATAAATATAAACACTGTAAAGTACTTGAATTTGCCTCAGTTTACCATCATTGTCTATCTCCCTACTCTACAATTGGTCGGTCATCAATTGTATAGCACAACTAAAATTAATCAAACCCCATACTTTGACAACAAAAAGATTGTTTTTTTTTTTTTAAATCCATTCTAGTACTTCCTGAACAGTTGTGTTCAATTTGATCAAACCCCTAATCTCACCAAAAAAAAAAAAAATTTTTGGCTTTTGAATTCTAATCAGTACTTTCTTAAACCGTCAACATTACTTCCACCATAGCAATACTTCTATCAACTTTGACACTAATTTAGCATATCTAAACTGAAAAAAAAAAAATTGAAACAATCAAATTTAGGATGGAAAAACAATGGGCGAGAATTTCTTGATATAAAAAACAATTGAACCCATCAATGCAACTTCAAAAACGAGAAATTTGAGCCTACCGGTTTCCATCGGGCTTGATCGTTTTCCAATTGCTATCCGACGTCTCGATCTAAAACAGATCCAAGTTGGAAGATCAGATATATATACCGCAGAATTCGTTTGAGAAATCAGGTACTCGAGCCTCTAGCTTTCCAAGTATTGTATTACTTTGGGATAATTTCGCATACGTCCCCTTAGGTTTGTCATAATTACACTTATCTCCCCTTAAGTTTTAAAAATTACACTTACACCCCATATATTTATTTTTTATAACAAAACAAGTCCATCTTGATAATGTAATCCAAAAACACCAACCAAATATTTTAAAATATGCTTAATTACTTTTAAAAACATAAATAAATCTTAAAAAATTAATTAATTAGTCACAAAATGTCAAAAGTGCTTATATTCTTACATCAAATTTTAAATTAACACCTAATATTATTTCTTCAAAACTTAGTTATCTGACTAATCTAAATAGAATTTACTTTATCTATTAAAATTTTACAAAAAAATATATTAATAAGAAAGAGATGATCAATTTTAAAAAATTCAGGATATTTTAAGGGACTTAATTGGTATTTTTGGTTACATTATCAAGATAGACTTGTTTTGTTATGAAAAATATAAACATTAGGGGTGTAAGTATAATTTTTAAAACCTGAGGAAGGTGAATGTAATTATAACAAACTTCAGGGAAGTATGTGAAATTATCCCTATTACTTTATAGGCTCTACAGAAAGAAACGACCCGATATATAATCAAATCATCCAATTTAACTCTGCCACTGGTGGATTTGGGTTGATGGGTTGAAACTTGAATCCGAAGATTTCGGGATGTTGTTTTGGATTTGAGTGGACTATATTGCTGGTTATTTGTTGCAACTAGTATAAAAGGTTAGCCCGTAAATTGGCTTGGCAAAATAAGCTCAAGCCCAGTGTTAATTGTTGCAACTAGTCCAACTGGTTTGCACGTTTTGTGGACCTAGTAAATTAAAACCATACCCAACCATTGGTTGAAACCTAACTTCAATTTGAAAGATTGGGTTGGGTCGGTTGGGTGAATGAATGTCCAGTAACCTTCACGCAACACTAACATTTCTCGAAAAAAAAAAAAAAAAGTAATTGTAGTTGAAGTGATTAGCACATTGTGCTCTTTCTGTTTTTACCAATATGATTTCGAAAACCATTTAAATCAAGTTTCAGTTGGATTACTTTTATTGGGTACAAGTAAGATGTTGCAAACAAACATAGAATTGCATTATTGTTAGTAAAGTTTTTCCTATTGCAGTAAGGACATAAAATCCTGTTACTGTACCATATATAAGTTAAATTAGAAAATCTTCTTGCTGGGCATTGGTCAACAGCCTGCCTCTCTTGCCCTCACCCAAGAGGGGACAAAAAGTTTCAGCACTCACATTGAGTGAGCGTCCAGGTTAACCAAGTTTACCACATGATATGCATCCCAATTCTTGTTTCTTAGATTTTTCTTGTTTGCTATTGTCTTTTCTTGATTCATACATTTGGAAGATTATTTCGTTGTAAATATTTTATTTATACACTAGGAAGATCATTTGCTTGTACATAGCTAACTAAATTTGACCAGTGAACTTCACAACATCGTACGTAGCAAACCAAATTTTGATCAGTTTACAACAGACCGAAAATTTTCTTCTAGGCATCATTTCCTGTTAGACCGTTGCATTTTCATGAGAAATTGAATTCAAGCTTCTGAAACAAAACCAAATCTGACGCTGTACAAACAAGATATCCAATCATCTACTGCCATACGGGAAAGACGCTAAAATAGTTGTCGTCCTGAGCAGTAACCAGAGAAGACATTAATAAGAAACTATAGATTTTAAATGTCAAAACCCAACTCAGTCTGACAAGGAAAAAGACAATTCTTATTTTCCTTTCGAGAAATAATAGAAAACAAGATATGAAACAAGGCCCGTTCTGAAATCTAAGCAAACAGCAAGTATACGCCACCCCAGTTTGATCATGCTCTTTCTTTTAGCTAAAAATAACGACATTACACGAAAACTACAAAGCTAGCTGCTCTAAACTGTCAACATTACATGTATTCCCCGCTCTGTAGGGATCACAATTATCATCATCATCATCATTGACTCGTCAAAAAAACTGTTCAACTAGCTATAAACTAACTGAAAAACTCGTTTTGGAAGTTGAAGAAAAGGGTGGAGGTAAAGTGGAGAAAGATAATTAAGATGCTGTGCGAGACTGCAGCCCTTGCAAAAGCAGGTTAGCCTCTTGTCCCATTCATTTCTGACCATCAATCCATCATAGCTTGAAAAGAAGGCCGCCATGAGTGGCAAAGAAGGGAGCAAAAACAAGAGACTCAACTGCCATGAGCTTGATAAGAATGTTAAGTGAAGGCCCAGAGGTGTCCTTCAGGGGATCCCCAATGGTATCCCCAATAACAGCTGCCTTGTGTGGATCAGATCCCTTAGGTCCAAGAGTTCTGGCATGCTCAGAAGCACCAGCCTATCAGAAAAATCGAAAGTAAGAGACATTAAATACCATTCTCAACACAGAGAAGCCCAGACACTTAAGACCATAAGATTCGCCATTGATAATTACCTCAATATACTTCTTGGCATTGTCCCAAGCACCACCAGTGTTTGATGCAGATATTGCTATCTGTAAGCATACATGCAAAAGAGCAAAACATTTAATGGCTAATTTTCACATCATCTGTGCCCTCCACCAGCACCCACCCACCCCACCCAAGAGAGAGAGAGAGAGAGAGAGAGAGAGAGAAAAGAGAAAAAAAGGGGAAAAAAAAAACTTAAAGGACTCCCATGGCCTTAGCATGATTGGATTTTATCAAATTAGGTAGACAAAACAGTAATATCATGGGCATACATCATACCTGGACACCAGAAACTAGAGAACCAGCAAGAACACCAGAGAGTGTCTCCACACCAAATAAGGTACCAACAATGAGAGGCGTAAGCATGACAAGAGCACCAGGAGGGATCATCTCCTTGATAGATGCATCAGTTGAGATCTTGACACAAGTGGCATAGTCAGGCTTTGCATGGCCCTCCATGAGACCAGGAATGGTGTTAAATTGCCTGCGAACTTCCTCAACCATCTTTAGAGCTGCACTACCAACACTCTTCATTGTCATAGCAGAGAACCAGTATGGAAGCATGGCACCAACAATCAAACCAATGAAGACCTTGGGGGTCAGGACATCAACTGTCGAAATTCCAGCTCGACTGACAAAGGCACCAAAGAGTGCCAATGAAACAAGAGCAGCAGATCCAATGGCAAATCCCTGAAAACAATAATTGATAACCAAGTCAAAAGAATTTACGAGCACAAGTAAAGTCTAAAACAAGGGATTCAAATTAAATATGAATAAGAGCCCCAGCTAGAGTTACTGATATTTCTCATAAGATCTACAAAAGACTGCAAAAGGGAATGTCAAAATAAACAGCAGAAACAACCAAGGAGAGAACAATAGCTCCAGAGCTCTAAACAGGAAACCATTTACGATTATGGATCCCAAAAAAGAAGATGCAATATATAATAGCACTTGAATTGTAAATTTGGAATGCCTGATATACATGCTCTTTTGCTTGTAAGGAGAAAATAATTAGAGAAAAGTACAGAACAACAAGGGAAGAAGGCCACAGAATTTTATGGTACCTTCCCAATAGCCGCAGTGGTGTTCCCAGCAGCATCAAGGGCATCGGTTCTCTCTCGTATTCTATGGCTCATTCCAGCCATCTCAGCTATGCCTCCAGCATTATCACTGATAGGACCATAAGCATCAATAGCCAATCCAGTAGCAATTGTGCTCAACATTCCCAGGGCAGCCACTGCAATGCCATACATGGCGGCAAACGAGAAACTAACAAAAATACCAATCGCAATAGCAAAAATAGGAATGATGACAGATTTATATCCCAAAGCAAGGCCAAAGATAACATTAGTTGCAGCTCCAGTCCTGCAGGAATCAGCAACATCTTGCACAGGGCTGCAAAGAAGGTAGAGGAACTAAAGTTAAGAGGAACAGTTACAATGCAAAAATTATAGGGAAAAAAGGCTCTAAAGTAAAAAATTTAACTTATCTCACCTGTACGCATTGCTGGTATAGTACTCAGTAACAAAACCAATGATAAGCCCAGCCCAAAGACCAACAGCAACACACAAGAACAGCTGCCTGTAAATCGAGAAAATATAGATCAGTATATATATATCCGGTGAATACATTTTTTAACCATGCTAGCAGCTGCACAACTGACACAAGATTGGAACTGAAAAATAGGACCAAACAACCATTCACAAATCTTATAAGAACTTAGGCTAATTTTTGAGTAATATGCCATGTGTTCACTTGTCCAGCATAATTATGCTTCATAATGATTTAAAAACAAGAAACTAAGATGCCAAAATATGAGAAAGCGGCCAAAGTGCAGACTCAGGAATATTAAGTACTAAATAAAGTTGTATCAAACATGCAAGGATGATAACAATTCTACCAGAACTCAACTAAAATTTGAAAAATTTTCATTTCTACAGCCCTTCTAAACTTCTCAAAATCATGCTTACCAATTCTTCACAACCTTCTGTGCACCAAAATTGAATATTGTAAATGTAGGAGGCAAACAAGTCCAGCTAACAATTGCAATTCCAACAGTCATAAGCGCAGTGGAGATAATAAGCTGCCTCTTTAATGACGGCTCAATTTCCTTGACAGCCTTGATCTCAAAAAAGTCAGTTGCAAAAAGGGTTGTGATTAAGCAGACAAGAATTCCCACGGAACTAATAAGCAAGGGATAACACATTGCAGTGAAGTCATGATTAATCCCGAAAGAGGAAATTGAAGCCACAACGAGGGCTGCACAGGATGATTCTGCATATGAACCAAATAGATCAGATCCCATTCCAGCAATATCCCCAACATTGTCACCAACATTGTCAGCAATCACCTGCAAAGTAGGATGACACAAATTGTTTCAAGTTCACGTCTGAGATCCAAAGGGTTTGATTTAGGAGAAGCACTTGACTTACTGCTGGATTTCGAGGGTCATCTTCGGGAATGTTCCTTTCGACCTTCCCTACAAGGTCAGCACCAACATCAGCAGCTTTGGTATATATGCCTCCACCAACTCTGCCAAAGAGAGCCATAGATGATCCACCAAGGCCATATCCAGTGATTGCCTCAAAAAGGCCTTCCCAGTCATCCCCGTAATACAGCTTAAAAAGATTAATTGCAATGTAGAGCACCAAAAGCCCATTTGAAGCAAGAAGAAAACCCATAACTGCACCAGACCTGAATGCTGTAATAAAAGCTTTTCCAACGCCTTTCCTAGCTTCCAGAGTTGTCCTTGCATTGGCATAGGTAGCAATTTTCATCCCAAGGAAGCCAGAAACAATTGAGGTGACAGCACCAAGCAAGAAGGATACAGTGCTAAAGATGGCAGTTGCAAGAGCTGGCTTGCAAGTTTTCTCCTTGTCATATGTACAGGGCTGGCTCTTAGTGCTAAAGCCTTCAACAGAGCCCAGGAAGAGAAAGATAAGAATTGCAAAAGCGACCATGAAAATACCAACGTATTGGTACTCAGTAAACAAAAACGATGTCGCACCTGTCACGGTAAGGCGCAATATTAGTCATCACCATTAGCAAACATGAAGTTGAACAAAATACAGCTAGGAGTGATTCAGAACAGAGAAGTCAACTTTTAAATAGTTCCAAAAAAGGGGCGCAACATTAGTCATCACCATTAGCAAACATCAAGTTGAACAAAATACAGCTAGGAGTAATTCAGAACAGAGAAGTCAACTTTTAAACAGTTCCAGGAAAGGGAGATTTGCACTTTGTTTTGTAATGATACGCAAGTATTTGCCACCACACAGAAATTTTCAATTCTTTACCAAACTAGAACTTTAAGATCCAGATTAAAAACTCACAAGAATTGGCCCACCGCACGTTAAATTTACATAGCATAAAAGATTGTAGGTCACCCAAAGAAAAGCTTGCAATAAACCAAACAAATGGTAAATTAAGTTAATGTGCAAAGTTTGGAGCAGCCAAACTCTCTAGCAACAGAAATCACTGACATGGAAACTGCAAATATCACCAAACTTTAGCTAGGACAACTTCCAATGAAGTTTTTAATTTTTGATTAATCAGAAACTTAAGACGTTTAACTATCTTGAGCAATATAAGACATTGAGACCATAAGCCAACAAAAAATAAATAAATAAACCGCAAAAACATACTTTAGATTCATGGAACAAATACATGAAAATAAAAAACATTGTGTGAAAAAATGTATATGATCTAAGCCTAATGATATAGAGAAAATCCAGTCATCCAAGGTTAGAACAATCAGTATCAAACAACACGAAGCCACAAAACAACTTTACCACACGCACAAGGTTCCTTTTTTTTTGTTTAAATATTTACCTTTCGTTTTAAGGTTTCTGGCACCAGATCCTTTACCAAGTAATGTTGATCAAAAAAGTTGAGGACAAAAAATACGACAAGGAACTTACTCAGAGAGAACAAAAAGGAAAAACATATATTAATACAAATAAACTAATTGTAAACAAGAAAACAAAAAGAAAATAGCTAATCAATATAATAGCAATAATATAATAGCACCCCATAAACCAAGTCAAAAACAATGTGAACAGAAGAATTCTTCAAATGCCAGATGGCACACGTGTACCCCACATGTAATTAGTGTCAGTCCTTACTATAATGAAAGACCAATCACTGGCGTAAATCCAGAGAGCTTTATGCAGATAAGACAGGAGAATCAACTCCCCCAAATATACCCATAAGCTCTCTTAGCATTTTTACCAGTTAAGTATTAATCCAATCTTCCAAGAATCACGGTATCAGTAAACATAACAACTGAAGTCACCGCATTTTAAACAAAAAGGCATTCAATGCCCTATAGCAGATCTACCACCAGAGCCACCTCAGCATTACATCAATGCACCTCAACACCGTAACTATCCACCTTCCTCATCCAAAAACCCTACACCCAACCTTCGCCGCCAGAAAAATACGAATTAATATATAAATTCCATCACATCCAAAAAAAAAAAAGAATTAAGCAAAAGTAAGTTTGAAAAATGTAAAAATATTCAATTTTTACCATTCAAATTACCACGATTTCAGCATAAAAAAACTAATTTAAGCAAAAAGAGCTACAATTGAACTTTATTTCTATCATTTCTCCACTTTCTGGGCAACAAAACAGAGCTTCACCGAAGACCTGTAAATCTATGAATGATAGAAAACTACAATTGAATGTAGAAAGAGAGAGAGATTAGATCTAAAATGGCGTTATAGAGATCCAGAGAGCTGAAATCTCACCCTCGGAGATGGCGTTCTGAATTTCGGCGCACTTAACGACGACGTTGTGTTCATTAATGCCTTCCTCTTCCTCAATCAAGTAATCGTTGTATCCATTCTTATTGTTATTGTTCGCTGCGCTTCGCTCCGGCGACAGCTTCACGCGCGAGACAAGCATCCATTGGATTAATGAGAAGATGATTCCGATGGCAGCGCACACCGGAATCACAATCTCCGCTGCTAGATCTGGCAACAACGCCATCCTTCCTCCCCTGAACCCTAGACAACTCGACGGAACTAGCCGGTCGGAAAATAAACAGAATAAAAATAAAAATGAAAATGAATCGGAAATGAGAGTTGGAGACGGAGCGAAGCACAGAGAGAGTGAAGAACAGAGGGCTTGGGTGAGGTTTTTATATATGGTGGAGAGAGAAATTCCGAGGATATGGTGGAGGAAGGAATATAGTGTGACTTGTTCTATGGAATTGATCGTCGGGTACAACGTTTTGACAGTTTGATTGGCTGAGATTTTGCAGAGGATGATCCGACGGTGTGGGTTTGTTGATGACGTGGTGAGAAAATGGTCTTACGTTTTTTTTTTTTTGGGAAGGAACCAATTCAACTTAATTGGGTTGATTATCACAAAATTTTTAAAGGTTAAATGAGTTGGGATGTCAACAATTCAAACGCTGCCTCCTATCAAAAATTTAAATGGGTGCATAATATATCCGTTTGATCCGATAGTAGTTCAGTTTTCAACGATTCCTCCAAAACTCAGTTGAACCATTTTTTCTATATATTGTAAATTAGAAATAGGAGAGTATACTGTTATTGTTGACAAAAAAAAAAAAAAATTGTTTTTTTAGAAGGGAAAAGAGTGATATAAAAATATATATGCTGCCTCTTTTTATACGAGCTGGCTTTTCGTTTTTTTTAACCATTTTTTATTTGTTTTAACCTTTTGAGTCGTTGAAGGTAAATCTATTATTCCATAATAGGCTTTTTATGATTTAGCAGTAAACGGTGTTGGGAAATTTTTACATACTGTGGATTCACATCTTTACCGTGAACATTGTGATTTAAAAGACTATCTTATATGAATGTAAGGAAGTGACATATGATTATTTATATGGTTCTATCTTAGATCACAAAGTTTATAAATAATTCTTTAAAAAAAAATCTACAAATAAAGACGTGTATCATATCCATTAAAAATTTTTCCTAGTAGAATATAGCTTGTGCGGGGACCCATTTTTTATTTTTAAATTTTTAGCATTTAGTAAGCTTTTTTCAAATGATAAAATCTTTCGAGTAGGATGTATGATGAAAATTATGTCATTATTCATTTATTCTTAACGTTATTCATGTCACGTGAATAATCAAAATTGAAGTTACTTTTAAATTGTGCAAAAGTTCATGGTTCAAATTCAGTTTCAATGATTAAAAATTATATGCCACTTAGTAGTGAGACATGATTTATAAAGACAACGCATCTCACTCGTGTATAAAACTATGACATAATTTAAGGAAATCTCTTCTGTTGTCAATGGGCAAGTTGCATTGCAGCTAACAAATGGGCGTGATTCTTTAATCATGTCAGACGTGACATCAATTCTGATGCGCGTGGAGGTGCATAGCCGGCGATGGACTTGCGAACAGATTAGATTTGGTTGTCCGCTCTGAGGTAGGATAAACGTGGAGACATTTTTGGAAGGGCTCGAGCGGTTCATGACGTAGGGTTGCGTTGGATAGCGTGCACTGCTCTTCACCTGTTTCCCATCGGATAATCTTTAGCTTTTTTTTTTTTTTCTTTTTTTAATTATTTTGGTCTACTAAACTTTCCTAACTTTTTGCTTTTTTTTTGTTCTCTTACTTCCTTTTCTCTTTTCACATCAAGAAAGTCACATCTTTTTGTTGCTTCTTAAAACTGTTCCGGTCTTCAATTTGATTGACGTTTTCAGCCTACGAAATTGATTATGCAATTTTTGTTGCCAATAGTTAGGTGGCAGGCACTGGAGGCACCTTATTTTAACATTTTGGACTCCACGCTACATGATATTTACCACCAAATTTGAACCACCACATAGTTTTTTCATCTTCTTAAAGCATCATTTTCATTCAAGTTTCTATTTACTAAATTGTTGTTGGTTGCGTGATGTTTTAGCTACACAACTTAATTTGCCGTTCTCGCTCATGAAACTCGCCTTAAACATACGAACAACGATGACACGCATCTTATAAAACTCAACTTAAAGATAAGAACAATAACATCATCAGAATTAAGAATCTCAAATTATTAATTCTTAAACTCGCCATCCGGAGGCTTCAAAATTATGGTCACCCTGCTAATGAACTTGAGACAAATGGTTGATTTACAGAGTCCTATATTGTACAAATGTAATGGTAGCAAATGATATAAAATTCTCTAATCTTCCTCGGATTTGGCATGTGTGCAGTACCACAAATAGCACAACTCTCCAAAAAAATATATCCCATTATTAAGGGCGATTTGTCATGCAAGAACTTTATCCTGTATCAGTGGACGAAGGCAGGTGCAGCAATTGCATCGGTGGGATATTTTGTTTCCATTTTTTGTATTTTCCCGAGGAAACTAGGAAAAGATTCATTCAAATCCCCTTCTTCCCTTTAGATGTTTGCCTGCCATAAACTTCTTTATCCTCTGTTTATGTTCGTTATCTTTTTCTATCTTTCAAAGATGCCTTGATGCTTTAATTCTTTTCGCAAGTATATCTCCCTTGTGAAAAATAGAGGTACAATATTGGGGAACACTGGATTTTAGAAGAGGACTAAATAGTGTTTATTGCTTCATTTGACTCAATTTATAGATACTTGAGGGTTAAAACTTTTGATTGACGTACATTTTAGGAGCCAAAGGAGAGTAATTCAAGTGATAAGAATATACTGTTTTCCGCCCCACTGAAATTTCTAACTTGATAGATATAAAGTTGCAAAAAGTTATTCTTGTAATAAATGACTTTATGATTTTACTTCATCTCTTTTTCCTATCAGAATAATTGTTCTATCATACTTATGTGCATACTCTGTGTGTGTATATATATATATTTTTAGTCAATCATTAACAATATTTTATGTTATTACTAACCTATTATACGAAGGGAGGTCCAATTGGATATAGGAGAATTGATAGTGATTAAACTATCATCATATCAAACGAATATATTATGCAACTATTTGGATATTTGATGGGAGGCAGGACTCAAACTCTAACCTCTTACTTCACTTAGCTTTTAATGGCTTTGTGGTGGCCAACCTGATCAAGTTAGGTTGATTATGTGCATACCGTAGAGTGCGCCTTAAAATTTTGAAGTATATGCATTTATGCAACTAATACTAATACAAGTTGAAAAAATATCTAAGGTGTCTTGTACGTAGTCCAAGTCAACAAATTTGCATGAGAGGGAGGGAGAGAGAGAGAGAGAGAGAGGATTGACGCCACTCTTACCAATTGAAAGTAGCTTCCCTCCATTTAATTCATACTGTTGTACCAAACTAATTAATGAGGTTCTTTCTATTACCAAAAAGAAAGATAATAAACGTGTGGATGATGTGTCGGTGTGGAATCTTCCAGAGGGAAGAAAATACAAAAAAGTAGAAGCTGCAGGCTGCAAGGGTGCAAAATGGGTAGGCAGTTGCCATTGTGTTCGTCCAGCTTTCTCTCTTTTAACAAGCAGCTGCCTAGTCATATTATTGGTTGTTACTTTGCTTTGTCTTCAAAATATTGTGCTGTAGCCTTGCCGTAACCAGCGAGGATTCTTTTTTAATTTTAGGTAATCAAAGGAAATAGGTGGAAGAATATTATCAATTATGTTGCAGTGAAATGCAATTGAAGTTGACATCCATTTTTTATACACTTTCATCATAGATAACCATATTCCTGATTGAGAATTTTACTCTGATTGTCTTCTCACTGAGAATTTTTTTTTAATGCTACTTTTGATATTCCGGAAATACTGTAGAATATAGTAATCCGCCAAATCAAGCCCTTTAAATCGCCGGCTGAATTGACAAAGTATCTCTTTACATTTCACCAAAATTTAGTGTAGAAAAAGCCACTTAAGAATATTGCTTTTCTGATGGTAGAAGAGAGTGAACATTAAATCAAGTGTAATACTTTACTCAAACTTTAGCACTTTAACTGTTAGTGTTGATCTCAATTTAATAGGCGACGGAGGTTTGGAACATTGGACCAATTGAGATTAATATCGGCTTGGACCAAAATGAGCCCAGATTGGGCAGGCTATTTATGCCTAAAATTTTTTGGATATACCCTGGCGTTTGCTTCATGCGGTCCATTGGAGGCCGTCATGATCTTTGGACTGAATTCTGTTCAACCATGCAAAATCAGTGGGGGACGATAAATGAACATGTGCTGAGATGTTTTTGCTGAAATACAAACCCTTTTATTTTATAGGGTATTTTGCCCCCACCGAGCCTGGACTCTTAGTTATATCCTTTGCATGATTCCACAAATGAGTGGAGAATAGCAAATTTCCTAGATAGAGATAGAGAATTCAATTTTGCAAAATTCTGTACATATAATCAATGTTGCTGTGATTACAATTCATGGTAAATATGCTTTGATTGTAATGAGAATCAAATCTCATTGAGATAAAAGATAAATCACTAATTCTTGACCTGTACTTAAAGACTAGTTGTTTAGCATTGTTTTCAAACTTTGAAGGACAGTTGGTTGTGCCAAGTCAAGTCACATAGAATAGAGATGATTGAAGAGAAAATCTCTCTCTCTCTCACAAACACACACACACACTATATGGATAACCTTTTTATTTATTTATTTATTTATTTTTTTTTTTTGAGGAAGACAAGGATAACAGTATTGACTTCGACATTTGATACACCATTTCCATATCTTCCAGTTGTTTTAGATGCTGCAGTAAACAACGGTTCTAATTTATACAGCATTCTCTATTCAAACTATCATTTAAGTATGCAAAGGCCCCACAATATGTCTTCCTTATTTCACCTCTCTCCTTCTATATTCTGCTATCTTTTCGGTAGTCCAATGAAGAAATCTTGCATCACTATACTATGTTCTTACTTGTTTGGTGATTTTCTTGGTAAACTTGTGCAAGAGATTGAACGGTTACTTATGTGTCTTCAGCATTTTCAGTAGTGAGACCAGTGGACACAGTGACTACTGCAGCTCTTGGAGCAGCTTATGCTGCTGGATTAGTAGTTTGTGTTTGGACAGAGGATGAAATATTTTCTTCTGGAGAAAAAAATGAAGAAAGCAACCATTTTTCAACCGGTCCTAAGTGAGGACTTGAGGAAGGAGAAAGTGGAGTCTTGGTGCAAAGCTGTTATGCTAACTTTTGATTTAGCTGATTAATCTCTGTGATTATATCTTGCCATGTCCGTTACAATTCCTCAATTTCTCAATTTTCTTTTATCGGTTTCCTTTCTCCCTAATAAATTAAGCTGTTTTGCACACATTCTTTCAACTTGCAATTCCACCTCCTTTGTGGCACTGCTGCTGACCTGCCTGGCTAAATGGGTAAATGGAGAAGAAAAGTACTTGATATTTGTATTGCTTCCCTAGGCAATGTGATCAATCTCTTTTAGTCTCTGACCTGAGTTTCCAGCATTCAAAAACTTGTTAAATTTTATGTCATTAAATTTATCCAATTTACTTGATGTTCACCATTTGGATATACATAAATCGAAATGCTAAACTGACTTGTCAAGTGCTATTAGCTTGCGTTTTGAGCTCTGGAATTTCCCGTGATGCCAAAAGGACCGATATTGGATGGCCTAACAGACCAATTACTGGTGACAAATTTGTGATCTTTTCTGTTCTAATGTACCGAATGAACATATCAATACAAAACAATTACCAATAATATAACTGCTCTTTTTTTTTTTTAGTAGAAGTTCTTGCCATAGAGGGAAACATTACTTCCATATGTCTTTAGACAATAAAGCTCGAGCTCTTAAGTAACAGAATATGGCTAAATTTGTCTCCAGAAAATTCATTCCATTTGTGTAGATAACCAATTTTTGAAACAAACAAGTACACGTACTAAGTTTGGTATTCACATTCAACATGGAAAGTTGTGAAATGTAACTCGCAATTTTCCAAAGCTTCAAACTAGTTCGAGCGAGATTTTTCTCCATCTCAAGTTCAAAATCTAGATTACTAATACCGATCTCTGCAACTGATCATTCAAACATCACCATGTTAAGCAAATTTTTCTGGGTGGACCGGGTCTACGAGCCCTACGTTAATGTGAATAAGAATACGAGGTCAGATGAAAAAAAAAAAAAAAAGCGTACTAAGCCGTTGGACCTGCGTTTTTACTCTCATATAAATCACATTGCTTCAAATAACAAGACCCATCTTGAACAAAGTCCAATTCTATATTAGGTTCGTATATAATTATTATTTGATTTGGCAAAATACCCTAAAAGCATAATCTCTTTGTAATTCATTTATCAAATTAACCAATTCCGCATTACATCATTTCATTATAATGATACTTAGAAACCATGTAACGTAAAAACTAATTTGGAAAATACAGCGAAAATACTTATTTAAGTTAAACTAAACAATGAAATACTATATTCCCCGTTTTCTATTTACATAGACAATTACTAACTTCACAATTTTGTATTATACTTAATAGTTAAAAAAATTTGCAAATAACTCGATTGACATTGGCTGCTAGAGTATACCATCGGTCCATATCGGTTCTGGCGGTTGCTTTTTCTAGTTCAACTTTAACTGATGCCTTGAACTGAATAAATTGCATGTTTATCACGACTTTAGATTGCTGTTTATATCATCCTTTTTGTCGGGAAATTGATAGGAATATGCTCCCCCACAAAAAGAATTACTTGTGAGATCAGATCTTTCGGTTAGAAGAAGAAAAAACTCATCCAGCAGAAAAAGATAGTAGGCAATTTAATCACTGATAAACTTATTCAATATAAGGTGCTATCCGTCGGTCGAATGAATTTTGTCTGTTAGATCCTCCTCAGTTTAATAAATCAGTTAAGAGATCAATATGGAGGAAAGACCATATAGTAATGTTAAAAAATAAGGTAAAACGTGACTATCATAAAACACATGGAAAGTGGTCGGTGAAGTATAATATAACCTTTAATTAATTTAATGAGAATGACTTAAAAAGGATAATGTTGGTGAAGTGTGGAAACCGTATTACTGAGAATACTTTGGAGTGTGAAAATTATAACATAGTGCTGAAAAGAAATATTGTCTAAACATCCTTAAAAGTCAAAAAAAAAAAAAAAATTGGTGCTTTCTTGTCAAGTCCATCATGTACCCATATTTTAATTGGTTTTAAAGAGCAGTAATCCAAATGAATGCAGAACATGAAACCTTAGTAATTGACATGTTTGTTTATTAATCGTCTTAATTAATAATAGTCAGTTGTTTAGAGAACATTTACGTGGAAAAAACTGTGGTCTATAGTCCGTTAACAGTCCACTTGAAATTGCTTGGCAACATATTCAACATTTCTTCTATGCAATCATGTTGTCCTCCACACAGGACTCTTATGATTGAGTGTTGCCTTGGCATCTTTCATGCTTGCAATATATGAATATGGAATTCCAAATCAACACACAGACGACATGAGAAAGTTTTTGACTAAAGCACTGCATTCTTTTCTGCTTTGCTCTTTTTCTTCGTAAAAATTCTTCTAACACACCTTATATGTGTGGACTGAAAAACAATGCAGATGGATCATGTTAAATTATACATCTATTACTGCAAACGCTATTTAGACAAACATGTTTATATTTTTTAACTTAGGTACTATTAAGACTTTACACAAATGTTTGCTTTTTCTAGAAGTAATATTAAGCTAAATCCACTTGTGCACGTGAATAAGATTTTGCATAAATCAATGAGAAATCTAATCACGAATAAATACAAGGAAAAGAAAGAAAAGACAGTAAAAGAAGAGATCAAGGGAAAGAAAATATGAAGCACATAAGTGAACATATATGATGTAGGCATCTGAGGAGAAAATGGACAAATGAATGGATATTGTGATGCATCCTAAATTCCCAATTTTAATAAAAATAGAAAATAATTAAAAAGAAAAGAAAAGGGTCCCGTGAAGTAAGAAAGTCTGAAACCAAAAACAAACCATCCCAGCTAAGCAACTGATCAAAGGAACGAAAGAGATGTGTAAAGCAAAGAAACTGCATATGGATACATACAAACAAAAAAGCCAAGCAATGAACTGAAAGGAAGCCTGGCGCAATCTTTTTCCCATTGTCAAAGTTCATTTTCCACACGAAAGTTCATTTTCCACACGCAAACTAAGGGGAGAAAACGAGGGGTGTTTGTTGAAAAATTATTTGGTGCAACTACTGTAATAAGGTATTACCACGTAACGAGTTAATTCTTGAGGATAAATTGAATTGTAACTATTTCCCTGACTTCTTTACCGTATTAGAACTTTTTCTTTGAAATTTTTTGTTGCATACTCAAATTGGTACAAAATTATAGTATATTAAATGGTTTTTTTCTTTTGTGCGTGTGTGTGTTGGAAAGCAAGCGATTATATTTACATTTGCTACTGCGTGCATAGCACATATACAATACTGTTTGCGAGTTGGTATTTATGAAAATCGGTATTCAATGTCACATAATTCTAATTTGGTCTTTTATGAATTTGTTCACCGAAAAGAATTAATTGCAACCGAAGTATGAAAATATTTTTCATATCGAAGAAGGATTGCATTATTGATATATTCCAAGAAAAAAAAATTAAATGCGTCATATGCATGGAATAATTTATTATAATTTACCAGAGTTGATTAATTTAAGAAATTCCTAAATGGGTCTAGTTTACCAATTTTTTGATCCTTACTTAATGATATCAATTAGATGAACAAAAATTTTTTTTTTATTAAACCTATACTATTACATTAGAGGGGAATAATGTTGGTGAGAATCATACTCTTGACTTCTGAGGTAAAGTTGTAGAGTTCTAACTTCTCGATCTTGACCCTATAATAAACAAAATTCAGTGTCTATTAGAAAACAAGAGAGGAATCAGAATTCACACATGTAGACGTTGGTGTAGATGTAGATTAGATGAGAAAGGGGTTCCGCGCTATCTGTCACCCTGGGTTGCCATGCGAGTGCAGCCAAGGCATCCTCGTTTCCCGTTTCAATGCCCCGCTGACCCCGCATGACTCATCATTCATGGCCACCTCCATCCAATTTATTGCTCTTTTCTTCGAATTTCAAACTTTTCAACTCTTAACGAACCCGCAACCAAAAATTCAACTCCTATTCTGTAATCGGCTACCCATCCCTTTTTCACCCAATCAATACACTGATGGATAGTTTATTATTTTGAAACATTTTTTTTTTTTTGCAAATAATAACTTCAAATCTTTAAATTTGAAAATAAACTTAAATATCTACGAATTGCCTGAGAACACATTGAGTCACTCACATTATTCCTTGGCATGAATGAATGTTGTATGGTACTTTAAAGAGCTAAACAACAAAACGTGTTCAATTCAAATTGCTTTTCATGCAATCAATATAACATTGTACTATGTGACCATTCATCAGCTAGCTTTAACAAATCTTGATTTAACTCGAATAAATCCTTAAGTGAACTGTTTTTAAAGTGCCAAGTAACAAAATGTTTTCAATTCAAACTATTTTTCATCCAATCATTTTAGCATTGTACTCTTTGACATTCGGCAGTTAGTTCTAAAAGCTATTGCTTTGACATTTAATTCGGATAAATCCTTAATTAAACTTGAGGTACAAGTCATTTGGAATTGGAAGCACATTAAATCACATCATCATTTAGCATAAATCATACAGTTCTAATATATCGTTTGAAAGTTCATTATGCTTAAACACAACTGCAATAATTAATGGAGGACTCTATTGTCCCATTATGATATGTTACCATACACAGGCTAAATATATTTTACTCATTATATTTTAGTCACTTAAGCGTTATTACAATACTAGACCATAACATAGAACCTACCTAAGTTAAAACTAGAGTAACATATTATCATTTGTCAAGAAATACCACTTTCTTTCCTATTTTCTTTTAACTTCCAATAAATCTGTCCAAAAGGAAAAACAATAACCTAATGAGAAAATTAACAAAAAAAAAATTGAATATCAATTAATTGTGGCATTAATGACATTTATTGAAATTTTAAACCACCTACCGCAGTCCTCATCAAGAAACTGGGGGTTGGTAAAAAATCCATCCATATAAATACCACCACTATTCTGACTCAAGCTCGTACAAATCAAACACTCACAGTTTTCCCCTATAGCAGCAATCTTCCTAGTAAACAAATAGCTGAGTAGTACTAGTAAAGGTACAAGTTAGTAATTTTCAGAAAAACTTCCTGTCAACAACTACATCATTCATGGCCTAAAATTTCTCCCTCACCCGCAAGCTCAACCTCCTTTTCTTCAAATTTCTCCCTCACCCGAAACTTCAACCTCCTTCTCTTGAAGTATCTGACAATATTTACAGCCATCCTAGAAGCCTTCATAAAAAGGATAGATAACGTTAATTAGAGTACAACCTTTAATAAAGATCCCTTTTCTTTACTCAAAAACCTGCATAAAATCTCCACAATTTATGCCTTGTATCTCTCGTTTCCTTTTCAGTTTCGCTTGTTATTCTTCCATTACCTTTGTTCATAGATTTCTCGGCTTCATCTTCCTCGAAAAAAATGAGGAAAAACGGTAGCGCAAGTTTACCTGCGGTATCTCAGAAAAAGACTTCTACCCACGACATCACTTGTATCGAAACCGACGTTTCGAACTTTAAAGAAATTGTCCAAAAATTCACGGGCTTGCGTGAAGAGAAACTACCACCAACCCACAAGAATCCAACCACCGTCCGACCCCATCCCACCGGAAAATCCTACTCCAGCGAGATGGGTCCTCGGAAACAGGCCTTCAAGATTCATGAACGAAGGGAGGGCGCAAGAAAGCTAGAGATCAAGCTGAACAACAGTGGCGGCGGCGGAAATGGATCATCATCACCTTCTTCAGGTGCCGCTGCTGCTAGGCAAAGATGCATTTTTGGGTTTGGCGGTGAGGTGGTTATGGTGTCACCGGTGTCACCTTTGGAGCTTTTGGCACGTGGGAGTCCAAGAACACCCAGAACACCATCTTCAACTGCAACGGATGAAGAGATGAGAGGCATTTATGAGAAGGGTTATTACTTTCATCCCAATAGTGCTGCTCCTAGAGGGGTTAAGCCACCACCTCTTTTGCCTTTGTTTCCTACTGGTCCTTCACCTAGGGATAATCAAGATTCTTGTTCAAGTTCTAGCTGCTAGATTTTTTTTTTATAGTGGAAATATCATAAGTTTTAATTATAGAAATATTTATAGAGAGGGTGGGAGAATTATAGGGAACATTGGTTACATTTCTTAGCCTTATTAGTGGGAGTTAGAAAGATGGGGATGTTAAAGAGGAGGAACAAGTCTTTTATACATTATTAGAACTTAATGAAAGTTATCTTTCTGGAAATTGTCCATACTCTTCAACAATTTCACCATTTTCTTGTGATTTTCTCCAATTTCTTGCCATAATCTTCATTGAATTTATCCTCAATATTCTTCTTTGTGGACTAAAACAATTAAGGATCATTAATGTGGCATCTTCTGTTGGAATGACACTAAAAGAAAGTGAAATTTACTCTAATTGAACCTAATGTGACTCATTTAATTGAAGGCTTTAGTTATTTACATATAACTGAACATAACTGAATGAGACTGAAGATAAAACTGCATTAATGTAGCTGTCTGGCTATCTTTTTTCATTGGGATAATTACAGAAACCTCCCCTGAGGTTTCTGACAATTTCACTTGGCACCCCTGAGGTTTGAAAAATTACACTAACCTCCCTTGGCCACTTAAAATGACTATAATAACCCTTGACTTATTATTCTTATTATTATTTGCAAATTGATTTATGAATTTAGGGTTTGGAAGTTACAAAGTTACTAATATATAATTGGTTTTGGGTAAATAGATTTGGATGTATTGCTAGGGAATATTTATGAATTTTGCCTCTATAATACGGTTGCTTGTGATGGTGGTAATTGATAAAAATAGAGCTAGCGTGATATGGTGGTGGTAGTGGTTGTTGTTCAAGTGGTAAAAACAAAATGAATTTTTTATTTTTATTTTCCTGATTAGTTAGCAGTGGTGTACCGGTGTTGGTGAGATTGTTTTGTGGTTGCTAATGGCGGTGTTCATGAAGTTGGTGGCGGTAGTTCAAGTGGTAAAAAATATATATATTATTTTTTTTGGTTTTTAGATTAAAAAGGGCAAAATTGGATTTTCATTTAAAACTTATGTTGATAGGGGAGGTCTTGTTACTAAAACAATAAATGTAAGGGAGGTTTGTGTAATTTTTGAAACTTAAGGGGTGCCAAGTGAAATTGTCAGAAACCTCAGGGGAGGTTTCTGTAATTATCCCTTTTTCATTAGTGCATGAGATGTTGCAAACGGTACAGTTTGTGGACAATGTTGAAAGTGCAGTACGTCGCCTGTCAGACCAGTAGCTGGGATTCGTGTTTGTGAATTCAATAGAGTTTGTACTCTCAGGTCTTTAACATTATTGTTTCATTTCACCCATCGCCACTTTAAATTCGTATCTTAAATCACGATTCTCGTTTGTTGTTCGAAATTTCAAATTGAAACTCCTTGAAAAATCCTAGCAGGATGCTTCGGGAAAAGTGACTTTATGAATAGCATTACCATACAATGGTGGTACCACACATGCAATTTTAATCTCTCAGTATTCAAGTTGAGATCTATTTAGGGTCGTATTTCATGTTCAGTGGAAATGCTTTACATGTAAATTGCTACTTGAGATTAATCATCATATATAAACAGTAATGACTTTCAGTTGTGAAATTAAACATGGATCTTAACGAATTCAATGAATAAGTACCAAGTGTACAAAGGCAGTTTTGTTGCTTACTAAAAGCAATTTATAAATTTTTGTTTGTTTTGGTCACATTGAACTTGTACAATATAAAAAAAAAAAAAATTCTGTACACATTTATACCGTCCAAAGCCAGTAATCACGTAAAAATATGAACAAAGGAATCAGAGAACCATGGTGCCTGATAAGGTCGAGTATCTTCTTTTAAAAGTTTGTTATAGCAGTGAAATTGTTGACTTCAAAGTAGTACTAGCATACAACAAGAGTTGGAATTTTTACCTTGAAAAAGACTTTGAAAGTTCCTGCCGTTGAAGTAAGATGACAACGAGTCTTGCAAGAAAAGGACAGCTCGGTCTTTAATTCTGCGTACATTATGACAAAGAGGGCCGAGCCCGATCGAAGGCCATGAGGAGCATTATACAAGGACTCTCCTGCGTTCTTTACTATTCTGAGCTTTGATTTTTTTCAGGAAATTTTCACTGCTACACGCTTTGCCGAATAGGACATTTCCACACTTAAGACATCGAATCCCAGCGAATCAAGAAAAATGGGTACCAAATCGTGTTTGCTTCGTTGGTCTAAAGAAAGAGACATCTTCCCTTGAATTGCTTGGAAAATCAAAGGTTTTTTCTCACTGAGGAAATTATTTGACTTGGATGTTCGCATATGTGTTGCAGAATTTTCTTATGCTAGTTTGGGTGTAGTACAGTTACGTGATTTCTACAACTTTCTTCATCATGCTTTGCGCGTTGAAATAAGTCACATTTTTCTTCTTTTGCTTCGCACACCATCTTTCTTTTTCTTTCTTGGATGTGACAATTGAAATTTCTGGTAAACCAGTGGAAATTCACTGTTCAGATTCTAAATCACATCGATTGCTGCTTTAACGACTATTCTGGCAAACATATAGGTAGTTAAACGAAGCCAACATGTTCACATCCATTGGCTATTGATTTGGGTTACTATTGTGCGTTATTATGCCTACCAATAATGATGTTATCCTTGATTAACAAACTCATAATATGATCTTTTGCTCTTCATTTTATTTAACTACACGAAATCAAACTCTAAAAAGAGAAGTTAACTGATTAAAGAGTACCATGTATATTTGGCAAATCAGCAATGTTATCAGATTACAGAAGCTTGAGGATAAAAAAAATTTATTGCAGAAGAGAATCTATCTGATTAAAGAGTACCATATGATTTTGGCAAATCAGTCATGTCATCAGTTATAGAAGCTAGAGGAAGAAAAATATTTATTGCACAATGTACAAAAAGGCAAACAAAATTTCTGGGCAAAAAAACTTTGAACTCTACAGGAGCATGCAAGAAGAAAAAAGGCTTCTCGATCAGTGAACACTAAAATTGGTACCGGGTCATTAGTGAAATGCTGTTATGTTGTTTCTTGATGCTAAATTTTAATGCAACGATATCTCTGCCATGTTTGAACTAGGAGAAGTATATAGAACCCTTAGCACACCTTCCTTCCAGGTTTACTCTCTTAGCGCACTGAAGCACAGATGGACTGTGGATTGTACAACCCATTCACTCCATTGGTGAAATGCTGCCTATTTCTTCTCCGTTTTGTAACGACAACAAATCCCTCGCCATCCCCATGCTTATTTTTATTCTCATCTACCATTTCAGGCTTTTCAATGTTGTTGCCTTCGGAAACCAATTCTTTCTTTCCTTCATTCCCATATAGGATCTTTATTATTGCACTGTCATTTGCAATTGCTTCAGCAGAATTCCCAGAACACTCCTGCTTCTTCTTTCTAACCGTGGACTCACTTTGAGAATCTGAAGAATGCTGAACTGACTTGACAATGAAGCTAAGCAGTATTTGCCTTGCTAGCTCTGCCTTCTCAGCATCTGAACTACTTTTCTTTGACTTGTCATCTTTAATCCCTACACTCACCTTTTTATCAATTTTCTCTTCTGAAGAAACTTCAGGATCTGAGGCACCGGAATCGACAGATGAATCAGAAGCACTAATCACTTTTGACCCTTCAGTTGCTGCACTCTGGACCCAAGCTCTTCTGGGAACAAATTCAGGTGCATGAGGGTTCATAGTTTTTGGGGAAACAAATCCATTTCTTTCCACAACAGGAACTTGGTAATTTAAGATCCCATGTTTCATTCGGAAAGAATGGCTTGTTCTATGGTATAAAGGTGATCTAGGGCCACAAGGAACTCTAGCAGCAACTGATGGGAAACCCACTGGTTCTGTAAGCATGCCTTGACTGGCTACCACATCATAGACATTGGTCGAAACAGGGGAGCTTAATGGGTGAACCAAAGGATAGGCACCTGGATTGAATGGTTGAGCTGCAGCTGAAAGTTTGCTCCCATTTGTTTCTGCTTGTTTTTCTTGATTGTTTGGCCTCGAGTCATCCTCAAACTCTGGGGAAAAATTCTCATTCTTGCAAACACTCTCATGAACTTCACCTTCTACAAGAGATCCTGTGTCTTCATGATTCAGTAATGTGTCATCTACGGCTGTGCTCTCTGTCCCATTTTCTGATGTCTCAGGTTGACTAATGGAGATTGGGAAATCAGTTTTGGTCTTGTTTAATTCTTCTACTTTTTGTTCTACTTTCTCCAGAAAGGGCTTTAGAACCGTACCTGGTGCTGCCACGGCTACATCTTTATATGACAAAGACTTGGAAGCTGTGGGTGTGAGATTTGTAGGATTTGAGGATGCTTTAGAAACTGATGTTGAAGACACCCTAGGATCCAAAGACTTTGCCAGTGGTTTACTTGAACCTTCAACAGTGATCGGGCTAGCAGTTTTCAGTTGCTTCTGCAAAGACATATCAGCCAATGTCATTTTAGACATTGCTTTACGTCCCTGTGCAATAGCTTCCTTTCGCCAGTTGCTGTCTCCAAAATTATGCCATTCAGAATTTACTTTTAGTTTTGTAAGATTTGGCCGCCTGCGGTTGAACTTCCTCCCTGAACCATTTCCTGACCGTCCTTTTGAGTTAGCTTCTTGCCACCCTTCATCTGAGCTAATATCTTGGACAACTTCTTCTGTTACCAGAGAATTGTTTGTGCTGCTATCACTGGCCCCAGGCTCCTGGATGGGAACCTCGTCTGGCCTTGTCTCCACGCACTTGCCTTCTGCTGGACTCGTATCCGTAACATTAGTAGTTGTGCACTCATCACTTCTATCATCATGCTGCCCTTGCTGGAGTTTATCACCTACAGGCAACACCTGAGACAAAATCAAAAAGAACAAATTAATATATGTATGCATCCCTGCAGTCCTACATTTACTAAAAAACAAAAGCTTCGGCTCTAGTGACTCGAGATTTTTTTTCTTGGGAAAATCGATGTCCATCAAATTAGAGTTCTGACATTGGCATGCCAGGAAGAAGTTGAACGTGAATGTTTTAGAGAATAAACAGAAGAATCAGGAAAAGAAAACTACTTACTTTTGCACGTCGTTTCCTCTGTGCATCTATGGATTTTGAATCTTGATCAGGACTTATGTAATCAAGGAGATCTGACACACTGCAATACAAGAATAAAGATTTCTGTTTACAAGCACAATTGCATGAATTGTAACCAAAGTAATTTGGGAATACCATATCAATACCTAAGGTGACCTTTGCTAGCAATGGATGCATCTGGTTTTGGAGTTCCATTCCTTAATGCTTCTTGCTGTTCCAATGCTTTTGATTCAAAATATTCCAGCCATGCTGCAGCATCCTGTGGTCCATTAATATATTAATCTCCAAATTTTCATGTAATAGCATGATAGTTTAATTTTTCTTAATGAAGCGCCACATGGTTTATAATCGTGAGGTGTTAACCCAAAATTAATTGATATTACTGTATAAACCCTTAAAATCGTATTTGTAGCTGTGTAGCTTTTTTTGAAGAACAACTAGCGTTAAGGTTTTCCATAATGAGGGACCATATATCTCATAATCATGATATGTTACAATTGTATGGAGCTTTAATATCATGATAATCTACTGAAGAGTTTGTTGTCACTTCGTATCATGAGAATGCCAAAGCATGGTAAGAATATGAGAAAAGGAAAAAACCAGAAAAACTAATAGTAGGGATATGGAATTTGAAAAATGAATTGCATCCTAAAGGAAATATGAAGGCAAATCTGGAGTTAGAGATTTAGGTGACCTGAGTTCGGAGATCCTCCAATCCCAATTTAGCTTGAAGAATCTGTAGTGTAGTTTGTTCATGTTGCACACTAAGTGAATATGCTTCCATCAATGAAAGAGCTATGGCTATGGCGTGATAGCTAGCAGCAGTCTTCAGAAGGAATAACAAACATAATCAATAGATATTAGAAAAGTGAGTGATCATCAAAACACAAACACATGGACTGTTCTGACGTGCTAGTATGTGCTTGATCCAAGACAGCCCTGAAAGAAAGAAAGAGCTACCTGTATATGATCAGCTCCCAGTAATCTTTTGTTGCATTTAAGGGCTTCATGCAGATATCTGAGAGCAACATGAACATTGCCCATGCCCTCTTCCATCATGGCCACATTTATATAAGTGGCAGCTGTATTTGGGTGAGACAATCCACATGTAAAATGAAGCAGAAATAAAGCGCGATTGACATACCTGCCAAATAACACCACCCGTTAAGAAAGGAACACGAGTACAAAGAAAAGCAGAGATTACAAGGGAAGGGGAAAAAGAAGATATATGTTACCACGAGCAACAGATATTTTACATCATTTCAAAGAAAATATTCACTTTTGGCAGAGCAGAAAGAATAACAAATAAAAGGCTGAAAACAAGTCTCTCCAGCTTTGTTTGGTACAAAAACCAGCCTGGCTCTTGTCTTCCTATGATAAACAATTAGAAGAGAAAGCATACTTTAAAAGTAAACACAAACATGGAAATGAAATTCCAAGCATGATACTCACTTCAGTGCCAGTTCAATGTGTTGAAGACGATAATAAAAGACAGAGAGATCCCCATAACTTTTCATTGTATCAGGATGGTCAAGTCCCAGCTCCCTCTCATTGATATCCAATGCCTTCTGTTGATATATAGTTGCCTACACCAGAAATGGACACACACTCAGGTGGAAGCAACTTTAATAGGCTCACATTTACAGAATCCATGCGGGGATGAGGCTTAATACTAAGTTACTGTCACCTCAGATTTTCCTTGAAATAACATTCAAGATTGCACTAATTCTCAAGATATTTGTTATGGCAATCCAGTTAGTCATCTCAATTTTTTTAATCTATCTGGACACAGATCATAATGTGTTGCATAATATCATGGAAAGTTATAAAGCATTATTGCAAAACAGTGTACAGCAATTATATCAGAAAATATGGCTCTGTTTGTTTGTCTGTGTTTTTTAAAAAACATGTTTTTGAAAAACTTCAAACACGTTTTCCAACTAACTTTTTATCTCACAAACACATTTATCGAGAAGAATCTTTAAAGTTACTATAGTAACATTTCCTAAAAAACACCCCAAAAAATAATCATCCAAACAGAGCCATTCTTTAAAAATTTTATTAGTTTAAAAATAACGAGATACTAAATATCCAAAGTGAATTACTTAAAAAGTAATGTGTGAACACCAACTCAGAACCAGCAAGAAGCATTTAAATATAGGTGTCTTTGTGTATGAATATATAATCAGTACATATGCCTTAAATGCATACCCACACTATGTTTTTTCCTTTTCTCATGTCACATGCTTATGTAGAAAACTAACATGTATGAAGTTGACTTTTACTCCTCTGGGGTTGGTCTTTATTGAAGAATGATATTATATTAAATAAATTCCAACAAATGAATCCACATGTTTTTTTTTTTTTTTTCAAATAAAAATGGTACTTCTTCCATGTATCACTATCCACACAGCACCATAAGTTCTTGGTGACTGTGCAGTGTGTCAGTCCTGGGCATTCCATTATCAAGAAGTTGATAGCATACTTCTTTCCTTCTCTTTTTCTATTTTGATATAAATTGATAGACAGATTACAGGTAACAATGAAAGTAAGAAGATTAAGTGCAACAGTGGTTGTTACATCTGCATGCAAAAGAAAGTTTCATGCAGTTAAATTTCTAAAATGTGCCTGTGATTCTTATATGTGAAATTTATGGATATCAATTTGTACTCCATCAACTGGTCCCATTCCAAAACAGATCTCAGAATGGAATTTGGATTCTCTAAAATAATTATCTCCGTCATATGAATACAGTAATATAAATATTAAGGGAGAAAGCATACAAAAAAAGGAAAAGAGAATGATAAGATAGTTAAAATTAAACAAGTTGTACCTGATTAAAGTCCCCAGTGTGGTAAAGAACAACAGCCAGGAGACTGTAGGCACTTGCAGTTATTCGATGATAAGGACCACATACGGCTAGCATTTTTGCTAAAGCCTGCAGATTAAGTTACACAAACTGAAATCAATTATAGTTCTATGCTACCATGAACCAATAAATTCACCATAGACTTGATTAATGTGATACCTTTGTTCCATAGTTAACAGCATCTTCAAGCTTTCCTTTATCTAGGGCTGTCTTGGATGACTCCAGTAAATTTCTCCCATCAGCAGAAGAGCATCCTACATGCTGTAATGGTATAGATGAAGAGAAGGTCACTCTAAAGCCATTAATAATGAAACATACAGATGGAACCTAAAACTAAATGCAGTTTTCATTGGGCAGTCACAGAGAGAGAGAGAGAGAGAGAGAGAGAGAGAGAGAGAGAGAGAGACTTACTTTGCACACAGGAACCATGCTGATAAAATCAGATGGTCTAAATGGATATGTGCTTCCCATGTCATAGTCTCTTGGAACCAATTCCAAACCAACCTGAATAACAAGAAAATAAGTAAACAGCTTGAAACAAGAAAGGATTTTAAAGAAATTGATAAAAGTAACACCTTATGACAAAGTCCCCGAAGAATTGTTAACTTCCTCAACTTCAAAAATTCATCATTCAGCCTCCAACTAAATCTTTTTACCAAGAATGTCCGCAACCATTCCAAATTGAGTGTATGGTCATCATTGGAGTTTTGATTACCATCCTCTGTTGTGCAGGAGCCAAGCAAGAAATTCAGTGATGAGGCGATTGCTGCCGGTAAATTGGCCAGATTGTCAACAGAAGCAATGACAGCCTTAATTACATGCTTAAAAGCTCGAGTAATCATCTCATGAATACAAAGCGATTGTATATGTGGAAGCTTCACTGCAAGTTCAACCTGGTTCATGCCAAAGAAAATTTACCTATTCAGTACCAATCTCTTTTATGCAAATATATTTCGTTTATAATTTGATACTCATGAAGATAATCCTGTATACTTGGTGAAAACAATACCAGCAAGGAAATTCAGGAAGAGTATGTCTAATTTGCATGAGGGAAAAATGAGGAGGCTGAGAGAGAGAGAGAGAGAGAGAGAGAATTAGTGTCTGACCACTCGACCCAAAGAACACATTTTCAACCCCCTTAGATGCATGAAGTCAGTCAGTGTACGTCCATCAACTGGGGAGAGCTCAAGAGATGCAAAGTCTGTAACCTACAGTAGACAAGAGATTGATTTTATAGGACATATTTCAATGATGTCCAAAGTTAGCCCAAGAGTGCATCTTACCAGTTTAGGCAAAGCAACTTCATCATAATACTTGTGTGCCAGCTTGATAAGCTCATCTACAGACTGTTAAGAGAAGCATGTGGACTTAGAGGAGAAATATTATACAATGACCAATTCAATTGCAAGAAAAAACAGAAAAAAGAAAGAAATTGCAGTCACATTATGAATTATCATAAGTACGAAATTAAATACATATGGAATTTCATTATCTTTATGCTCTTCATCTTCTTTTCATTTTCTCTCAATCCCTCCGACTTGATGTCTATGTCTATGTACGTGTGTTGGGATTTTTTTTTCCCCTTGGCTATTATTGTTGTTGTTGTTTTGGCGCACCGGGGGGGGGGGGGGGGGGGGAGTTCACTCATCCTATTGTCTTATTCATTAATAGCATGACTTCTGCTTGCTGGATTATGTCATGTACCTTGAGATGAAGACCAGTTCCACTTTCTTTTAAACGTTGATAGGCTTCTTCAGAAATAATGTTCCTCAATTCAGTCCCACACTCAAACATGGCATTGTTTAGATCTGCAATGCTGCTTTTGATTTTTGAATTGCTGACTCCACTACTGTTTTCTTCATTTTCTTCTGTGCTACTTGAACTATTTGGTTTTCTTTCCCTCTTCTTCAGCATTTTAAATTGCTTCCCTAACCCTTTAACCACTGGATCAGCCTTGTTATCATCCTCGTGACTTTTTGAACCGTGTTCCCCAGGTGCCTCCTGCTTTTGAAGATGCTGCACCCAGCAAGAACCAAGTTCCCACCGGATACTCCTGTCTGGTGTAGATTCATTCTCTAATTTAATCAAACTATCTTTAACTAATTTTCGGATGATGCTTCTCGATTTATCTACGTTAGTGTAGTCAGAATTAGGTGGGACTTCTCCAGATGATTCAGAATTAAAGGACTTGTGAAGCAAAACCCTCAAGCTGCAAATAATCAAACAGCAGGAGTCAGTGTCAAACCAGCGAGTTTATGCAAATTTTGACACATTATCAAGAAAATATGAACTACTTCAGTGGTACCTGTTGATATTAAGTGCATTTGCTCCTCCTTCCAGTTGGTCATCAATTTCCATATCATGCATTAAATTATTTCCCTTCTTGACATTGCCAATAACTTTAACTGTTGCGGTGTATCCACAGTGTCTAACAACAACAACTCCCAAAGAGGAAGTATCCTGCAATACAATTAGCTGTACTACTTAACTTCTTCAGATGAGATTTAGAGAGAAGTCAACAAATGAAGAGAAAGGAGAAAGAAAATTTTGTCCCATGTAATTACTCCAGGGAAAATGAATTCATTTACGAGAGAGAGCATACTCGATTTCAGTTTACACATTTCAAATCCAGAAATTTTTAACGAGATCCAGCTATGACCATTATTTGAAAGATGACAAGAGAAGCAATTCAACCTAAGTTACATTGGAATTCATTCCTTCTAATCCAATAGAATTTAAAAGACCATCTCTATATCACCTCCTGGATCTTATTTATCAACTAATCATAATCATGAATTATTACATTACAGCAGTTATAAGCATTCAATAGATCATGTAAAATTTAGGTCATGGTGCTGTGCAGAAAGAAGCAGAAGTTACCCACATGTACAACTACACTCTCATCCGCAGTCAGCCCTTTAAGCAAGTTTCTTCGAGTCACTTCCTCGGAAGATTTGTTAGAAGCTCCAGAGAAGATATTTTGAATTTCTAATTTGAAGCTTGCATCTGCAGCATCTCTTTTTACTGTGATAGACAAATCCCCAACACGATCCTCGTGCAATATTGAACCCAGAGAAGAATTGCTACTACCCTTTGCAGTAAAATCCATCACTTTGCCTATGGCTGAAACTGCTTTATGGGTTGAGATCTCAACAAAAAGATTATGAATCAAAAAGGCCTTCCGGTCTCGGACCACCCTTTCCTCCTCAGTTTTACAAGGCAGGTTTTCCAATAATGCAAATTCTGTAGCCCATGGTCTGAAGTCATGCTCTCCATATCTTCCCTGCCCCCCACCATTGCCTCCCCAGTTTTCATTCTCTGTTGGCAGGGGCACAAAGTCTGATGTATTATCAGCCACAGATGGAGGGACAAGCCATGTGTTGGCGCGGAAACCATATGGAAGATTGCCAAACTGAAGAGATCATGAAAACTACAATCTGTTCACTTCTCCTTTCAATTTATTGCATTCAAATAAAAAGAGAAGCTTGTATAGTTAAACAGTTTTGTCACCTTGTTGTGTTCGATAAATGCTTTCATTAAAGAATCGTATGCCTGCGTAAACACTTGAGCTATTACTCATCAGTAAACAGATTTAGCTAATATTTCAGCACAAACAATTACAGCTTAGAGAAATTGCATGCAATTTCATTTTGCCAAATCCAAGTCAAGGCATTCAAAGGAAAAAAATATCAAACAAATGCTCCATAAGGCAGCAAATAATTCGTTTTACAGATATGATCAATATACAACTAGACATGTTTTATTGGAATTCATTCGTTTGGAACCATAAATTCAACAATTTAACTCTGTTTACAAGCCTTGGCATATCTCTTAAGTAAGGAAAATGATTTGATGTCTTGTATCGTCTAACTTAAGTAAGGAAAATGATTTGATGTCTTGTATTGTCTAACTTATGACCTGATAGGAAAAGGCTACACTTTCTCGATGATATGTACTGTGCTTGACAACAACTCTCATATAACTAATCCAGGCACAAAAAATATCAAACCATAACAAAGAAGAATGTAAAAGCATATACAAAAATTCTATGTAATAACAACAGCTGAATGATTAAGGAATTTATCCAGGAAAATAAAATTGTTTACATTAGCGAATGCTTGACTGAGCTGCTGCAGAAGATCAACCAAGGAATGGCTTTGTAAAAATTGCTTTCCCATGGTATAAAAACCTTTTCTTGATGCCACCACCTGTATTAACTTCCCATTGCATATTTTAATCTGCATTCACACAAATTCCATCATCAAAATTCTCAGTAATCTCGTATGAATTAGATAAAAAAGATGCAAATTTGCATAAACTTCAGCTCCGAAAACCAACAAGAATATAGAAAAAGGCACCTGCATTTCAAAATAATCGCCTTCACGTCCCATTTCTCCATCCTTATGCTCTATCCTGTTCAAATCTGCATGAATCCCAGATTGCAAAAATTTAAATTTCCAGATAAATAAAGAGATTAAATTTTGGAATTAAATACTAAAAGAAAAGGAGAAAATTAAGAAGAAACCAACTTAGTATAGGAGGAGTGAGGTGGGAAAAATTGAAGAATTCATAGAAGTCGGAAAGCTTCGGAATCGGGTGTATCGCCACCATATCATAGCCTTCAGCCACCGCCGGCGACGGCGACTGCGACTCCGGTAGCCGGAATTCCGCATCTGAGGGGGAGGAAGGTCGGCCCGATAGGCTATTTTGCTGGGTCTTGCTCTTCTTGGCACGAGATTCTTGTCCGCCACCGGCAGTGGCGGAGGTGGTGGCTATTCCGCCCTTGGTTTTGGCGAAGCGTGTCGTGCACGCGACGATGTCGAGTAGTCTCCGCACGTGGGCTAACACTTGAGACTCCTCAGTGTAGTCCTCTGAGAAATACAAGTGAGTGGCAGTTTCGTTAATAACGACGGATTAGTGGACAATAAATTTAATACGGTGGGGTTGTGGAATGAAAATTTATAGTACCAGAATTTTGACTTTTAATTTAACTCAAAACCTTTTACTAATTTTGTGGCAATTTTGTCCATTAAATGATTGATTTTGTAAGATGGCAAAAAGAGACACCATCAAAATATTTTTTACATTGAAATTGGCTCCCTCATCGAAATGGTAGCGTATTATAATGTAGTCAAACACATTGACGAAGGATCTTACTTGAATAATCAATCAACTGTTGCAATATGATGGTCAAGAAAAGTGTCATTGTATGATATAACAGATTATTGAGATTTTTTTTGGCGCGCGCGCGCACACATATATATATATATATATATATAAATTGATTCAAAAAGTATGCTAACTTTTGTAAATAGAAAATGATCTTAATCAGACAAAACTATTAATTGTTTTGTACAAAATATATCACATATGTACTGTGAATTATTTTGGATTATATGGAATGATTTCTAGTACCACTTGGTCTGAAAGAAAACAATCAGGAGAAAAAAATGCTCAAAAAATATGTGGAGGAAAAAGAAAGTCGATGCAGAGTAAAGTGAGTAGTTTCATTTGGTCAATTCACGTTTTGTTTCTTTTCATTAAGTAGAATTGTTTAATAGCATTTTGTTAGTATTTTAATCTTAAGTTACATTTCCTATTAGGTGGTAGGTGGTGATTATTTTTATGAAGTAACGCCAACAAACTGCAGAAGACATGGTTCAAAAAGAAAAACATTAATATTTCTGACATCAATCTTGACACTGATGAGTGTAACTAGGTGAAAACAACAGACTTAAAAATAGAATCAAAATGCCCGACCATTCGACAGTGCAAATATGCAAAGTCTGCCGGTTCAATTATATTGTGCAGTTCATATTGTTCATTGTTTTGATAATTAATGCAAGAACGAAGAAAAAAGCGGTAAAAAAATCGTATAAAAAGTATGCATCATGGTATCATTTATTGGCAGTTTGTGTTTCAATTAAATGAAAAGCCAAATTTTACTTTGGCACAACATAGGCCCTGGGAAAGGTTTAAATTGTCAACATGAGGTACAAATACAAACATCACAAAACCAATTTCTTTCCTTCAATTTAAAAACCTATGGTAGTTGCCATTTCTCTTTAAGACAGCTAGCCACAAAAGAAGATAAAAATAAAATAAAACAAAATTTCTGGAAAGTTTCCAAAGATTGGTTTCTTGACGAACTTTTCATGGGGGTAACTAAGTCTTGAGAATATGGTGGTTCGACGTCAGTATATTCTTTTTGCTGTTCGTTTAACCTACCGGGACGGCAGCCCGATGAATAAAAGCTGAATGGTTTTGTTGTATTATCATCTAATAAGCCAAAAATTATTTGGAAAAGATCATTAGCTGCTTTTGCAAGTAGAATTTACTAGTTTGTTCAGAATTGACTTGTTATACACCAGCAAAAAGTACCAATTAAAGTAATTAATGAAGACCATTGGAACAACCAGTACTAATGCGAGTGCAGACCTTACTATATATAGATATAAATTGACTACAAAAATATTTTATATATTAAAAATAAATTATAGAATAGGTAGCAAAATTATAACAGAGGGCTGTACGTGTTGGTATGGAATTGTCACCTACCTTCTACCATCTTCAGCAAACATGGCTTCAGGGAGACAACCTCCAACTTGTCATTCAATTTTTGTCCTTTAACCTGTTTAGGATATTCCATTTTATGAACAAAAATCCCACTAAAACGCAATCAAAACTTAATGACTCATAGGAAACATATTTAACATAAAATTTGTGAATATGTATTTAGATTACATAAATTAAAAAATATATATCATTACCTCGTGAGATAGAGAATAGTTGGTAAGGTGGCATGTTTCGACATTGGCAGCAAGCAATTTCTTGACATCTAGTATCTTGTCGGTTGAGATGCCCTTAAAATCCCAAAGTGAAAGGCCAATCAGAATTGTCTTTTATTAATAGTGAAGCAAAAAAGACTATATATCCTAATAAATGAAAAACAAAATTCATCAAGAAAATGTTCAGATAACCAGGATGTTTTTCTGAACAAAATTCATTACCTTGAGAATGACCTGAGTTTCATATGGGGTGATAACAGGTATATCAAGAACACTAGGTACAGCTGCAAATAACAAGAAATCAAATATCAATGATGAGTTCATCAAAAAATGCAATGTGAAACATTCCAATACATACAATTATGTGATTCTAACCTTTCTCTTCTTTCTTCTTCTTATCATTTTTAGCTTTATTTCCCTTGCCCCTACCTGACCTTGGGGCCATATCTTTTTTTCCTTTTTGTGAACTTTTGGATGAATCAACAATATGCAAATTTGCTCAGGGATAAAACTTGGATTGTAGAAATAACTTATGCATTAATGGCCACGCAAAATTGGATAGGTGTAAAAGAAGTAGTAGAAGGAGAATATGAAGGGAGAGAGACGAAGAGATGTAAGAGAGATGGGAGTGCTTATTAGACTAAGGTGTTTTGAGGTAAGATTGTTTTGGATGATAAAAGAAAGGGGTGAAGGAAATCTTGTGATAAAATGAATGGGATTGAAGAGAGAAGATAGGATAAGGGTTTTGGTTGAGGTTCTCGTGGATTTGTAAGAAATCCTGACCTCTCCTTCTAGCTTGCTTGATTACAGATTACAATTTACTCCCCCACACATACATCACCAGTACTGACGATTGACCACCACACTCTCTCTCCTCTTATTTTTCTTCACACACAACACACACTTGACTCCCTCACTCTCCACGCTAGATGTGAAGCTCTTTTTTATGGGAGGAGTGCAGCCCATGCAATACATTAGGAACACAACAAAATTTGGTGGGCTTATTAAGGACCGTTGGGATTGTGCCAAGTGGATTGAAAATGGGGTGGTTTTTTTCTGCAGCCGTGTTTCTTGTTTTTTCAAGTGTTTGTTTCGGACCAAATTTTCTCAACCATTGGGAGCTGATTTTGATTCCACACTTTTGGCACTTCGAGTCCATAAATGGATTGATGGTTAAGGAAACTAACAATTTTTGTCACAATTTTCGTGTTAACTAGTGTTTGGTCGTCATCATTTTCCATGATTCTGAGGATTGCTTTTTTCGTTTTTCGACCATGAAATGTTTTACTGCACTCGTGAATTTCTCTCCTTGGCTTACGTTTATAAATTGCTATTGGTCCTTCAATCAATGGCCAATCCGGTTGACTCGTATTGTCTCGAATTCTCCAGTACGTATAACAAAATCTTGTGTCAAAGGTTTCACTTGGCTGTAATTTCACAAATAGTAATAGCTTATTTGGCCTTAGAAGTACACATAAGCCTGCAGGTGCAGCGACAAGCATATAATAGGCCTAATTAACATATCATACAAAACTAGTATGGTTAGATGACTACTTGGCCCTTTGCTGAAAGCTCGACCAATGACGCTTTAACAATTTTAAATTTCTGTTTCTTGAAATATCTTAGTTTGAGTATTGGGGGGTTGATTATCTCTCGAGAAATTTTGAAACATGACTTCATATCTTGATAAGTTTAGTCTCTGGTTTCTTTATACTAGCTAACTCTAAATACCACCTAACATTCGTATCTCAAATATTCTTAAATAGTTCAATTTAGAGTGGGTTGAGTTGTGATGTTTTGAGTTACAAAAGCAAATTCATTAGTTTGAGTTGCATTGGAACACGCAAATAATGAAAAAATTAAACAAAGTGAAAGCATATAATTATGTTGATGATATCCCTTCTATCTAGGAAGATTTTTTAATCCAAATAGTAACATGAGTATGAATCCAGCTAAATGTGGAATGACAGGGCTCAACGGTTTCGGAATCACAAATGTAAATTATTATATTGTGAATGGTGTAAATAATAAAGTAGGTAGCATAATTAGCTTCTTTTTTTTTTATACGCCTCTGTTTGTTTCGTTGTATTTTTTAAAAATATACTTTTTTAAAACTTTACGTTTTGTAACAAATTTTTTATTTCAAAAATATATTTATCGATAAAAATTTTTAAAACTATTACACTAATGTTTTTTAAAAAACCATCGCAAAAATAATCATCCAAATGATATCGTACTGAGATATGATATCTATAGTATATGGTATCAAATCTTTACATTCTTACATAAATAATCAATAAAGAGAACTCAACAAACGTCTTGTTTTAGGCCCATTCGCATTCAATTTATGATAGAACAGTTAATATTTTCTAGTAGGTTATAGATGTGAAAAATAGTCAAACAGAACAATAAAGAAATGTGCCCCCATAAATTCAAGAGCGTACAACCGTAGGGCTGCCCTGTTTCGTCTTCTAAGTCCGCGGTGGTATTGACTCTTTACGCTGCCCTAAATCCTCACTCTTCATGAGTCAGGCAAATTTGTTAAAATATTGCCCAAAAAAAAGAAAATTCAGCATTTATAGGTGTCAGAAAATTTTTTTTGGCATCTAAAGGCGCCGCGTTTGGGAAACGCGGCGCTGAAATTTTTTTTTCAAATTTGTCATGCGCCGCGTTTCCCAAACGCGGCGGTTACTGTTCACGCACTTTTTACTGTTCACTTTTTTTTTTTTTTTTTTAACAGAATAGGTAAGTATTTAAGGTTTTTTGTATTATTGTTTAAGTAGATTTATAGGATTTAAATAAAAGTAATGAAGGTAATTCAATATTTGAATTGAAAAATTTTAGATTTAAAAATAATAAAGCTATAAACACCAAATTTTGATATACCACTAAATTTTTTAATATCTTGTGAGCCATTTTTTATTTTTCAGAATGTGAAATTTGGTTTTTAGAGAAAGTGTGCAAAAGTCTTCCGAAAAATTGTAATTTCAGCACGTAAATATATTTTTTGTCAATTTTTTATTTTTAAATTCATATTTATACCATCATACAAATTTCTAAATTTTGAAAATTTTCCAGATGAATCACTATTTTTTTAGGTATTACGTCAGTTCAAGGACAAAATAATCATTTCAATTTTTGAATACCTTTTTTTGGCTATTTGTGAATTCCAAACTCATATTTCATACTTTTACGTATATTCTAAATTTGTGATAATTTTTCGGATTCAAAAACTATTTTTTCTATAATGCATACATATCTGAGGCAAAATCGTTTTTTTTATGTACCTGAAAAATTATCACAAATATAAAATGTGCTTAAAATTATGAAATATGAATTTAAGATTCTAAAAAAAATTAAAAATAACTATTTTGCCCTTGAATTGACGTGGTACACAAAAAAATAGTAGTTCATTTAAAAAAATTACAAAATTTAGAAATTTGTACAAGGGTATAAAATATGAATTTAAAAGTCAAAGATTGACCAAAAAGGTATTTACGTGCTAAAATTATAATTTTACCAGAAGACTTTTACACACTTTCTCTAAAAACTAGATTTCGCATTCGAAAAATAAAAAATGACCTACAAGATATTAAAAAATTTAGTGGTATATCAAAATTTGGTATTTGTAACTTTATTATTTTTAAATCTAAAATTTTTCAATTCAAATATTGAATTACCTTCATTACTTTTACTTAAATCCTATAAATCTACCTAAACAATAATACAAAAAACCTTAAATACTTACCTATTCTGTAAAAATAAAAAAAAATAAAAAAAAAAAAAAAAAAGTGAATAGTAAAAAGTACGTGAACAGTAATCCGCCGCGTTTTCCAAACGCAGGCGCTTGACTACTGTTCATGCGCTGCGTTTGGGAAACGCGACGCATGACAAATTTGAAAAAAAAATTTTCAGCGTCGCGTTTCCCAAACGCGGCGCCTTTAGATGCCAAAAAAAATTTTCTGACACCTATAAATGCCGAATTTTCTTTTTTTTGGGCAATATTTTAACAAATTTGCCCATGAGTCATGAATGAAAGTCTATAAATAGTTTAAGAAATTTATAGAGTACTTCAAAAACACCCGTGTACCTACCTAGTTACATTTTTTTTTTTTTTTCTTGAACCTTGTTAGCGAAATCTTTAAATCTCAGCCACCACTTTCCATCTCTACACCTCCAAAAAACTAAAGGAAATAGTTAAGGTATTCCAATCCTCTTCAAATCTTAACTTGCATATAAATCCTCTTAATCGTTACTTCGTTATTTTATCATGTTATAGTATGTGGTAATATCATAAGTACATCTGTTTTTGACAACTTAACTACACCTAATTTTTGTTTCTTCTATATTGATTTTTTCTTTTTCTTTTTCTTTTTTTTTTGTTTCTTGATTAGAAAATGTACACTACGTTCAGATTTGCCCTAGCTATTTTATTGGTTATTGAGGACAAAAATCTATAGATTTTACTGGTAGTGTCTAGATATGGATCCGAGTATAGCATATTAATTGTCCAGTAAATTTGGAAAGTTGTTGCATTGAGAAAGTTACTAGAGATCATAATTACATAGATGAGCAGTGAAAAAGGATAACAATGTTTCCTACTACTTGAGCGAAAGAAAACATATTACGAAAATGATTCTATTTAAAAATCTTAGAAGGTGTTTTATTTAGGGAATCAATGAGAGGAATGAGTATGAGTAGTAGTAATACCCATTATTGATATGTGAAAAACAATTATCACTATCATTTAATCAGAATAAAAGTGATTAATTTGGGTCTTTATGATTTCCCTCAAATATTACTCTATCAAACTCATTAACTCTTTTGGAAATAAATGACACACATTATATTATTAAACCAAACATATTAGGTGGAATCGTCAAAACCCATATTTATAGTAGAGTCAATGATATTCATAATGATAGTGATTGAGGAATTTGAACCAAACAGCGAGTAATCATAGTGATAGTGGAATTGCTTTTAATTTAAAGATTCGTAAATAATCAATTTGCTAATTAAATTTTATGATATGTGTAAATTTACCAAGGCCTTTTACTTTAGCTTTGGTTTATTAAGGAGACGTTTAGTACAAATTTCTCAATCACTATCACTATGAATATCATTAACCTAACTATTAATATGGGTTTTGATTATTCCTCCAACATATTTGGTTTAGTAATAGAATGAGTACATTTTTCCTAAAAAAAATTAATGAGTTTGATAAAGTAATATTTTGGGAGAATTATAAAATTTCGATTAATCACTTTCATTCTTATTGAATGATAATAATAGTTATTTTTTCAATATTAACAATGACTGTCATTACTACTACTACTTATTCTCTTCATTGATTCCGCTAAACCGAAAACCCCCCTTAGTTTAATTTCTTGATTTGTAATGTAGAAACTTAAAAAGTTATTCTTAAATATTTCCTCAAATAATTGGTTGTACAATTCTGACACTACTGAGCTGCAAAATCATTTAATTCAGTGAATTTTCCTTAAAACTCGTTGAAAAATCGATGTCAATTTGTCAAGATACACCAAAGATTCAGTACTGCATGCTTATCATTTTATGGTGATGATGAACTTTATGGCGCACGTGGTGCACATGGTTTGCCAACTCCATCATGCAACTATTGTTCTGACATGACGCAAATCATTGTACATCATGGACGATACAATAAAGTTACTGTACTTTTCAGTTGATAAATTTCCTCCCTGGTATTATGTGTATTTAATCGGACTTTTTGTAAATTAATTTTATCCTTGTTTGTGTAAAGATCAAATTATAATATGAGAGGAAGAAATTAAGATAGTTCATCAAATGCTTCGAGTAATTTTTGTACTTTTGTTGATACAGTTTAAATTTGGAATACATATTTTTGCTGCCATACCAAATATTATATTTTTTGTACTTTTTATAATAAAAAGATTACTATCCTAGTATCCAATTACAACTTTGTTTTCGAGTTTAGATCAAAATAATATAGGGGTCCTTGCCTTTTGACCTCTTAATTTCAAGTCCTCCTTCACATCTGAGCAAATTGACTAAAATACTATTTAAAAGAGAAGAATTATTATGATTGTATCACAAATTGATATAATCAAATAGTAACTATTATGAGTTTAAGCTAACTTTTGCAGGTGATTACATTGCAAAATAGATGATTAAGCTAATCTAGTGATCTTTATGAAATTTAGAGCTGTCTCCGACAGAGAACTATATTGTAGAAATAGTTAAGTTGGAATTGGACTAGTTCAATTACTTCCATTGTTAATGACGGTTTAAAAGCTTGTTTTCTGTGCTAATTTGTTAATTAATACTTGTTAAGTTTATTTTTTATTATTATTATTTTACTTATTTGACCAAGCTTGTTAAGTTACTTCAAGAACAGAAAATTAATAATTTATTTTAACAATAAAACAATTATAGGGGGACAAAAAAAAAAAAAAAAGAAGAAAATCAGAGAAGATGATTACGACGTAATTAGAGAAATTTTATTCTATTAATGTGCATCTTATTATTTGCTTCCTAATAAAAAAGTAAAAATGTTAGTGCAGGCCTTGATCAAGATTCAGGGAATGATTCCTCAAAAAAGAACTGATTTTTAATTATATGGAATTTGATTGTCTTGTCGAGTTCCAAAATCTACTAATATTTGATACGGTCGACTTCATGAATATACTTAATGTTCCCTTTTGTTTGTTTGGATTTATTGCCTAGAATAAGCAAACTAATGACATACGAAAAGGACATTATGAAAAATTAAGTGTGTTAAGCATGGACTCATACTATGAAAGCCCTCTGGAATCTTTCTTTTGTTGTCATTATTTTGTTCATCACTGCAAAATCAAGATTCTGGTCTAAGTGCTTCAGTTTATGGCATCATTAGCATAATTCAATCTTTCTTTTCTTCCCATTGCATGAACTCTGGATATCAGAAAGATTTTTTTTTTTTTTTAATAATCATGTTTTTTAAAAAATAAAAAAAAGGATTTTTGGATTTTGCCTCCCAATTCCAAGTTCTGGTGCTGATGATGAAAATTTCTTTTGGAGAGCATTAATGAGAATAGGGCTAATTGAGAGTTAGACATCAATTCCTTCAAAAGGAAAAAAGAAAAAAGAAAAAGACAGTTAGGTATCAAAATAAAAACTGCAGTAATTGTACAATACTTTTCATTGCTTTAAGCCTTCGACGGGAATGCAGAGAAGATGCTATGAACTAAATAATTGAGTTGCAACCGAACACTGGAACCGGACCACATTAATAGAATCCATTAATTCCTGAGGCCACGAGGTTGCCCCCTTCAGGCACACTTCCTATGATCATACTGGTTGCTCCTAGGAAAACTGCTTAGTGTTACCCCCATAGTTCATAGGCAACATGTTCAGATTTCATATGACATGAAACCTTTGGGGACTTCTAAAGGTTGAATTCTTGAAGTATAATTTCCTCGTAGATTATAGCTCGATTCTCCTCTTTGTGATTTTCTTTTTGAAACAACTACCTAAAAAACTTAACACATTTTAACAAACAAAAACAGGACAACCCTTACTAACAGTATTCAAAGTATGCTTAGTAACGTAGTAACATTATTAAATTTATGTTAATTAATGTTTGTACATTGAGAGTATAAATATACATTGCACAAGCAGCATCCGAGGCTTAATAAAATGTGAACTAGTCATTTACGTACCATATGGTCTTTGGACACAAAGTTCAGAAGAACACTTTCAGAGCATCAACGACTTTCTCAGGCCTGTCAGTGGTAGAAAGAGGAGTAAAAATCCAAGAACAAGAAACGTCCAGGAAATATTTGTGCACTGAAGAGTTTTTTGAGCGTTATACCAGTCCTCTTGTGGCATATGACCCGCACCTTCAATCAAGTTGAGCTTGACAGCGTCAGGATTTCCTTTTTGAAATTCTTCTGCCACTGACTGAGGAAGGTACTTGTCCGCTATTCCCCAGGCAACTAATATCGGTTTATCCCAGCTGAAATCGGTGCGCAAATCATTCCAAAATCCATAAGCACAAGAAGAAAAGAAGTGCAAACAGCCTTAAAAAACAAAACCAGTGCAAACATTTGGATAAACTGAATATATTTAATGAATTTTGTAAATTAGGATATTAGATAAGTGCTCTATTCTATTCAAGGTTAGATACACTTGGCTGCTAAGACTTCTCCACAGGCAATAGTTCATTGTACATAAACAGGAGCAACCTACAACACCGAATTAAGTACTAAGGGCATACCTTCCTGAACCAAAACCAGCTGATATTTCGCCCAGCAACTTATTGAAGTTCACTTTTTTGGCAGCTTCAAGTAGGGCTGAATCACCAACATACAGAAATCACTAATAATGTTTGTGAGTATGAGTTTTTGAAGAACATGCTTTTTGCAACCAGTGTTGTTAGATATTATCTATTTTTTTTTTTTTTTGGTGGGGGGGACACAAATCAGATGATTTTTGAATGTCAATGCAAGGCTGCTGTGAAGCATGAGCTGGTAATCCAACAAACAATAGTCTTTAAAATATTGAAGATAAATAATAAGAGTGAAAACAGACCAAATCCAGGTCCACTGCTTGACAAATATGGTAATCTGTACACTTCGGCCTTTTCCAGTTTCAGAACATAGCTGTCATAAAAGCATGTCTCGGATTAATAGCAAAACATGAAATTAGAGATCTCATGAATGCTAAAAACTATATATTTCATCAACTTTGAAAGGGAAGACCCTAATAGATTGACCAGGCAAGATAAGTGTCCACCAAGCAGAAACACAGAAGGGCCAAAAAACAATGTATCTCATCATTTTATTCTCCGATTTTCTCTCAAAGTGTCCAAAGCTTTTTAATCAGTTGCAATTCTTTATAATAAACAGGTAAAACAGTGACGGGAGACAAAATCTGTCTCGGTACAAGATGAACTCATCCCCTTTTGGAAATCAATCACCTACAACAACTGAAAAAAGATTAAACTCCTTCATGAAAACTAAAATTTTCATCAACATCCAAAACAAGGAAAATTAATTTCCTTTAGAGGATTTTGGCAAAACCTAGTTATCTCTCTTCTGTGATTATAATTCAATAAAAAAGTATGAGCAGTATTAGTTTCAAGATAACTGAAGGATACATACGCGCTACCTGCTTCAATAAATCTTTCGGCCATTACAGCATCCTGGCAAGTGAACTCACCCAAGAATGGAATCCTAGGTAAGAAAAATGATGCGAGGAAATAGTCATGTAAGCACACATACTAACAAGACATCGTACCAGGTTAGGCAAACTATAAAAGCCAAATTAACAGTAGGAAAGTATAGTTTGATTTCATTAAAAACAAGAACATGAGAGGAAAAAAAAAAAAAAAAAACTCAAAGGAACTTTTGGTTTCTTCATCAGCAAAAGTAGTGGCACTTCAAAACTTCGATAAACCAATCATGGACTTGGAAAAAACTAGACTGACTACTTTCTGCATATTTTCCAATACAAGACAAATAACCAAAAATGGCTATGAGATATGAAAGATAAAATAATCACTGCTATGGTATACAGCTTTTGTTCCTGTTCTAATGTAAACAAAAGCAAACTTTGAGTGGATGTTTAATGTTAAAATTAAAAGAGCTAGAATATACTATGTTTGAAGTTGCCCAGTTCCTCCCTCACAATTCTTCCCGTTTCCAGATGCATCAAACAGCAGACTACTACTGAGTTCAATGAACATGTTTCCAGAGATCAGACCTAGCATATTGTCTAAATCTTGTCATAACTGTTACAGCTTTAGAAACATAGTGTATTTAATATGTAGACACAAAAATGCTGGTTTTAACTTTCATAAAAGAATTATCGAGCACCTCTAACAAGATTATAATTATTTTCAAGGATTGCAATAAATCTGGAAGCAGATGCTTCCAAGCACTAGTGATTTCAATTTTTCCGTATCAACTGCTTTTATTTGTAATACGACAAGATGGCTTCATATAATTTCACGTCTTAGTTGACAGCAAAAAGACAAGCATAACTACGATCAACCCAGAGAATTTTTCTTAAAAGTTAGGGAGGAAGGGAGAGAAAGAGAAATGTATATCATCTCTAAACCTAATAAGAGCAACAGCAAACAAGCCCATAGTGCTCAGATTGTCAGATGAAAAACTTGATCTCAGAATGTTGGGAAGGATCCAAAGAAACTATGAACAAAAACACATGATATTCTTTGGAAACAAATAACTAGATCAGCATCTCCAGACAGCGTGATTTTAAGGAAACAGTTTCAATGGCAGTACATTAATACCTGAGCTTTGAAAATAGTCCAGGAATGGGAGACGAAATTGTCAAAGGAGAGTTCAGAATTGCAAGCTTTGATATTTTGCTGGGATTCTTTAAAGCCCAAGTCAATCCATAAGAACCTATAAGAAATCCCTGCAAAATGCGAGTACAATAGTTTTGGTATGTCATTTGACTAACTGTAAAGTATGAAGTTTTAGATCTTGGACAAACCCACAACAAGTGAGCACGTAAAACTTGTAATGTAGAGCATGAAACCAAATTGACAAATCAGAGGCGTTTCTGATGGACATATGCATAACTCACATATACCAATCACAAGTATCAGTTATAAAGATATTCAGCTCGATTAAAGATTTTTAAACCTGAACAACAAGGAAGAATGGAGATGTGACCCCAAGGACATCTAGTAACTTATTGAATCCATCATGGAACTCTTTTTCTGCCGATAGAATTGCTCAGAATGTCAGAAATCAAGTTATACAGCCTAGCAAAAATCTTGTATAGGAACCATATCTGCATCTTTGCAGAAAGTTAACCTGTGTAATCAAAACCATAACCAGGCTGGGGCTTGTCGCTGAACCCAAATCCTATCCAGTCTGGTGCAAAGCAGTGAAACCCAGCATCCGTCATCTGGTAAATAAAGATGTTAGCTTCTGATGAAAAGTCACTATAGATGCAATTGGACAAACCACCGCCTATAAAATATTAAAGGTAAAAGTATGGACACTTGGTAAAACACATATCTATTCCAATCTAGCACCCATTTAGCTATTCTGATCACTAACCATAGTTCGTCTATCCTTTTCTTTCTTTTTTTTTTTTCCTCTTTTTCAAATACACAAATTGTTGGTTCAACAAAGCATTACAAGTTTCCTCTTTTTCAAAAGTCAATATCTTTTGTTGCTTTAGAAATATGCTGAGTTCTCAGAACAATGTGTAAGTTAAAAAACACTGACTAACTTAAAACTAGAAAAGGAAACCTAAAAGCAAAAGATTCAAGCAGTAGGAACATTCTGGTTCTCTAATTTTGAGAAGTTCACCAGAGTCATAGCTTCAAATTTCACAGCTTAAATTAGAATGGAGAGCTGACCTGAGACATAACATTACGGTAGCTGTAAGATTGTGTTGGAGCACCATGAAGAAAAACAATGGTTCCACGTCTGCTCTGAGATGACCCTGCAAAGGGCATAGTGATTTTCTTGAATCCTGTAAAAGAAAATAATCCACAGCAGTAGGATGCATGGTTGACCTGTTTCTCTCACAAACCATCTCAGCCCTCCAGATTTGACATATGACCCGTAGTCCTTTCCTTTGTCTTCTATTCTCTAGAATGCATGATTTAAAAAAATACGTGCATTAGTTAGTCCCTTAAACATTACATCCTACATAACAAATCGATTCTCTATCAACCGGTAAGACTATAAATATATCTCCATTGAAATCCCCACCAACCCCAAAACTGAAGATAAAACACCAAAAGGGAAAGAAGAATGAAAAACAACAGTAATTATATGAAACGAATTCCAACCACATTGAAGGTCCTATAACAAAAGGAAGAGATCAATTGAGATGCACCTTCTTGCATAGAAAATATAGCAAAGACAGAATTCTGATTTGGCACAGGACTGAAAGAGTGATAACAATTATAAGCTGCAATTCCCATCTAACTCACTTTCTCCTTTTGCCTTTTTAAATCTAGCATAGCCTTTCATTTTCCAAAGTAATTATAATGTAGTGCTATCTAATCAAGTTGCACTCAATTTCATAAAACAAGATAAGTCCTTTTGCCTTTAATTTTCTCAACCTAAGGAACTTTTCCATTGGTGTCAATACTCGAATATCCTCAGCTAGTTCAAGAATTTGAAGCCAGCTTCACTATAAAAGTTATGATTGGAAACAGTTAATCTTTGGTCATATTACAGAGTCTTTGCTTTCTTTCAAATCCACTATAGAGTCCCTGTATATTATGCCAAAAACAAAATTTGTATGCTCAGAATTTATACTATAACAGTTGACTGGCACAACAACACCACGACTAAAGCAGAGGCAATGATTGCAACTTCAAAAAATGCCAAAGACAACTAAGATACTACTAATACTGATTAATTACTAGAGCATATATCCACATTTCCACATTAAAAGTTAAAATATTTTATCTTTATAGAAAAAATGAAGTGATTTACATAAAGCATTTGGCCAACGTTGCCATCCTCGGCCGGAGTTTCGGGGAGTTGAATAGCACTTCTGCTAGAAGGATTATCAGTGACAAAGCCAAAAGGGTTGAATGCTGGCTTGTCGTCATCTTTATCTGCAGCTTTGGCAATAATTCTTGTTGAGGCTGGTTCTAATCTTCTTGTACTCGTCCACAAGCTATATACATTTCTGTTAGTACTGTAGAACTGCCATGGATGTGTGGTAGTGGAGGAGGGAACTTGGAAGTTCTTGAGAGTTGGTGAAGGAGGACACGCCAAAGATAAGGCCATATGAGGTTTCGAGAGTGGAGGGAAAGGGTAACCAACACCACTAACTGAGACTAGGGGATATACCATGGATTACATACTAATATTAATGAATCTGTTAACTGATGATTGGATCTACAAGCTCCACCTCATATTAAAGTTTTTCAAAAATAAGAAAATAAGATTTCTCAATATTTCTTTGCAAGTATAAATGGATTCTTTGGTTCATGATTACAACTCAATATAAAGATATACAACATAGGTGTAAATGGGACTATTTATTATATTATGTGTGACCTTGTCAAACTTTCATTGAAAGCATAATTTCATTCCATTTGGGATTTTTCTAAATCAAGGATAAGCTTCGGATAAACGATAACAATTCTTACCTTTTGCTATTAGCATATCTTTAAGGCATTCTAAATCAAAGGCTTGGATATTCTTGATTAATTATTTTTTTTCCCAAAACTAAAAAAAATTAAAATTTCCCTTTCTTACAACTATTGTTATTGTAATGATAAATCAACAACATTTTTTATTACCCAAGGAATAAGAACGTAACTATTAAACGATCACCAAAAACATGTCACCTGTAATCTTATATTGTGATAATTTTTATTTAGAATTGCAATACATATGGCTATCACACATATTATGACTTAGTTTTACTTTTGCATGAGTTAGTTACCTATGTTTCATGGTTGAAATTGTCCCATTCTTATGTACTTAATTAGTAAATTATTTGAATCTCTTTCTATGACCATATTTTTAGCAACTTTATTTTCCTACTTCCTTCAATGTTGAACTATGGCTACAACAATTTGCCTTTTTTGTTTTCAACAAGAAATAATATTTGCATTTTTGTAAAACCAACAAAATACAAGGACCTATAACTAAAAAAAAAAAAAGAAAGAGTTGAACTAAGGGTGAGATAACAGTAACCTGCCCGACTTTGACACAGGCCAGGTGACAGTTCCCCGCAACCATGGCTGACGACAACACCTTTTCTCCGTCCGACGAGGGCTTATCGCCGAACCCAGATATCGAAATCACCGTAAGAATCTCTCAATTCTTCTCTAGTTTCAAATAATTACATTGTTTATGCTATTTATGTCAGGATATTGCTTAATAAATAAAAGTTCCGTCTTTTTTTTATTTTTTTGGTTATTTTTCTATCCCAAGGTAAAATGTGGAATTTTAGAATTATTATCTGATTGATTTGAGAACAATTTTGTTTGGGTTCACTTGGGTCTCGCTGTAAGTTGTAGTTGCTGTAAAATTCAGTATATAATTTGTCAGTCTCCAAATTACATGCACGAAAGAATATATATATTTTTTTAAACCTGAGTCATCAGTTGTGTCATAAATGGTGAAATTTTACTGGAGATATGTTCAAGAATTGAAGTTTAGAAGGATTCTAGCTACTTTGAATTGATAAAGAAATTCATGTCATTAGTCCCAACTGTGTGTGATGTTGTAACTGAGGCCTTTCCCATTGGGCTATTAGTCAAGTACTGATTAGAAGCAATATATATTTCAGTAACAAAATGTCTTCTACTCCTGCATTCTGGAGAAATATTGCTAAAAAAATTGAAAAAGAAATTTTGTAGCGCATTTTTTTTTATCATGCATTTATCTTCCATTATTGAGTACTTTAAACTTATCTTGTTTTGGTCTTCATATACTTTTTTGGGGGGTCTTAATTTATCATCATTCATGTTTTGCTCTGGCGGTTTATGGTATTTTCTGTTCGATTTATATTTTTCTTTTTGGAATTCAGATGGGAGGGAGTTCAGAAAACAGTGAACAACTGCTTGAAGATGTGGGTAGCGAGCATGAGAATGATGGGGAGGAAGTCTTTGCATTTGAAAGTAATGTTCTTGCGGATGACAGTCACCGAATACTTGCCATTGAGAGTGACGACCTAGTGAACACTGCTGAAGAAGTGCTTGGAATTGAAAGAACTGACCTCGACAATGACGAGCAGGTGCTTAACTTTGAAACTAATGGCCATGATCATAACAGTGATCAAATTCTTGAAACTCAAAGTGGTGACCATGTGAATGTTAGAGATGGAGATGCAGTCATGGATGACCAGAATGTTATCTCTGAGGGAAAGGACTATCCCCCACCGGTGGTGGGTATGGAATTTGAATCCTATGATGATGCCTATAATTATTATAACTGTTATGCTAAAGAGCTTGGATTCGGAATCAGGGTTAAATCGTCATGGACAAAACGTAACAGTAAAGAGAAGCGTGGTGCAGTTCTCTGTTGCAATTGTGAAGGTTTCAAAACATTGAAAGAAGCAAGCAGTAGAAGAAAGGAAACAAGAACAGGGTGCCTAGCAATGATAAGGTTGAGATTAGTGGACTCCAATAGATGGAGGGTGGATGAAGTGAAGCATGAACATAACCATTCATTTGACCCTGAAAGAGCACAAAACTCTAGATCACATAAGAAGATCAATTCAGGGAGCAAAAGAAAGTTGGAAACATCTGTTGATATCGAAGTGCAGACAATCAAGCTATATCGTACTGCCATAAATGATACAGTAGGCAATGGAATCTCGAATGAAAGGGAGCTAAGGAACCAGCTTGACCAGTGTAAGCATTTAAAACTTCAACAAGGTGAAGCAGAAGAGATCTATAAATTCTTTTGTCGGTTGCAGTTGACGAACCCCAACCTTTTCTATGTTATGGATCTAAATGATGAAGGGCGTTTAAGAAATGTGTTTTGGATTGATTCCAGGTCTAGGGCTGCATACACTTATTTTGGTGATGTGGTAGCAATTGACACAACTTGCTTGTCAAAAAGCTCTGAGATTCCTCTTCTGGTAATTACCGGATTGAATCACCATCACCAGTCCATCTTGTTAGCTTGCGGCTTGCTTGTAGATGAAACCACAGAGACTTACATTTGGTTGCTGAGAGCTTGGCTTTCATGCATGTCAGGACGTCCTCCTCAAACTGTTATAACAGACCGCTGCAAGGCCTTACAAAGTGCAATCTCTGAGGTTTTTCCCAGGGCTCATCATCGTCTTTGTTTGCCACTTATTATGCAAAGCATACTTCAGAAATTAGGAGAAGTTGGGGAATCAGAAGTCTTTCGAACCATAATCAATAGAACAGTGTACAACTCCCTAAAAGTTGATGAATTTGAAATGGCCTGGGAGGAAATGATCCAGCACTTTGGACTCAGGGAGAATGAGTGGCTTCAGGCTCTGTATGAAGAGCGAGAACGATGGGCTCCAGTTTACTTGAAAGATACATTTTTTGCGGGACTAATTACTTTTCATCAGGGGGAGTGCACGAGCCCTTTCTTTGATGGGTATGTGCATAGTCAGACAACCTTGAAAGAATTTTTTGACATCTATGAATTAGTTTTACAAAAGAAGCATCAGAAGGAAGCTCTTGATGATTTGGAATCAAGAGAATATAGACCGCTGTTAAGAACAAGGTGTAATTGCGAGATGCAGATGTCTGAATTGTACACAAAAGAAATATTTTTGAAGTTTCAAGTTGAGTTGGAACAGATGTCCAATTGTTTTAGCGTGACACAAGTTCATGTTAATGGACCAATCATCACATACATGATAAAAGAACAAGAGGCCGAGGGAGATATGAATAATGCCAGAAACTTTGAAGTAATGTATGACAAAGCAGGAGTAGAAGTTCGCTGCATTTGCAGCTGCTTCAATTTCAGAGGTTACCTGTGCAGACATGCTTTGCACATTCTTGCCTACAATGGTATAGAGGATATCCCAAGTCAGTACATCCTTCCCCGGTGGAGAAAGGATTTTAAGCGCCTGTATGCACCTGAAATTGGTTCCAACGTCATTGATGTTACTAATCCTGTTCAATGGTCTGATCACTTGTACAGAAGAGCCATGCAAGTTGTTGAGGAAGGGATGTCATCTCAAGATCATTATATGGTTGCTTGGCAAGCATTTAAGGAGTCCTTGAATAAGGTTCGGCTTGTAGCTGACAAACATGTACAATGAAATTAATAATACACCAAGGTTTGGAGGTTCTTTGTATACGTGCTTGTCCTAGTTTTCCATGCAACCCCTTCTTCACATTTTGCTGCATAGAGTAAGATTGCCGATAAAAAGTGCTTTTCGGAAAAGGGCATCCCATGCTGTTGGTTAGACCAGTTATTCGAATCGAGCTATTCGCGAACACAGTTCAGTTCGGCTCGTAAAAGCTTAAGTTCAGCTTGTTCGTATAGCTAAATGAGCCGAGCTCGAATAAGAAATTGAACTCGTTTATTAAACGAGCGAACACAAACCTTGTTCGCGAATGCTAGTTTGTGTTCGCGAATAAGGGGCAATAATGTTTTTTCACTCTTATTCTTCATACCTTAATTGACTAAACGAGCTCGTTTGTGTTTGCGAATACTCTTTTTACTTGTTGTGTTAAACAAGCCGAGCTCGTTCGAGCTCGGTTTGTTGGTGTTAAACGAGCCGAGCTCGTTCGAGCTCGATCTGTTGGTGTTAAACGAACCGAGCTCATTTGAGCTTGTTCGAGCTCGGCTCTTTAGTGTTAATAGAGCCGAGCTCGAGTTCGAGCTCAAGCTTTTGTTTTTTAACGTGCCGAACTCGAACAGAAAATTTGGCTCATTTAATAAATGAGCCGAGCCAAGCTTGTTCGTTTATTAAACGAGCTCGAGTTCAAACACCAAATACTTGGTTCGGCTCAGCTCGAATAATACCCCTACTATTGGTCCTCATGGCAGATTGGAAGTTCTTTAGCTATTGCATGTTTGAAACCCTCTTCTTCCAAACCAATACAACCAAAAACAGCGGGGAAAGGAAATCCTAAGATATTACTCAAAACTTTCTTTTTCTTTTATGGGTTTTTCCTTTTCAATATATAAATTCACAATCAATTTATTACTATACCCTTTTTTCGGGGTCAATCATAATACATAATGGATAATTGGCTATTTAAATAAAATGTTGGTAGCTTTTAACTTCACATTTATGATTGCCCCCAAAAAGTACAGTAATAAATTGAATTCCTAGAGGTAGCTTATTGCCGAAGGGAAATTGTAGATAAAAGGTCAGGAAATAATTTTAGTTCTGAAATAAAATAATAGAAGCACAAATCCCTTAAATTTTAAATCAGGCCTTTTCTTTTCCCTTGAATTTTTATAAATATATGCATGAAATTAAGTATGTTTATAATTGTGTTATTTTAATTAAAAATAATAATCACCATCCCAAATGTTGATTTCCAAGTCACCAAAAAGAGGTCAAAAACCAAACTCTTCCTTTCATAACCAAAACTAAAACCCTTACAGTTCAACATGCCTTCATTTCTCCTTCACTTATCAGCCAGAACAGATGAATGAAGTTCAAGACATTCTCAACAGATCAAGGTGTAAACCTACTGGAGGAGAATTTTATCCCTTGACAAGATAGGCAAAATCTTTCTTTTATCTCACCAAAGACCATTTCTTTCTCCACAATCTCCTCAATGGAGATGGCATCCAATCCACAGCCCAGGTCAGGAAAGAAGCCTCTTTTCAATGACTATTGAATTCCAGCCAAAATGAGGATAAACTTGCCTTTGCCATCAAGAACATTGGTTGGAATGAGGGAAATGAACCAGCGGGAGCAGTTTATTGATCGGATGAAGCATGTTGGGGATGTGATGAATGTGTATATAAGCAAATATGAGGATCTGCATTTGCAAATCTCGACAAGTTTGATTACATTAAGCTGTTGGTGCTAGGAAGGCAGGCAGAGGTGCCTGGTAGAGAAGGGAATTTGAGTGTTCAGACTAGGACTCAAAGGGCAATCCGAAGAGGTGATGCAATGCAATGATGGTGCAAGGGAGTGAGTCTGAACATTTTTTCAAGAGTCTTCAGTGTCATTTGGGCAAAGCCTGATTGTGCTTGCATCACAGGGTGCTTGCTTGACTGTGATTTTTCAGTTCTTTGTTCCAGGTACTTGTCGTATGGATAAGTCAGCAAGTCTTCATTGCAGGCTTCCTGTACCGGTCTCTGGCTCTAATTGAGGAAGAAGTGTCTTTTTTTTTTTTTTTTTAGATGTGTTTTCTGGCCATTTAATATAGTGGCTGTTTTAATCTGATTTTAACACTATGGTATATAATGTAGTTGCTGCTGAGAGCATGATTTTCTCCAATTGTAATTTTGCCCTTCTCTGGTGCAGGCAACGAACAGGGTTATAGAGTTGAACGGTGCATAAAGTAAATGGGTCTTGTGAGGTCGTGAAATGAATCTCTTATATGACCAAATGTAGGCAGTTGTGTAAGCGGCTTTCCCGTTCCCTTGCTCTCCTTCAATAAATAAGCCCATGTACATTCATCAGACCATTTTACCGCGTCCTCCAATTTTTTTCTTTTTCTTTACTTGGCTAGAAGTTTTGGTCAAACGGATCCAAATTTTTTTTTTTAATTTATTTATCAAACACACACTATTACAATAGAAAAAGAAGAATTAGTATTAATAACATTCAAACTCCCAATATCTAAAGTAACGTTATAGAACTTTAACTAATCCAACTTTTATTCGTTCCCGACTCAAATCTTAACATCTAGGAAAGTGCAAATCCAAGCTATTATTATGAAAAGGAGGACAGTCATGCATTGTACGAGGCTTCAATCAAGCAAATGGTTTTCCAATTTACAATATTCACTTCTTCTTTTTTTCTTGTGGATAAACCAGCAAAATAAAAAATAATAATAAAAAAAACCTATAAAAGGTACCAGAGAACAAAAAACCTCCAATAAACAGAGGATGTGGAGAAATATGGGGTGACCAAATAATAAACTATGATTGGAAAAATTACCAAATGACGAAAAAACCTATATGAGACCTATAAAAGCCTGACATCGATTTCCACAATAGCATTTGGAGTCTCGGAAATCAATTCTGGGGATTCATATTTCAGCCAATCCTTTGCACAGAGAAGGGCTTCAAGTGTGGTTGGTCTTAAGGTACTTCGATCAGTATCCATCTTTTTCACGGCAGTATCAAATACAGAATCTGGTGCAACAGTTGAGACAGGTATAGACAAAACATCTGATGCCATTTTGGATAGTGTTGGATACTTCGATCTATTTAATTTCCACCATCCCAAAGCATCAAAATCCTGCACACGAGGCAAAAGAGATTCTTCCAGATACTGATCTAATTCTGATTTCATCTGTTGGCCACTCACAAACTCAGAGATATAGATATCGAAATCTAAAAGACCATCAGCAGTTGAAAGTAGACCATCATCTTGAGATATCTCTCCTTTTATAACAGATTCACTACCTTCATGCAGGAATGTTGGTGGAGGAAGTGACTGCATAACATACTCAAGATAGAGTTCACGCACGCTTTCATCGACAAGCCTGATCCAAGAATCAGCATCATCGCCATAGATCCTGGAAAAGCTGAACTCCACAAGCTTCATTTTGAATCTCGGATCCACGACAACAGCTACAGCTAAAACCAGGTTGCAGTCCTTCCAATATCTATCAAATTTATCCTTCAGAGGTTTAGTCAGGTTTCTAACAAACAAATCCCTGCTCATGGCTGCATTCATCAATTCAAGCTGAATTTTCCACACTTCATGAAAGAATGTGTTCGATGTTGGGTAAACTTCGGCAGTTAAAATGCTGGCAGCATCATGTAAAAGCTTCAAATATGTGCATAGGGTTTCTAATTGTCTCCACTCATCTAGTGATGGAATTAAGCTCTCTGAATCAGAGACATCTAAGCAAGGAAAAATTTCCTTTAATTCCGAAGCAGCCAACAGCATTTCATATGTAGTATTCCAGTTGGTTTGCTCATCGATTAGTAAGCTCTTTGTGCTTGGCACTTGAAGCTGTTGTTTCACTTCAGTGAACTTTTCTCGACGAGATTCCGAAGTAATCACATACTTCACACTTTGGCGGACTTTTTCAATAGTTTCCTTCATTGACCATAGCGCTTCTTGTGCAACACTACTCAACACAGTAGCATAGCAACTGCCAATTATCAGCTGACCATTGACAATAACCGGGTTCCTGATCGACAATAGACCTCTGAGATTCCCTCTAATAGTCTCACTACTGAAGGACTGATTAAGAGTAAGAGTAAACAGTTTGTTCTCAAAACACCAATCTGTTAGGCAGGCAGCAACTGCATGATTAAAGGCAACTTCGGAATCAGGAAATGGTAACATGACGACACTAAGTAACCGCCGGTGCAATTTCCAGTCACAATCAACAAAGTGTCCAGTTAGAATCGCATAACCTATGCTTTGATCTGTAGTACACATATCCAAACTGAGGCTAACACGACCAGGAATTCCAGCAAGAAGGTTCAAAAGATTTTGCTTCTTTTTCAAGTAAATGCTCACTATTTGCTCTTCAACTGCATTTATGTTGACCAAATTATACTGAGAGTGAAGAGACTGAGCAAAACGGACAAAACCAGTGTGTTCCACCATGTGAAGTGGATAATCATGTTGAATAATCATTTTGGCAATCTCATGTCTGCAACGCTCCTGATCAAAGGAATTGCCTGCAAGTCCAGGGGTAGCCCTGCGACGCTTCCTTGGTTGATCAATAGCAACTGCTGAGCCATTGGTTTTGGTGTTTAAGGTGTATGGAACTAACTGGTTGTTTTCCTGATTACGACGGCTCATTGGACAAATACCCAAGGCAATATGCCTCTTGAGGTGGCTGGTTCCAGCTAGTTTTGAGCCAGTAACATAGGCAAATGATTTTTTGCATTGCTTACAAAAGGCCCTGGTACAGTCTGGACCAATATTTTCAATGTTGAAGTGTTCCCAAACAATGGACTTCTTCTTCCTACACTTATTGTGTTGTGTGTCTGAATTAGGTGTTCCATTGTTGTGGATTAAGGTACCCATACGTAAATCCTGCAAGACAGATCTCAAAAAGATCAAGATGAAGTACATTCCAGTCAAATTTCACAACCTCCTTGTTGCTCCTCTAATGTGTTATCATGTTAGCTGTAATAGGAGGGGAAAAAATGAAATGAAACAACAAGATAAAAGAAATACTGATAGTGTAATCTAGTTGATATACCTCACAACTAGTTTTTTCAAAAAGATTATACTATACTAGCAAATTGAATACCTTGATAAAAGATTAGAATGCAAACTGCTAATAATCATACTAAGAGAAGAAGCGATCAGAAAAATAAAATTTGATTGAAATAAAGAAATCACGATCTAGAAATGCACATGTCTGTTTTTCAAATAACAGTAACTGGAAGCCATCCCTTTCTTTCAATGCATACAAGTAATCAAAACTATTCCAGGCTAAGAAAACCAAAAGCACTGAGGATAAAATCATGCAGAAAACGTGATAAAATAACACAGTTTCAGAAAAAACAAATAAGTAACTTGACTAGAAAAACTGTAGTCAAGAAAATATTATCACACACAGATGCAAACTATATTGTCTGTTCAAGGTCAAGAAACTCCATGGACAAGCATTCAAGTTTACTACCATTGGTTTGCATACCTAATTATAAACACAAGAACCAAAATACATGCTTATAAAAATTGCCAAACCAAGAAGCTCAATCTTTAAAGCACATTCATCAAATAAAACACCCATAAAACGTGAAATACACAAGTTCATCAACCTACATACTCTGTTTCGCAACCAATATTCCCATCTTCTAAAGTTCACACACACGAAAGGTCACCCAAACATGAAGCAAATAACAATTTCTTTCAACATATATTACAACAATTAAACAAAGCCGGACAAAAGAACCATCATCCCGACTTCCCCAAAAGAATAGAACAAAATTTAATTTCGACATGAATTTTATAATTTGACCCAAAACCCAGAAAGAACTTAATTCTATTAGTATATCAGATGCCAAAAAAAAAAGAACTTATTCTGTCCGAATTACAGAAAAAAGAATTACTTTACCGAGGCTAACACACACACACACACGTGTACAACCATAATTTCTCGAACCAAACATTTACAATAACAAATTCAAAACTGACCAAGAGGGCGAGCCGAGAAATCTATTCGAACACCACCGATAATCAAAACCGCCCAAAAAAAGGGAAAAAGAAAAACTGCAAGAAAAAGCAAAAGGCGCCAAAAGAATAACCGCAAGAACGAAAGGAATTAAAATAGCGACGATAGCGGTGAATAAGATAACATACTTGGGGAAACTGCCGATGAAACTTGAAATCAAAACCAAAGGAAGGATGGAAAATCTTTGTAGCAGCGATTGGGGTTTATGGTTTAGGGTTTTGGGCAAAAACCTTTTAATTATTTGAATTAATTGGGAAGAATTTTTTGAGGAGGGAGGGAAGGTAGGGAGAAAGATGATGGGCTTGAGCCGTGAATGTTTTGAGAGGAACTCGAAAACCCTAAATGGACCCTTATAAATAGGGCTTGATGAATGATAGACTGATGTTTCGAGCTTTTAGTATCAAGCAAGCCTTATTTATTAGAACCAGACTCTTTTCTTATAAATTGGGTGACCTTTTTTAGGTCCATTCTAATTTTAATAATTTGTTTTGTCTTTCATATGGACTCCAACCCATCTCCACCGCCTTAAATTGAGCCCACCATCCATCCATCGATCCTTGGTGGAGTCCACACGTTGGATTAATAGAGAGTTGACAATTTTCTTTTTATTTTTTTTAGTGAATGATTAGTTGAAATTGTTGAAAACTATGCCCTGATTATTAGTTGACGAACTCGAGAACAACAATGCCCTGATTATCAGTTGAAGAACTTGAAAGCAATTGAAAGAGGGAAGGGGAAAGTATTTGACTAGCTTTTCCGTTTTGTTACGAAACATTCATTAGTTGACGAACTTAAGAACAGCGGCAAGAGGGAAGGGGAAAGTATTAGATGGTCAAGAAACATCATCACTACATTACTGCATCTAAAGGGAGTAAGTATTGCGTGCACCACGCGCGCCACGTGCCGTGCCACGTGGTGCACTAGAATCAATCACACATCGCCAAATAATATAAGGTATAACCCACCATTGCCACATGGTGATGTGTGATTGGTTTTAGTACACCACGTGGCAATGCACGTGGTGTATTGTATACTTTTCCATCTAAAGGACCCACTAGAAATACTGTACAGGGAGATCATTGCGAGCAATCAAACGAATCAATTACAGCAGCAGCCTCGCATGTTTATCAAAAACTGAACCAGAAGATTAATGGTCTTCCTATCAAACCATGGTCCCAGCATGCAAGCACAAGTTAAATTCACATCATCCATTCTGCTGAGACATGCAGGAACTACCTATCTCCACCTCCAAACATACCCATCATATCCTTCGCAGAGCCCATTTGCTTCATCAAGTTTTGCAAACCTCCCATACCACCAATCTGCTTTAGCATCTGAGGTGGAAGAGCTTTGCTCATGTGCTGCGCGTTCATATTTCGAGACAAGCCACTCATTTCGCCCTTCTTTGGGATTTTGAGTCCCTTCATCTTGCTCCAAACCTTCGCAAGGCGCTTGTACTCTTCGAACAATTCCATTACTTCTCTCACTGGACGACCACACCCCCTTGCTATCCGCACAATCCGTGATTCATTGATTAGCTTTGTGTTGGAACTATCCAACTCTGCAATAGAGAAGCACAAGTGATTAGAGAATGACTATGGACAAATAACTCTTCCATGAAATTCTTCGTAGAAGTTAAAAGTAGTCAAAAGGCAGACTAATTCTCATTTCCAACCAAACATTAATAACTTACCTTCATTAGTCATCGAGTCCATCATTGTCATGTATCGTTTGATCTTTGCCTGGCTTTCCTTTTCATGCCCTTTTGGCATCAACTCTGCACTGAAACCTGGGAGCATTGAGAAAACCTACAAGAGCCAAACGAAAAGATTGTCGAACTGTATAATAACTCATAAAACAACTGCCCAAGCATTTCATTAAAATTGATTTAGAAGGTTTAAGTTATTTTTCCTGAATAAACACTGGCCATAGAAGTGTAGACTTAAATTCCAACTGCCTCTATCAAGCTTTCAAAGAGAAATGGTTTGGTTACCAACATTATCAATTTGATAGGTTATCTTCCAAACACATATAAATAGCTCCAAAATACATCACGTATAACACACAAGTAACAAACCTGTCCAATAGGCCCCATTTTGAGTAAGTTCTGGAATTGCTCGTACATAATTCTCAATGTGAAATTTCCTTCTGAAAGCTTTTGGAGAAGTTCAGGCTGTTGATCCATTGGAACAACTTCATGGATTTTGTCCATGAAACCAGACCAATCACCCATGCCTAAGAAAATTAAAATTATGAACATTAATTATGAGACATAATAAAGTAGCCAGAGATAGCTTAGAGGAGCAATACTGCAAAGCCAAGGGCAAATGTACCAAAGTTTAGAAATAGAATTGCAAACCTAAAAGGCGGCTGACAAATGGTTTTACATCAAAAACTTCAAATTCGTCCATATGTTCACCAGTACCAATAAATATGACAGGACTTTTTGTTGCTGCAACTCTGCACATGGAAAGTGGAAAAGTCAACACCACATTAGCTCCAAAAAACTCTGCCACCAGCACTGTATTAGGGACATCTAGATGCATTCCAAAAGAAGAAACGTCAAACAAAAGAAATCCAGGAAAAGCATTCCAAGTACATTATTGATTATTAAATATGTCTCAGGAAGAGCCACAAGCTTCTTTCATGTTTCTACATATTCTAATTTTGTTACCCCACTCAATATCACTCATCTAAATAACCATACCATCAAAAAAGTTGACCCAACCAACTCCACATAAATCAGCATGCCAACATATCAAAGATTCCCATCAATAACGTATAGAATGAGCTAATAAATATACACCCTTAAAAAGGAAAATTTAGATATGACAAAGTCTGAACTTACGCACTAAGAGCACCACCTCCCTTCGCATGGCCATCCATCTTAGTAACAATTACAGCTCCAACTGCTACACTTTGTTTGAACGCTTGAGCTTGATCAAAAGCTGCTTGACCGATACTACTATCCATGACAAATATAACAAGGTCCGGTTTCTGAAACATTCAAATCAAAAGAATATATAAACTCTGGTTTCTGGAGCATTCAGTGGAGATATTAGGATTTCAAAAACATACACATAATGGAGCACAGGAAAACATACAGTTGCTTCGGAAACTTGACGCATCTCTTCAAAAAGGGCAGCTTCCTGTTTGTGACGTCCACTAGTGTCAATTATTATAAGATCACAGTTTTCCTTTTTAAATCTTTCAACACCTTCAACTGCAATTTTAACTGGATCTGACTCCATGTAGCTGTTACAAATTAATAATCATCTCAAATTCTGGAAAAAACAGAGGGGAACTCTATGCATGCACAATCAACTCCAATCATAAACAGTGGAAAAAAAAAGAAGATGAATGAATCTAAAGAAACAACAAATCGTATGATACTATCTTAAACATCAAGTATCAAAATATTACTTTCCATCATTCAAGCAACAATTACACAAACAATGATTCGTGGAAAGCATGAAACAGAGAAGAAACTAAAATTGCAACAGTACAGAACATCAACGATATGTTCAGATCACAACTCATCAATGACAAATAACATCTTCAAGAGCCAATTCCTGAAATAATAATTTATTGATCTGACGGGATTCAAGTCTTACACAAATTTATTTGTTAGAAAGAGTAACAAGATCGTTACTATTTCATTTAAGCACACAATCCATAATTTCCTTCACCTGAAACAAATATTTGGTCATAAAATGGTAACTCATTGAAATTTAACAAGTCCAGGAAAGAATCTTGTGCCATAGAAAGGGAAAGATTAGGTAAGCTCATCATTTCCAACATTGCGACTACGTCAACCCCTAAATTTGTGAAAACACACAAACATCAATACCTTAGCTAAAAAGTTACCTTCCATAAAAGGGGATTTTAGCTTTTGTGGCATTCTGCTTCAACTGATCAAACGCTCCAGCCCTAAATGTGTCAGCGCAGACCAGAGCAGGTTTCCAGCCCTTCTTCTGGTGGTAATATGCATATTTGGTACATGTAGTTGTTTTTCCCGACCCTGTGAAGCATTCACAACAAAAAAATCATTCAACCAATCATGACATAACAAAGTAAGCATGATAGGGATTTCAATGGCGCCAGTCAACCTAATAACATTAGGCTGAACCCAATGCCTAATCAAGAAGGTCTTGGCACAGTTTAACATGGTAAAAATTATTAAAGTGTGGAAAAAGACATCATTGAAAACATTCAAATACCTTGCAATCCTACAAACATGACAATACTTGTTTTGCCTTTCTTTGGGGTGAAGGAAGGTTTTCCAGGATCCAACATCTTGCAGAGCTCATTAAATATTGCCTAAAAAGAGAAAAACCATCATAAAAAGTCAGAAGATGGTACGAAAGAGAAAAGCAGAATTACATAGGAAACAATACAATTACCAAGTTAGCCCTTTAAGGGTTGATTGATGGTAGCACAAACGACATATGTCATACATTCTACCAACAAGAAACAATTCAAAATTCGATAGCCATGCAAACGTTTCCAGTTTCACACGAAAATAGATTGGAATCTTTCCGAAGTCCACAAGACAACAGCTTTCCAATTTCACCTGCCATAAACTTGATGCTTCGATTTTAAAGTAATTCTCTAGGTGATCGTCAATCAAATCTTCCAACCATAGCAACAACAAGCACTATTTGTTCTAGTAACAAAATCCCATCCACCGGAATCTATAAATGGCCCCTCACAAATCCACATTCAAATACGAATTAAACCAAAATATCTCCGTTTTCTTTTTTCAACCCCTGAAAGAGTAATTGAATCAAATTTCCATATCATGTCCCAAAAACTTCAATTTCTTGTACCCAACTATTCCAAATAAATCATTTTCTTTTTTATTCACTAAACTGAATCATACATCCAATTAACAGAATACAAATAATTTCTTCATCCAAAAAAAAAAAAAGAAAAAGAAGAAGAAGAAAATCCTCAAGTTCCAGAAAATTATAGGGCCAAAAAAAATTAAATGACAAAAAAAAGAAAAAAATCGTGGAATGGAAACAAAATATACCTGCTGAATAATTCTACGCTTATTATGGCCAGCAGCGAGATCATCAAGATTGACGATCTTTTTAATATTTGTTTGCATATCTCGAACGAGTTTGAATTGAACATCGGCTTGAAGGAGAGCTCTTGTGATCTCGTTGAGGCAGTCGTTGAGAACCTTTTCATCGATGACTGTCGCATTGCTCATCTGCTGGAGAGCACGCGAGATGCTCGATCCTAATTGCGCTAACACCATTTTCACAGCTCGATTAAGTTTTCAAAGTTTAATTTTTTTTTTATTAATTCAATTCTGCAATTAATTAATTGATGGATTGGAAAGAGTTCAATTGGGGATCGATGAGAATTTCTCGAATTTTCTAGGGTTTTGAGGATTAGGGTTTCGCCTCCGCCGGTGAAGAGCAAGAGGATCGGTAATGCAGGCTTTAAGAGTTGGAGTTGGTTAACCGAACCGGGATGAACGGAATGGGCTGGGCCTATATTTTGGGCCTTCGAAAGATAGATGTTGGGCTCTTATATACGTGATGGGTAGTCTTGACAAAGGAAAGGTTGGATTTTATCTTAGTGTACGAATGCTTTTTTTTTTTTTTTTTTTTGGATACAGTATGAATACTTCGAAATTAAAATATATATTTTTATATGTATTGACCCAGGATCGTCCGGACAAATTATATAGTTTAAATAAGAAACAGTGAATTCTTTTTGCATCTCTATGTTAATCAATCTTCCAAACCTCGTTGCAGAAATCTTCTTATTGAAATGGGAAAGAAAGAAGATAAGAAACGGAGATGAACTTCTTGTGGCCCCACAAATGTGTCCTGGCTGCAAAGAACAAAGATGAAGATGAAGAAAATGGGAAAACTGGGATAATAGTGTTTTGACGAGACTCGGGAGAATTTGGAAAGAGTTGCAGAGTTCGCCATCACAGCAGCAGCGGTCGGGTGGTTGAGACAAGTTGAAAACGACGTAGTCAGTCACTCCAAATTAACATTATTTTTTTGCTCAATTTTTAGCTATGCTAATTGCATTTCACCTATAGTTTTGTTTTGTTGCACTTTTAATCTTGACTATCAACCGTTCCTAAATAGAACTTTTGAGTCCCTTGTTTTAGTTCAAATTTTGACTATGCTGATTGTATCTCATCAATCAACCGATCCTAAATAGAACTTTTGAGTCCCTTATTTTAGTTCAAATTTTGACTATGCTGATTGTATCTCATCAATCATTTTGTTGTACTTTTAATTCTGATCATCAACTGTTTCAAATGAAATACCAACTATTTAATGTTTTGTTTAATAGAAATTTATAAAAACAATGAAAATTCGAATTTTGGTCATAATTCTTTCCGCGAAAGAAAAGTTTTATTGGGAAAAGTGAGGGAAAGGTGTGTGGTGTGTAAATTGTCAACGTGGTTTAATTTATTATTTGCCTATTAAAACTTCTAGTAAGTAAATAATAGTGGCACTGTTTGGATTGGTCTTTTGGAGCAATTTTTAAAAAAAATTTTCTCAAATTCATTTGGACAAATGAAAAATTTTGTGGTCAAAAAATTACTTTTTCACCAAATTTTCCTACCGAGTTTTTCATTTGAAATTTCAAATGAATTTTAGAAACTTTTTATACTATTATTCACAAAAACAAGCATGTTTATGTTCAAAATTTATTTAGAAAAACTAAAAAAATCACCAATAATAAAATGAGATCCATTTTTTTGTAAGTTTTGAGGTGAGACGACGAAATGGACGACGAAGCGAACGTTTGCTTCTTTAAGCGGATGACGAAGCAGACATCCGCTTACTTAAGCAAACGTCCGCTTCAGAGACAAAATTGTCTCAACGAACACTGGGACACGAACGCTGACAATGTCGGTACCCAGTGCTAGTTGAGACATTTTGTCTCTGAAGCAAACATCCGCTTAAAGAAATAGACGTCCGCTTTATTACTTTTTTCTAAATTTTTGAACTATTCAAATACTTTTTCAATCACTTTTCTAATCACCATCATGTTACTTTAAAAAAAATTTTACATTAAAAAACTTTTTCACCTTTCCAAAAAAGTTCACAAAAAACAATCCAAATAATTTTTTTTAATAAATTTAAAAAAATACTCCAAATAATACTATCCTAACGAAACTAGTATCTTTTTATTTTTTAATATATTAATATTCGTACCAAGTTCGACTTTCTCTCTCAACATAATTGCTAGAACAGCTTAACAAAAGAAAGATATCAAAAATAAGAACATGGAAAGAAATAGAAGTTAAACGATTAGAGTTCTATAACTCCATTTTAGAAGTCAGGATTTGAATCCCATCAACACTAATTTTTCATCCTCATTGTAATAGTGTAAAATTTATTGTTAAAAAAAAAAATAGTAATCCTTTAAAATCAGACAAGGAATCACAACACAAGGGACCTCCATTCATCCGCAAACTTTCCAAATTACAGTAAGTTCAACGGCATGCTAAGATGATTTCTACCAATCATCTTCACTGCTGAACAGTGAACCATTACTATCTGTGCGATGGTTAATCAAAGGCTAACAGGCAACAATAACAAAAAGGTTCAAAGCCACTGCAAAACCGGCAAAAGTTTTTGACCAATGGATACAAACTGAACTTCAAACTTTTCACATAACATGGTAAGTACCGATTTAAGCCTTACCTGCTACATTTTAGACCCAGAATATGTTGGGACAGTGTCCAACATAAATTCAGATTTCAACAACATACATTACATGAAATATTCTGGAAACACCTATATGGGGAAGTGGAGAAGCTTAATGACTCTCTATGCTGCTAGCTTTCATATGTTTATTAAAAGACATCCGGATGAAAGCGTCCAGGGATTGAATTGCTTTCCTGAGCCTGTTGTAAATGTATTGTCAAGGCATAATTATTCACCTGCAAACAAAACATGGGATTCAGATTTTAGAGAAGGAAGCAAACAACAAATTGAAAAAAGATCTTTTAAGCAAACGTGCATATCCAAGTACATATATTCTAAAGAAGCACTATTTCTAGTGTCTCAAAAGTAAAGGACACAATACTCCTTTAGTTCATTCAACTAATCGTACTAATTGCAGAACAGGGAGATCATGAGTTATGACTTTGACCTCAAGAGTTCTCAGCTGCTCCTGATATTGTGCAACCAATTGCTTCAACTGCTGCACTTCTCGGTTCCTATCATCATACTCCTTCTGACGCTCATGCTGGATAGCTACAGCTCGTTTGAGAATGGAATTCTCTCGGAGAAGTAGCTCAATTTGTTCCTTCAGTGTGATGTTTTCCTTTTAAAACAATAAGAACAATAATATCAAGCTTAAAGACCCTAATGGTAGAACCACACACGATGAATTCTATACATGCATTCAAGGCAAGTGCATTAAGTAATTATCTCATACCTTCTGAAAAGCTTGAGCAGCTTCAGCACTGGCACGTGCACTGATGGATCTCTCTAAACTCTCCAACACTCTTGTCGCACGAGATTTAGCGTCATCTATGCTAGTAGAACTCATCATTTCCTTCACAAACAATTCCACCCAGTCAGCTCCATCAACTGGAAGATTACATTCTGTGGACGCATCTTCTGAGGGCACAGCTGCTGCTCCATCAGCAGGTGTAGCACCTGCTAACATAATATGCAATTATAAATTTTCCAGACACTGAAAGTAATTCCAACAACTCAAACCTATGAGGGTAAGATAAAACAACATAATCCTGAATAAAGCAACTGAAGTTAGTTAAGCAAGTGAACAAAAGAATTTCTCGTAAGATATAATCACCACCTAAAAGCCACCAGCAGGCAATGAAATATAACTAAAACGGGGGAATATTTCAATGCAACATGCCCACCCAAATTCAAAATTGAACACGGTTATTTTCTGTTTCCTTTTATCTAGTATATATTCACATAAAATAATGAATAGCAACATTGACAGCGCCGAAGCTAAAAACCAAATAAAACATTCTTATTTCCATGGTTGTTTCAACAAAATCTCATCATGCATTGTCAAGAATGAAAAACTAAAGTTGAGCTAATACTGTGGACAGGGAAATGAGTTATTATCGGGTGCTTAAAGTAACAGTTTTCAGTATACATTGATCACTCCATTTACTGCTCCATGTTGAGAAAATTTGGAATGCAACAACTTGACTCAGGGTTGGTTAGAGAAAGGTCAATCTTAAGACCTTTGATTTATTATTGGATCTTATAAAATTGACCATGCACATGGTTTTCCAAATCAAATAAAAATTTTATGACATATTTACACATTCAACTTTTTAAGGAAAGTAGATATCAGTCCCACAGATTTTCTCTTTTTCAAGAGTAAAAGACATTTATCACCAATGCACATTTGTGGGTCTTAATAAATGCGTCAATACTATTCCAGATAGGATACTAAATGAACCCTAAAAACCTAAGCATCATGCAATCGAGTGCCAAATATGCATCTGATACTTAATACTGCTACCTAAATATGGTATACCACTCTTAATATTTGCATGTGCTTCTGCCACAGAACCCAGATTTCCTTCTGCATATCCAAGACGAAGCTCATTCAACCTTTTAATAGTAGCATCCAAGTCACTGCCACATTCTTCCAATGCTTTCCCAAGAAGCTGAAAGGTACATTTGAACCCTATCAGTGCTTTTCAGTTGGAGGAAAAAAAAAAAAGGAAATGAGAACTATTTTTATCAAATTATCTTCTGAATCTATAAATCTGCGATACTGAGCAAACAGACAAAGTGAAAGGGTAAAAACAAGGAAACCAGCAAGTTAAACAAGCAAAACATTATAGGAAAAATAAAATGTAAACCACAAGGCAAATAATTACTTAAGTGGTCAGGCAATTGATTTTATTATTGTTTTTCTTGCAGGGGTTCATCCGAAAGAACAATAATATACAAACAAATATGATTATTTACAAACAAGAACTTGGATGCTACAGGGGAAAAAGCTACGCGTAGACTTTAGTTTTATTCTCAGAATACTAGCATTCATTTATAAAATTTGATGGGATAAATTGCCTTTTTCTCCCCCATTCAGCACAAAACCAAAAACTTCATTCCATATTAAAAGAAAAAAAAAAAAAAAAAAGCACGATTCGCAAACCACGTGAAAGTAGTCAATCATCAAGAAGCAATCTTTATTCAACAAAGTTACAGCCTTTTCTCCAATCCAACATCTAGCATGTATTCCAAAACAATTACATAGCTTATCTTCAGTTTTTTTTCTTCTTTTCTTTTTGTAAAACTAACAAAGAAACAGCCTTTAAGTTATGTCAAGCATAAACCAAGCCAATAAACGGATAAACAAATAAAACAGCCACCGCTCATAAAATTTCTTCAAATAAAAAAAATTAAGCCGAAACAAAAGATACATTAAAATCCACATATAGAGGGAAGTAAAGGGAGTACCTGAGTATCCATATCAGGAAAGGCGGCAATCAGCCGATCAATAAGGGGCGGCGGCGAGGAGTGCGAAAAGCGAACAGGAGAGGTGGAGGTAAAGCAACGAAGCTTCTTGGCCACAGGCGGAGACGCGGAGGTTGGCGACGGAGATTGTAAATCTTCGAAGAAGGATCTCTTCCCACAAACTATTGCAGACATTGTAAAATCTCTGTCTGCTTATCTTTTTTTTTTTATCGATTCAATTGAATTCCTTTCCTTCCTAGGATCAATTTGTCAATCAAACAAAATAAAAATTTGTTTTGGTTGGGAGAAATCGATTTAAGGAAATTTCGGAATTAGGGTTTTCAATGTAGCATCTGTTTGTCTATTCACTTGCTTTTGGATTTGGATTTCGGAAGCCTTTTTATAATGATCCGATGGTTGAATTGAATGGAGAGCGGTGGATTGTGGACCAAGTCGTCTGGATGTCACGCGCTAAGGTAGAGCGTGCTAAATAACATTTATGTTGTTTTTATTAATTAAGCCTAGGGGATAAATCAATCCCGACACCAAGGGGTGTTCATGGACCGGGTACCCGATCCATGGACAAAAAATGTGAATCGAACCGATCTTTGCGGTTCGGTAAAAATTCGAACCTCAAACCGGTCCATATGTAGCGGGTACCCGGCCTTTCGGTTACTCGCAAAACCGGTTCGGATAGGGCGGGTACCCGATCCGGTCCATAATAATTTACTTATATTTTTTAAAAAATAAACAAGAAAAATTACAAAATATTATAAATCACTAATAATACAAACATTAATATCTTAAAGTTAAATTACATCCAAAACCTTAATCTTCAAAAAAACAAAAATTAAATAAATAAGAAAACAATCACTTAGTCTTTCAAATTTCATCTTTTCATTTCAATCAACATAAAAACATAAATATTCAACAAATAACCAAAAACTATATAAACAAGAAAATAATCACTTAGTCTTTCAAACTTCATCTTCTCATTTCAATCAATGTAAAACCATAAATATTCAACAAATAGCCAAATGAACACCCAAACTAACATGTGAAATTACATAAGTAACATGTGAAATTACATAACTACCCCCATTTCGGTTCGGTTCGGTTACCCGCCGGTTTGCAAAAATGTGAACCGCGAACTGACCCGGTTAAAATATAACCCGCCCCGCAAACCGCCCCACCACCAAAAACCGGTTCGGTTACCCTTTTTTTCGGTTCGAGGCGAATCGGTTTTCTCGATTTTTCAGTTTTTCGGGTTTTTTTGAACAGCCCTACCAACCAACATGCCATATAAATATTTTCAACGGCTCTGAGAAGTAATTAAGGCTGCCAAAAAAAATTGAAAAGGGAATTAAAAAAAATTAATACACGTATAGTAATTCGTTAATGACTTCTCAACTGCTAGGACAGAAAATATTATCCTACGAAATGTGCAATTGTTAGGACGGAAAATACTATGCTTGCAACTCTTGCATTGCCTTTTCTTTAAGAGCACGGACTCTAATCTTCCATCTCACTTTTGATTCAATTTCTTGATGCGATGTAGATCATGAAAGTGCATATAGGGTTTTCTCTTCTTCGGCCTCGGAGACAAATTTGCACAAAACCTGGAAAATCTATCATTTTCTTCAGAGTTAAATTTTACATGGTAATAAACATTCCCTTTGAATTGTTACAAGGACAAGCCAACAGATTGAAGGTTGAAAGCTTAAAACAACTGAATACTCACAAGGATAAACTATTTGAACGCTTACAAGAGCTTGTACACATAAAGACTAGAAATCATATATACTTGCTTCAAAGAGCCAGTCACCGATCACACAGGCGGCGCCAGTTTTTGCATTAGGACAACTTCTAAATCCAGTTTGGGGAAAGAACAGATATGTGCGGCAAGCCGGTCGACCAGATCTTCTGGAGTTTCAGCAATTAAGCCCAGAAACATGCTTGAAAATTCGATGATTAAAGCAATTTTCCCAACTCAGCAGCTGAAGTCCATAAAATAGTTTTTTTAAAGCTCCAAGCAGGTCCTGAGTTCCATCCTTCAATCAGAAATTTCATCTTTAGTCATAGGATGGAGAAATCTTCTGGCCAAAGATCAAGAATGAGAGCAGGCAGGTCAAAGAACTGGATTTAAGCCTCATGGAAACAACAATCACACACACCAGACGGTGAATTCCACTTTTTGTCGTTTGGTATTAACTGTGTACATTAGCCAATGAATTATTGTTCCCACAAAAGCCACAACACAAGGAAACTTTAACAAATGCAATTACCAGAAAATAAAACATGCATGCCCATTATCAACACTATAAGGCCGAGGAAACAAGGTTTGAGAATGCTGAATGTATTTTCCATTAAAAAATAAAGCAGCATGCTTAAAAGTTCTTAAGAATTTGAAAGAATGAAACAACATGAACGTCTCCAAGAAAGCTCTGGAACCAGCCATAAATATTATGATTTTATAGTTGGGAATAAGGACTTGTACCAGCATACTACTTTTATTTACTGTCGAGGTTCTACAAGGATATACAGTGGTTTCCCATCCAGTGTACACCGACCCTGCAAAAGATTCAACCATAAGTTTCATGCAAAAAGGATTTCAACGTGATAATCAGTTTATTGAAGCCCATGTAGCTCAAGAACCAGGCAGCCTCACAGAGTTCAAAATAATCTAAGCAATTCGAACATATCTTATCCCTCCAAAGAAACATGGGGACCAATTGAAGGTAAATCACATGTAAACTTTCAGAGTGTTCATATATCTGCTACTTTGAGTACATCAGTAATGAAGTTAAAACTTGGTAATAGGAGAATTCGCAATTAAAAATGTGAATAACTAAGAAAATAACATGCCTTAAGGTACGTGAATTGCAATTAAAAACCTTTTGGAAAACAAACTTAGCCGATGAAAGAGGTGAAACTATTCTTAGATGAGTTCAATGTCAACTTCAACCATCCGTAGAAAGAATTTCACAAAAACTAATAGATTTTTTCATAGAAACTCCAACACCACCTGCAATGTATCTGCTTCTGATTGGAGGACTATAAATCTTCCATTTCATCTTTCAATCACATTTGAAGTTAATGTACTAAAATTATCTTTCTGGTGCAATACCAACCACCTTAATTCTCGAAATGATTCTTATTGATGATGAACAGCATGCCATGTCTGATATGCATTGTAGTTATAGTTGATAGGACAGGTAAAAAAATTATAAAAAAATAAAAAAAAATAATAAAAAGTATGCCAAATCAGTCCTTAATTCTACAGAAAATAATTTGCAGCCATAGCTATGGAGTTTACATAATTACCTTAAACTCTGGCACCCCAATGACACAACCACATTCGACAACGTTGGCCCCAACACGTTCTAGTGAAACAAATATTCTCACTGTTAAAAATTTAACAAACAGATACAATGGAAAATCAATAAAAGAACTCAGGATATTACCTAAAAGCCTTATGGCTGCAGATAGGGTGCCTCCGGTAGCCACTAAATCATCAATTACCATTACTCGTTCTCCAGCTTGAACAGCTCCAACATGCATCTCTAAACAATCATTACCATATTCAAGCTCATAGGCTTCAGAAATGACTTTTCCTGGACATTCCAAGTTTGAAGTTTCAATGCCAAGATAAAAAGGAGAGCGTGGGAACCATGAAATTTAACTCCCAACTCAGCTAATGGTTTAATTCATAGATCATAAAAATCTTACCGCTGTTTCCAGTAATTTACTGAAAGTTCATTCCCAAGAGGTTATCAATGTTCACACCCAGTGAATTTACTTGAGAGTATTTCTACTTTTACCGACCACAACTTCACTTTTCTCGGACCGGATTTTAACTAGACTTGGAAGGGGAAAAAGGAAGAAGAAGGAAGGCCACCAGAAAATAGCCATTTTAAAATTGGCCAAATTCCTTGTTGAGCCTGTCCATAATTCTACTAAGAAGGCCCTTAGAAAGACTATATCAGTAATTAGTTACTGTTAGAAAGCAATCATTTTTGTCTCTCTTGCAATTCACAAGCTCTTCTGCATGGAAAATTATTAAGGTATATCATTTTCATACTACTTTAAAAGAGTTAGAACGTTTGATTTGAGCTCCAAATTAGATTATTAGACTAGTTACGGTCACTTTTCTAAGAAAATCAAGAAGGCAGCCTGTTACTGTACCTGGCAACTTTCCTGGTTTGCGTAGAGGAATAAATTTTGCACCAATTGCTAATGCAATAGAAGGGCCAAACATAAATCCTCTTGCTTCAACTCCTATGATATCACACAGTAACCGGATAAAACTTATTAGCGACGAGCGAAGTGGCCGATGCAAAAAACAGAACTTCAAAAAAGCAATCCACCTAACCAAAAAGCAAACTCTTTTTCCCTCAGCAACTGTTGAATCTAATACTTTTCCCTAGCAATTTCACACGATAAGTTAAAATATAATCATCTGAAAAGATAAATGTCCTGAAAGCACATTGCATTAACAGTGACTAACAAGTTACACAGTGCATTAAACTCTCACTTTCTCCAATAGTGAACAAAGCAGGAATAGTACCAGTAAGTATGCTTATAACTAATCAAATAAAATGCAGATGTTTCAGATATGCTCTCAAGAGTTAAAGAAATCAAGAAAGAAAGTACCAGCAACAACAGAGATGTCCATATCTCTGTAACGCTCAACAAATATATCAATTGCGTCCTTGAAGGCCTTGTGATCCAATAACAGTGTAGTTATGTCTTGAAACATGATTCCTACATTTTTCAAAACTAATCTACAAATCAGTAGAATTCCTACAAAAAAACATAGAATATATTCTATTTTTTTCTTATTTTATCCAAGAACAAAATTAAGATATAGCTAAGTAATTAAGGGTATTTTTTACTCGTCTCAAAATGAGAGTTCTATCCTCACTCGGTCAATTCCATCCCTCCTGTTTCTTCCTTCCCACCCCTGCCCTTCCAAAAAAGCTTTTTACTGAAAAGAAGGAACATAAAAAATGGACCTGGCTTTGGAAAATGAGGAACAACTCTAATGGCATCAGATATGCCCTGCAATCTTGGGTCTCCCCTCAAACCATTCTCTGCTGCAAACATCTTAATCTTTTCTTAGCTTATGCGAATCAATCAGTCTTTTCTTCAATTTGTTTAAGCAATCAGTTTCTCAAAGCAGAGGACTAAACAGAGCGAGTGAAGTGAAGCAGAAAGAGGGGAGAAAGAGAAGAGTTTGAGAAAAGTGGAAGAAATAGTAGACTAAGTTGCCAAACCACCACTGGCAATCCCAACTGCGGAGAAGAGCAGAGAGTCATTATTTATACGGACAGTGCTGCGGCCGTTAAAAAATAAAATATGGAAGCTCAAATTATTAAAAGATTAATCAATTTCTTTAGAAAAATTACCATTTATTAATTTGGCAACAATGTTATTTATCCGTCTAACCTCCATTTAAATCTTTTATACAATTATATTTTTAAATATATCTAATATAAAATTATGTCATATTACTAAAATAATTTACGAACGTGATTTCGTATATCTTGATATAATAAGATATAATTTTATATGGGACACAAAATGTGGCATTTTGTTTGACGGTAATCTTGGCTAGGGAGGGCACCGCACAAACGACTATGTTTCGTGTTTATCAGCTATAGATAGATAATACAACTAGATTAGTACTATATTAATAATTCCAAAAACGCATTTAAGATTAAGACTGTGAGTCATAACCAGTCAATACTGTCGTTATTAACTAACACAATCCAGGATTTCGCTTAGGTCTTAGCAACTTAGCTTAATCTTTTATGTCTACGCCTATGATTGGCTTCGGTTTTTTAATCCAAAGCCCCCAAATCCACTCATTAGCATTACACGTATCTTCCAGGCAGATATATAATTCCTCTTCAAATTTGATTTTAGCATTTGTTTTCTACAATGTGGTTTATGTGATTATATCCATATTAGCTATTCGAACTGTTTTGGTTCAAATTCCGGTTTTAATATCTTCTTTTCATAATGAAATTTATGCGATGACTCGGACTATTAATACTTAAACATAATTGATTATCAACAAATAATGCTACATTATAGTTAATCGTAGTGTAATACCCTTTTCTTTCTTTTTTGTTTTTTTGCTATTGTTGCTAGGAGCATACATATGTAATTTTTTTACAACATATGAACCAATGTAATGAAAATTAACTTTACGTTATTAAATCAAACTTATGATTATTCATTATATTTTGTGGACAAAATGTATTTAAGAATTTAAGGCATAAATTAATTTTCTAAAAAAAAAAGGTTCAAAATGAAAAGCCGCTACATAGCCAGTGGTAGTTTGCTTTGGTATAAGGTTATTGACTTATGCGATTCTTATATTAAAAAAAAAATGGAGATTCTTCCTTGTAGTAGAGATTTAGGTCGAACTTTGTGATCTACAAATTTGATTCATTGACATGCAAATTGCTTAAGGCTCAAAAAATGAGCGACATTATGTACACGTTATTTTAGAACCTGCCAAAACAAATGGATGTTTGCTTTTCAAAAAAAAAAAAAATGGATGTTTACTTTTCAATCTACTTTTTTTATTTTTTTAAACTTTTTTGGGGCCCCCATAGGCATTGAATCTTCAACATCATAATATGGATTTAATTAAGGATTTGCATCGGGAACAAACAATGAGTCGAGCGGTTAGAGATTTATGACCTCACTCCAGAAGTTGAGAGTTCGAATCCCACCATTTACTTCCCCAATGTAATAGTATAGGTTTGTTAAAAACAAAAATTTATTTGCACCAATTTGACCAAATACATTTTATGAAGAAAAAGTAAATTAAATTAGCACATAACCATATACATTCAAGAAAAAGTTTTTTCCACCTATCATAAACTAGGCACATTGTTATAATATTGAGAAAAACTAAAAGTACATATATAAAGTTTGGCAATTGACTATATAGTTAAGGATACATAGTTTTCTATGAATTCAAAATCAAATTCTATGAATTCAAAATCAAATATCTTTACTTCCTTTAAACTATAAATGTAAACTATAAATGATCCTTACTATAAAATCAAATCATTAAGATGTAATGTAACTCACCATGAAAAAGCTTTCTTTTCTGTTTTTACTTAAATTCTCATGCAATAAATTTAGGTAGAATATAAACTTAGAACGAAAATTGAAAAATAGTACAATCTTAATAATTAAAATATAGTATAGTATTAAAGAATTCTTTTGTTACACAATAATTTTAGATCGAACATAAACTTGAAATTAGAATTGAAAATATGGTCTAATCTTAAAGTATCTAGTTCCTTAACTTAGAATATGGATTAATTCTCACTATTTCCATTGCTAATTTGTTCTATTTATAAAATAAAATTCCAAAAAGCAACAAAGAAATAGGTTGAATATTTTTGATATCTAGTTCTAGCCGTTTGAAAATTTAATGTGAGAGGAAAGGGTATTAAGGTAACTTGGACAACTTGCGGCTCCAAAATTGGAAGGGAATCTAGTAGCAGGTGATGAGGATTTCGCAGTGGTCCTCGGTTTACCTAGTCCGCTGACGTGGCAACGTCTCATCAAACGAAATTAAACATGATCCCTTTCCAAAGATTTTCTGATGGACCCACTCAATGAATGGTCAAGATCCTGGGGTCGGTTTTTTAGACGTTGCTTCTGATTGCGTTAAGGAAAATACTTAATGTTGTGGCCCGGAGGCGTACGCAAGTATATATGCACGTGCATCATACAGCATAATGCTGTGCCATGGTAGGAATTTTCAGCCTATGATCCGCCGTGATACTTACGGATTTAAATTTTCTTTTCTTTTTCCTTTTTTTTTTTTTAATGTTGGTGAATTTTAACCCAGTTGGGAATTGATTCATTAACTAATTAAATTATGATCAAACAAAATAAATTATGTTCAAACAAAATTTTAGGAGATGTTTGGTTTAGGCAAATCAGAGAGGGTAATGGGTGTTAATAATAACTCATTGTTAATGTTTGTATAACAATTATAGCTACCCTTCAATTATAATTAGAATAACTGAAATCTTTATGATTTTCGCAAAATATATTCTATCAAATTCATTAACCATTTTTGCAGGGAATGGTACGCATTTCATTACTAAATGAACACATGCTAAAGGAATCGTCAAAATTTATACTTATTTGATAGGGTTAATGACATTTATAGTGATAGTGATCGAGAAATTTGAATCAATCAACTCATTAGTATTTTTAATATAATAGAGTTGCATGAGTTGACTAACAAAATAAAATTTGTACCTTATTATTGCATATAAATAGATCACCAACAACTAAATTTACTTTGTTTAAAGTTCATCTTAGTTTCACAAATAGTAATATTTAGCTTAATTAGACTTATTTATCTTCTGGATTTCATTACATAATTTAGGAACGGGAAACATAATTAGTCAAACACCAGTCAGTTACTGTAAAATAGCATTGGATGGTCACATACAGGAAAACAAATACAAAAAGAAAAAGCAATACACCTAGCATAACAAAAACACAATTATGGAGTGGAGTCGACCCACAACCATAGAATATGCTCCATTTATTATTGTCCATCAGATCATATCGAAAATCTGCATTAGATATGATTGGTATCATCAAAATATTGTTGATTTCCCATTCTATTTCCGTATTTAGTACTCCAACTGGCATCCTTTCTTTGTTGGCTCTTTGCTGCTCTTGTATACTTGGTAATTTTAGTTCTTTAGTGGAACTTTCTTGTCTCGACTCTCAATCTGATGCTAGTACTTTTTCCATGAATTAGTAGCATTTAATCAATGAGGTTATTGAGTTTAAAGATTTTGCTGGATTGGATCACTTAGCCACTACTCTTGACAAAAGAAATATAATACCACATATGATGAACCTCATCAGCAAGCAGTCAGTCACTCACTATTGAATCTTATCCAGCCTGCTTAATCTAGTAGACAGCCAACATCACCATCAATTTTCTGCTTCCAATGGCTCGACGAGGGAAATTTGGTACTTGCCATTGCTTCCACCCCCCCCCCCCCCCCCGCCCCTCCTCTCTTTCATAAATCATTTTTCAGAATTCCGTCAGAGAAGTGGAAGAACATGAACATCTCCACCCTTATCCAAGACAGCAACATTTACAAATAGTTAAATACTAGGGATTTTTATCACGTGTTATTCATGATCCAAAAATCAGCAAATTTGTCACAATATTGGTTTATAGCTAGCATTATGAGGCATCATTTTCACTCAGGACAACACAGTAGTATGTATGCAAAAATGTTAACAAAACTACAATTTTGTTTCGGTCTTTGCTGGTGAACATGCCGTCCCAAAAGAATAAATGTGGGCTGCCAGATTTCTTGTGGAGTATTTTTGTCAAGCTCAATTTGCATTTTTTCCAAAGAAGACGTCACTTTTGCGGCATTGCAATTCGCATGGTATAGATTTTGTGCTTACCAATCTCAAATTTTGATCTTGCGTTGGATAGGAATAGGATAGATTCAAAGAATCATTGACCAATCAATTTTGGGTAAAAATCTCTGGCATTTATTCATGAAAAATTATCAAGAAGTTTTGATTACTCCATTTTGACCTACATGAAAAAGGGATATTAGGCAAAAAGGAAAAAAAATGAATATGGTCTAATCCTACTTATACACCATAATTGAAAAAGAAAACAGCTTTGCATGATCTATTCAAGCTGGATTACAAAAAAGGCTTTACCTAACCGGATCCATTGATCCAAAATAAACCAAAAGAATTCCTATTTAGCACCCATATCAAGTCTTTTTGACAAAAAGTGTCCTAAAGATCTATATAAAATTTTACTACAGCAAAAAAAAAAGTGGCCTATGGATCTATACACGAGCAAGTAGACTAGTAGAGTAACTTTCCTCAAAAAGGGCATTGGTTGCCTTTGCCTAGTTGCCTTATGATTGAAGGACCCACGAAGTAAACTCAAGAGGATCACTGTTTATATGCACGCCTGGTGTACTGTCACGCATGATCACCTGATTATTAAGTTGTGCATAGGCCCCTCCACTCTCAATACATATCCTCCCACCTCCATGCTCTCAGGATATACACATACCACCTCCCACGCCCGTCTATACACCACCAGCCAGCCCCCCCCCCCCCCCCCCCCAAAACAAAACCACCACCAGCATCACCTCAAAAAACACAAAAATACCAAACAAATCCCTCTCTCTCTCTCTCCTGCTTCCCAAAAAAAAAAAAAATGATAACAAATAAAAAATGATAAAAGAAAAGATAAGGAAAGGAAAGAAAAATCCATTTGTATATCCTGCAAAGATGCCACCAAAATATGGGGATCCAAATTGGTAACATCCTTAATTTTGTCAGTACTTCATCTAGTAAAGAAGTGGGATAAAGATTTGTGCCTTTTACTTTCAAGCCAATGCTTATGATAGCACAATGTGTAAAGCTACTTTAGTTTGATCTAAATCTTCCTTTTTGCACTTTTTGTTTCATGACCCCTACAATGATTGGCTTGAGTTCAACACTCTTGCCTGGCCACCCACAGCTCATGAACTAACATTAGATGTGAACAATTTGACCAAATCATCCGTATATTATATTAATTAGTTGTTTAATTGATTCGATTTGATAAGGTTAAGAGCCAAATTGAGTCGCTCATATCCAAGTTAATTTAAAAAGAAATATTTAACTGGGACACTTTCGGCCAAGTGCAAGGGTTTTTTTTATTCTCATGCAGATATTTGGCCCAATTGGCAATTTGGCTGACAAATGTTCTACTTAATTCTTTCATTAATCCTATCTTATTAATGGTTTCACAATCACTTATCAATTATTCATGATAAGATTATACGTATGATATAATTTCACTTCAATGTTTGATTAACGCTTACGTTGTATAATTTGTCTCAAATTAGCTAAAACCTAAACTTTAGGGTTCTAAGTTCTCTTCTTTCAAGTGGGTTTGGCTAGATAGATAGTATCTCTTTCCGTTACGCGTGGGCTTAAAAATTCCTGCATGTTTGCTTGTGTAGGCGTAAACGAGCTAATTTTAATGTCTTCGTCTCTCCTATTAAGATCTACTCCCACGTATAATCGTGCTCGTTTCTTTTGTCATATTGAATCCTTTTCCGATCTTCTGTTTAATTTTTTTTTTTATAGTGTGTTTACTATGAAACCACATCGTATAGGAGATTATGTTATTCAATGATGCGATCTAATTTTACAATAAACATAGTTAGACACAAAAAAAAATTAAAAAAAAATATTTGGACATAATATTTTCAGTTCAATTTGTTTTTTTTTTTCCAATTTTTTTGGGTATAGTTGTGTTACGTTATGTTATTCAATGATAGGACCTAGTTTGACAATAGGCACAGTTAGAAACAAGGGAAAAAAAAAAAAAAGTTGGACTGAAGATTTGAACAATAAATCTGATGATAAGATGGATGTGACTAATTTTATTATCAAATAATCGAAGTTGGTCACGGGTTAAATCCAAAGATTTTGTGCGTTTAAACGTTTTCTCATGCGCACAGAGTACTCACTATATGAATTACAATCTTTAATATGCACATGCCTTTGCATTTCCAATTAATTGATTGTCCACGAATTGGACGAGGTTGAGAAATTTTTGAGGGACGTGATGATTTTGATTTTTCATCTAAAACAGTTAGACAACCTAATTAATATGGGCAGTTATTGGATTTGATTTGTCAAATATGATGACGGGATTAACTAACGACTATTGCAACCGTATTTATGGTTGCTGTGAAGCATAACAATTCCACGTGATAACTCCAATTACCAGATTTCATGTTGCATGCAAATTTGCTAGTTATTCATGTGAAGATTAAATGGTCGAAGGACCCACAGAACTTGCATTTCTTTTTTCCCCCATTATTGGATATTCTATTTTTCCCCCGATTACTGGATATCTGATTTGACAAGGAATTGGAAATTTCATGGGTGGGGGGTTGGCCCCTTTTATTGGTTCAGATTAAAGCTATTATCGTACCAGTGCACACTATCTTAGTTCAGAACAAACATAAACTAAACCTTAAAACTAAAATAAGCAAAGATTTAGCTACTATTTATGATCCTTTTGATCTTTAGCAAGACAAGATGACATGAGATTGGACCATATCTTATATTTTCGTTTTTAATTCAGATTTTAACCTTTACCTTCAAGAACTTTTTCCTTTTTGTCAAACAAAATATACCCACAGAATTAATTAGTTTATACAAGATGGGATTATTTTAAGCATAATATTTAGGCCCCAGGGATACTTTTTCATCTTTAATTAAATAATATTAAGACAAATATGGCTCCCACCGATTGGAATAGACCAAATTTCAAGTAGAAATATATTACAACTAGACAAGAATCCAGACCACGGCAGGCATTAGTTTTGAAAATCTTTGCCTCATCTCCAACTTTAGTTCCTATAAGTTTAAGATAATAATTAATTTTTAATTAATTTGATAAGGATCTGTACATTACGTGAATGATACAAAAAAAGTGATGTGTTATAGTTAAAAGGTGTACACCACACCGCAGAATAGTCGAAAAATGGAAAAATAAGGCATTTGTAGGTAAATCTCATCAATTTCTAGCATTTTATTCTCTTTTTCTGTATCCTCGAGGCATAGAATAGATAAATCTATTTTATAAAGAGAAGTACATCGTGGGTAAATTTATTATATAAAAAAGGAAAGTATTAGAGAGCATCAAATTTATATAATTTGATCCATTAAAATTAGTTGTGTATTGCCCACTCTTTTTTTTTTTTGAAAACCAAATGAATATAAATATATTGATAGCAAACATTACACTAAAGTTAGAGAAACCGCAAGCTCATGGGCTTGATTAGTTTGGCTTCTATCTACTTTTTCAATGAAACAAGAGGAAAAATAATTAGTAGTTATAATTATATTCCTTAAATAAGGTATTCCAAACCCGATGGAATTTTCATCTTACGGCGAAAACATTGGACGAGATGGAGACAGTTCGTTTGAAGTTTGATGCATTGGAAACCTTTGTTCACGGATAATAATACAACTTGGAGACAAGCTAAGGCCTCAGTCTGTAGAGCAGAAGCTGCTTGAATTTGAGTTGAATATTCAAGAAGTAGACTACATTTATTGTTTTTGGTTATGATACCTACTGCAAATTTACCTGTTCGTGTATTATAGGAGCCATCAAAAGTGAGAGTTATGAGGCTTGGATCACGTAGAGTTCGAGGGATGTTCGCAGTAACTCATTGGGTAAAAACAAATGAGTATCAAGAAAGAGAATGGAGATCCGGTTTCTGAACAAGGTTACTGGTTTGGAGAAGCGGGTATCCAATCGGAGTAAGGATATTAGAAAAATAGACTTGTGCTCTTCTGATGACAGTCTCCGGATTAAACTCAGTCTTATTCCAAATAAATTCATTTTGGCCTAGCCAGATGTGCTAGAGAATAACTATAAACTGAGTAAGAATATGGGAATCTGTGATGGTGCGAAACCAATTATCCGCCCATGCAAAGAAAGTTTGCTTAATACCAATGTCAAAGTTTAATCCAAAGTTGCGACAGTCTCCAGGAAATCTTGGAAAGTGGACATTCGAAAAATAGATGCTCAATAGATTCTTCATGCCATCCACATCTAGGACAAATAGGTAGTTGTACTATTCCTCTCTTAAAAAGAGACAAGCATTGTAGGGCAAGCATTTTGGAGAAGCCGCCAAAAGAAAAAATGAAGTTTAGAAGGTAACTTTAATTGCCACAACTTTTTGAAAATTGGTAAAGATTGTCTTGGTGGACCTGGGGGCTTCGCTAGTCATAGGTTTATTCAAGGACTGGAAGTTTAAGGGCTAAATGATAAGCATGATTTAATAGAGTAGTGTCCATTAGCCTCAAGACTCCAAAACCTTGTATCATCCTGATTGTTGATAGGAATGTGGATGGAGAGTATGCGATGCACTATATGAGGAGGGAAAAGAACTGAAAGTAGAGGTTTTCCGCCAAGTACGAGTAGAATCGTATAAGTCGCTTACCTTTAGATTTAGCAAGGATATTGGAATTAAATTATATCTGATTGGATTCGGATAGTGAGGTATCCAATCATGCGATATATTAATATTCTCTCCAGTACCCACTCTCCACTTAAGCCCATGCATTAGAAGATTCCGCCCCAAAGAATACTTCTCTAGCCCCAAGTAGACGTTGATGAAAGAGTAACTTCCAAAAAGGTCTTCTTTGAACAATATTTTTTCCAACAAAAATTTGCTAAGGAGTGATTCTGGATCAGATAAAATCTTCCAAGCTATTTTACCTAAAAAATGCTTGATTAAGAGCTATTGTCGATCTTAAGCCCAAGCCCCCAAAGAATTTGAACAGCAAATAGATTCCCAAGATTTCCAATGAATGCCTCTACCTTCCCAATCACCTTGCCAAATAAACCGAGTTATATGCCTGTCAATGTCTTTTGCTATAGATAGAGGTAATTTAAAGACTCCCAAGGTATATTGAGAAATTGTTGATAACGCATGTTTGGCTAAAGTGATTCGCCCCATAATGGAGAGACTTGAGGTTTTATAGGCTGGAGATCTTGGCCAAAGACTTTATTTTTAATATGGCAGAAAGACAAGTTTTTTGGTTTGTGAGAAATCCAGGTCCAAACCCAGATATGTACCCAATTTTGAAGAAATATTCAAGCCAAGGATCGCATGCTATGTTTTGTTGTAAAGGTAAGTCTGTATTTGGACTAAAACCAAGAGGGACTTTTGGTAATTGATTTGCTGACCTGAGAAGCGAGAGTATTCAGTTAAGGATCGAGAAAGAGTTTGAGCTGCTATGGAGGAAGCTTCCATAAAATCAAACAGTCATCTGCAAACATCAGGTGGGAGATTGACAGGCCACCACGAGAGACAGATATGCCTTTACAAGTTTTTGAAGAATTAAGATTATTTAGGACTGAGGAAAGTGCTTGCTGACAGATTATAAAAAGATAGGGAGAAAGAGGACACCCTTGTCTAACTCCTCTTTGAATTCTTTAAAAAAGCGTCATGGAGCCATTTACTGATATAGCCATTGTAGCTAAAGATAGATAACTTTTTATAAGTGAAGTTCAATTTTCCGAGAATCCCATCTTTCTTAGGACTTTTAACAAAAAATTCCAGGAAACTCGATCAAAAGCCTTATTCATATCCACCTTTAAAGCAGTGTATGATTTTTTCCTGGTCCTCCTTTTTCTAATATATTCCAGCAACTCATGAGCAATTAGAATATTATCAGAAATCAACCGATTTGATATAAAAGCATTTTGTTGCAATGATATTAAGGTAGGTACCACACGTTTTCAATCTATTTGCAATTACCTTGCTAACAATTTTGTAACTGACATTACACAAACTAATTGGTCGAAAGTGAGTAATTCTAGTTGGATTATGAATCTTTGGAATAAGCACTACCTTGGTCTCATTTAAAGCATGGAGGGAAGACTTATTGTTCAGACAATCTAATGCCACTTTGTGTATTGCCCACTTGACTAACGGAAAATTTTGAGAACTATCGGAAATGGAACACACTGCCAGAATGTAATTACACTGCACTTATCAGAACCCCTCTTGTCTTTATTCACCGTAAATAAAAGTTTACTCCTATCTTCTTGACAATTTTTATTTTTTTATAATTTCTATGAAATCTTCTATAATTTTTAATATTTTTATGATTTTTCATTTATTTTCATACTCTTTATGAATTTTTTTAAATTTTAATATTACTTTAAGCATCAATTTGGCAAAAATCAAAGAATGTGGGTAATTAGTGCTCTCTTGTTCACCTGCATTAATTTGGGTACCTTGCACAAATTATCTCGCTTTCTCACATCCAGACTTCAAAATTATCATCTATTAGAGCCTTTCGGACAAACTCTGTTCTTATGTTTGTATGTTTAGTACGTAAATTTAATTCATTGAAAGTATGTTAACTTATAATATTTTTGGCACTTCATTTATCATAATCTTGTGTGTACACAAGTGAAGCGTCAGCAACCCAAAATGGAATTACGGTAAAATGCCAATATCAACACTTCAAGAAATATCAAAAAGTTAATTGTCTGCAAGGTTTTCTCTCTCTATGAGAGCTTTTCTCTCTGTCTGAGAGTTTCCTTTCCTTCTTTAGTGGGACTTTTCAATTCCTTGCACTCTCTAAAATCTGAAGGCAGAAGACATGTCAAGATTTGGTTTAATCATCGGGATCCCAATGACTATGTTCCTATGTCATCTAAATTAGTTTTTTTCAATTTGGTTTATTTTCTTCCTCTACCGTTGCATTTTATTTTCTCCATCTTGATCTGACTTTTCTCTATATCCAACAGGTGAGCTAGTGTTTCATTAACCAGGAATAACGCAAGATAACATCAGCAATCTCAGAGAAAGAATGATGGCAGATGAGCTAGCAGAGATCATGAAAAAGTTCGACCTCAGTGGAAAGGAACTGGAAGAATCTGAAATTGAAATAGTAGATTTGAATGGGGGAATTAAGGAGTGCAAAATGAGCTTGATTAGGAAAATAATCGGAGAAAAAAAGGCAAACTACAATGGTGTGAAAAATTTTGCAAAAAGTCCTGGAGCAGCATGATGTCGTTGAGAGTAATCGAAATCGGTACAAACTTTTTTCAGTTCTTGTTTGAGGTTGAAGAGGAAATGGATAAAGTGTTGCACGGTGGACCATGGATTTTTGACAACCAAATGTTGATCCTAAGGCAATGGGAGGAAGGAATTGAGGAAAATAAGAAGGTTTTCTCAACAGCAACAATTTGGGTGCAACTTTGGAACTTGCCATTACACTGGTATACTAGAGAAATTGGAATCAAGTTAGGATAGGCCTTCATTGATGTCAAGGAAATCATCATTCCTCAATCCGGAAGTAGTCAAGGGAAACATATCAAAATTCTTGCAGAAATTGACATAACTCAGCCCCTGCTAAGAGGAACTGTAGCAAAATTTAAAGAAGGCAAAAGATGGATCCAGTTTAAATATGAAAGATGCCCAGACTTTTGCTATAAATGTGGAATCATTGATCATGGGGAGAAGTCATGTTTCAACAGAATGAGGATGGAAGGAAAATTCCCACAGCAGCAATATGAAGATTGGCTTAGAGCTAATACTAGCAGGTTTCCAGGATTTAAAGGTAAATAAGTGATTAATCATGATTACTTCGATCAATTTAAAAAAATGAAGGCAGCAAAAGAGGGATCAATGCAAATCATTGCAAGAGAAGAGGAAAATAGATTGAAAGAGGGTGATGTGATGAGACCCGAAGAGACAAGGCAGAGAAAAGACATAAGGAATAGGAGAGTAGGTATAGAGGAGGAGGAAAAGAGGGAAACGCTGAAGTCAAAAATAGAAGAAGTGGGCGGGAAAGGAAATTTAGATGGGCCTAAGTTGAACGGAAGAATAGGTGAAAGAAGTACATGTTTGGTGAGTGAGATAGACGAATCACCGAAAAGAAGTGTTGGGCCTAACTGGATGGGCTTAAAAAATTTCAAGCAAACAAATGGAAGAGGATCTGAGACAATACCAGAAGATGGATGTCCAATACAAAGTAGTCCGTTGATAATGACTGAAGGATTAAATCTGATGGAAGTTGAAGTGATACAGGAAAGACTGGAGCAGCCCAGTGGACTGGACGATGGAAAAACTCAGCTCAAAAGGTATAAAAAATTGCAAAACCACAAGAGGAAACCTCTGAAAGAAATTTTGCCCGAGCAGATACTGATTGAATTTGGGGAAAAAAGGAAAAATGAGCCAAGTGAGAATCAGGAAGATATGATGGGGAAGCCCGAGGCACAACAAAAAAGGTGCCTTAAGACAGGGAATAAGGAGTAGTCTGGAAAGGGAGAGGGGACCTCCCTAAACAAGTCCCCAAGTTTTCAATGAAGATATGTGTGTGGAATTGTCAGGGAGCAGGGAGCCCCCTGACAATTCCCCAATTGAAGGAGTTGGTCAAACTCCACTCCCCTTCTTTGGTAATACTATTGGAAACAAAGAATAGAAAAGAATATATGGAAAAGATAAAAAAAAAAAGAATGTGTTTTGATGAGTCTGTCGCGTCCGAAAATCGTAAAAGTAAAAAGTGTGCTAAGTGGGGTCGCTGTCTGTCGCGTCCCGAAAAGACGGTCCAATCCGAGACCCTTTTTAACAAAGCAAGTTTTGGAAAAAATCGTGCGCGTGTGTGAAAAATTAAATTTTAGTAAAAAAAATGTATTTTAAGAAAAATGATATTTTAAAAGAAAACAAGGTCGGGACTAAAAATGCGACAGGTTTGGCCAAATAATTTTTTGAAAAAGGGTTTTATTTTTAAAATGGAGTCGCCACTTGGTACTGAGTTAGGGTGTACCAAGTCACCCGAAAAAATTGTTTAAACAAACAAAAAGTAAAATTTTTAGAAAAATCATTTAAAACCCTTTTTCTACTCCGGTCTACGAAAAACGAGAGAAAAGGGTTTGGGAGTCACATTTGAAGAAAGGGAAGGCAAAGGCTTGCGCCTAAGGCACCCTTTCAACCTAACTGAGGCTAGTTGCGAGATTTAATCAAATTTTCCTACATTAACCTTAGATTTTATCGCGTTTTGGATGTATCTAAATGAATGCAAATCCTAAATCTAAATATGAATATCGGGAGGGTCGGAATGTCCCGTCGAAACTTGATCGGGATTATCGCATTAATTGCGAAACCCGAGGTAAGGCCTCGAGGGAGTCACGAGTATGAATGCAAAAATGAAATGCAAAAAGAAAAGAAAATAATAATATAGATAATAAGTGGCCGAAGAAAGTGGAAATGCGACATGACGGGTACGGGGGACTAATAACTCGTGACTGAACGTTTCTACTCACGGAGGGGGGAACGGCATGTACGCCACCGCTTCCCACGTGAGTAGACGACTATTTCTAGTCGAATCACACAAATGTCCTAATTTCTAAGTGAGATGCAACCTAAATGTCATGCATTTTAAAAACGTGTCAAAAATAATAATAATAATAATGGTAATAAATAGTAATAATAAAATCATGCCAAATGGAAAGAAAAACTAAAAATGTGTGAAATGAGAAATGCACATGAACGCACCTAATCACTAAAATATCTTAAGAGTCTAGCGTTGGGCTAGCCCGTTCTAAGGCAAATTCCACTAACGTTGGACTAGCGGGGAAACGATAAGTCACAACTAGCGTTGGACTAGTGTGGTGACAGAATAACAATAAAACATGAATTAAATAGTAAAGCATGAATGAAAAACAAATTAAACACATAAAAACATGTAAGATTATATTGGAGCACGTAACATATAAGCATAATATTCTAGATGCACAAATCCTAAGAAAAGCGTTAAAAGAAATAAACACATAAGCATGTAGGCACGTAAAGACAAATAAACCCTAACTGTTACACCGGGGGCTTGATTTACAATTTAATGAGAAAAATTTAAAATGCCCTATCTATTACATTTTCTATCTAATTACATAATTTTTGCTAAAATATAATGAAAAATAATCTACCCATTACATTGACTAACTAAATACAAAATATTATATTATATTTTTTCAAATATTAAAAATTCAAAATTAAACAAATTAACCACGTAAATGCGCAACAAGTATATAAAATAAGAAATAAACAAATAACAATAAAAATAATGCAAAAAATCACATTGGAGCATATTGAAGCACATAAAGAGGAAATTAATAAGAAATAGGGATACCTCTCGAAAATCCGGCACAAATACTACTCAAAATGAACAAATAAGTCAAGGCACCTCGGTATAATAATATATATATATATATATATATAACTATTGACGAATTGAGATAAAATAAATAAATAAATTTTAGCAACTAAGGAGCTAAAATAAAATTGTATAAAACTTAAAGGGTAAAATTAGAAATTCACTTAAGTCTAAAGAGGAAGAAATGTAAAATTAAAGTAACTTGGGGTGACAAAACAATAAATTTTCACAAGTGTGGCTCAAAAACATAAATTATAGGAACTAATGAGGCTTAATTGCAATTAATAAAGATTTGATTGAGAGAAATTAAACCTAAAGGGAGCAATCTGCAATTTATTAGGGGTTTAATTGACATAAAAGTAAAATCTTAGGGGCAATAGATAATTATTAAGGACTTAATTATATAAAACAAAATCTTTTGATGGCACATTAAAATACTCAAGAACACAAGGATTAAAATTTAAATATTCACTCTAATTAAAAGATAACCAAATGAGTGAAAATGTTAAACAAGATTAGAACTAAATTTACCAACTAATTTTGTGAATTGAATTAAATCAAGTGACTAAATTAAAACAGAAAAAAAGAAAAAAAAACAACACATTAACTAAAAGTTAAAACTAAAATACTAAAAGATAATACACGCTCCAATATTTTCTTTACCCTCCCCGATTTTCTCTCTGTTCTCTACTCTCTATTTTCTTTCTCTATTTTTCACTTCCTCTTCTTGCTCTCACTGATCTCTGCTTCCATTTCTTTTAGCTTTCTGTTTTCTCCTATTTTCATTTTCTATCTTCTTGACTATTCCGTCTCTCCCTCTCTGTGTTTTTGTGGTGTGCAGGGGCAAGCTTGGAGGTGGGTTTGATGAAATTGGGGCTGTGTGCTGATGGTTTAATTGGGTTGGCAGGCTATGATTTTGTTGAATGGGTGATTTTGAATGGTGCGTTTGCTGCTGAAATTTTGTTTTGCAGGTTTATAGATGGCGGTGGGAGTTGGATTTGTCACAGGTTGTGATGGTTTTCCGAATGGTTGATGGTGGACAATGAAACCGATTGGGAATTCTGGTGAAGATTTGCAGGTGAATTGGGGCTTTGATTGGAAAAGGATGACTTTGATTGGTCTATTCTTGCAATTTGTGGGGCTGTTTGTGGTAGCCAGGCAGTGGAGCAGGGGCGTGGGATTGCTTCGGTTGTTTGATGATTTTGTGTGTGTCGTGTGTGTGGAGTTGTGAATCTGCGTGTGGTGAATCTGTTATGTGTGAAGCTATGTGTATATGGCTGTTTTTTTTTTTTTTTTTTTGCTTTCTTGTAGGTTGGGCTTGTTTTGTAGGCTTTGCAGTGGTGAATCGATGATGGAATTGGAATGATGTTAAGTTGTTATGATGGTTGTTTGGATGGAAACTTTGGGTAATCACGATGAGGGTGAGAGGAATTGGTGGTATTGTTGTGTCTGTCTCTTGCTTTCCTTGCAGATTGTGGGCGTTAGTTCTTGATTATTGGGGAATTAGCTGTTGAATTTGAGAAGGCAGGGGAAGTGGCTTCAGTGGTGGTGAATGGGTATTGTATTTGGGCTGTGATTTGAGATTTTTTTTTTTTTTTTGTGGTAATTGAAGGCAAGGGCTTTGGGTCTTATGGTTGAAGATAATGGTCAGGAGGAGGAATTACGATGGTTTTGGTGGTTGTCCGAGGGATCAAGGGGTGAAAGAGATTAAAGACAGGGAAGACGGTGATGGTTTCTCGGTGATTGAAAGAGGAAGAGGGAGACGTTGGTGAGAGGGTGGAAGAGGGAGGAAAGATAGTAGTGAGGCGGTAGGAGAGGAAGACCAGAAAAACAAAAGCCAAAACCCAGAACGTAGAGGAAGAAACAACATAAAAAACAAACGGATTGAAAACAAAATTCACACAAAACCTAACTAATATTAAGCAATAAAAGAAAACATGATCATATTTACTTAGAGAAACAGAAAAAATTGAATCAAAATAAAAGGAAGAACTCACCTTTTTAGCCTGAAGATTAACGTGATGATGAACAGTAGATTCTTGAATTGTAGACAATGAATAGTAACTTCACGGCAGATATTGATGAACAGTATATGAAAATGGAGATGACGTCTAGTGTGTTTTTTTTAGGTGTGTTTATTGTGTGTTTCAATCTAAAAATCACCAGAACAAAAGTGTTTATAGGGTTTTTCCATTTTTCTTCCTTTTTTCTGATGATACAAAGGGGGTATTTATAACTCATTTGTCTTGTTGGCCAAGAATGCTGTAAAATAACGGAAATACCACCGGTATTAAAAAATACTAATTTTATTGAAAAAAATATTTTTTAACCCTGAAATTAAAAATTAATACAAAGAACCTGACAAAAATCTATAAATTTTCAAAAAGAATTCACAATAGATTTCAAAATAAAAATTAGAGCTCAAAACTGATATAAAACGCGCTCGGGGGGTAAAATGACAATTTTGTCCCTAGACAACGAAAATACACAAAAAAAATAGCTATTAACCTCAGGAAATTATCAAAAATTACAAATAAACTTAAAACACCAAAAAATGCATTTTTGACTCAAAATTTGTGAAAAATGAATTTAATTTGTAAAATGACGATTTTACTCTTGGACAATGAAAATTCACAGAAAAATAGTTATTGTTCTAAAAAAATTATCAAAAATTACAAATAATCTTAAAACACTAGAAAATGCCTTTTTGACTCAAAATTTGACAAAAATGAATTTAATCTGTAAAATGATGATTTTGCCATTGGGCAATGAAAATTTGCAGAAAAAATAGTAATCGTCTATGAAAAAATCAAGAAAATTCAGAAACATGCCTCAAGAATTTGAAAAATGAATTTGGTACTTAAAATGAGCTAAAATGGTATTCGCGAGACGAAATTATCATTTTGCCCTTATGCTGGTAAAAATATAAAAAATACTAATTAAATTTAAAAAAATCATAAGAAATTAATAAATTCATATAAAAGTAAAAAATATGAATTTAAAGCCTCCAAAAATTGTTAGAAAAATATTTACAGATAAAATTACTATTTTGCCCCCTGAGATTATTAAAAATTTAAAATTTGTCCTAAAAAATACAAACATGCCCCTCGGTGTTTGAAAATAAATGGTGTGTCAAAATTTAATGTTTACAGAGTCCTTAGTTGTGGAATCAAGAGGAAAATCTGGTGGACTTACGGCTTTTTGGTATAAGGAAAGTGAGGTAATGGAAGTAGTATCAACAGCTTTCACAATTGAGGTAAAAATTGAGAACTCAGAAAGTAATGAATATTGGTGGTGTGTGGGTCTATATGCAAGTACTGATGCTGGAATCAGAAGAGAATAGTGAAAAGTGCTACAAAGAAGGAAACTGTTATGGGGTGACAAATGGATTTTAATGGGAGATTTCAATGACATAAGGTCTAATGAGAAAAAATGGGGGGGAAGGGTAAGAGAGAGCTGAACTTTTAGAGATTTTAACAACTTGATCAATGAAAATAATATGGTGGATATTGGATACATAGGGAATCCTTGGATATGGACAAATAATTGGAGCACAGGGAATGTTGTAAAAGAAAGGCTAGATCGTGCATTAAGTTCAGGAAGCTGGCTGAATTATTTTGAAAAAGCAACGTGTACACATATGCAAACAGAGGCTTCAGATCATTGTATTCTTCTCCTAGACACTTCCCCAAATGCCTGAAGAGTAGGAAAGAGATTTCACTTCGACAAACGGTGGGCAGATAATGAAGATGTGAGGAAAATTATTAGAACTACCTGGAAAAAGAATGGTATAGGTTCAAGAATGTTTAAAGTGGCCAGGAATATCAAAGATTGTAAAGTGGCTCTAAGAAGATGGAGTAAATCTTCAAAGGTAAATGCGGCCATAAAAATCAAAGAAACCAAAGAAAGGATTAGTCAGTTAAAGCTATCAGGCCCATATCACAAAGAACAAATGGAATCTCTCAAAGTTGAGTTGATAGCTGCCTATAAAGAAGAAGAGATTTACTGGGCGCAAAAAGCAAGAATCCGATGGTTAAGAGAAGGAGACAAGAATACAAAATTTTTTCAGGCATGTGTGAATAGCAGAAGAAGAAGGAACCAGATGGTCAGAATTCAAAAGAACAATGGGCAGTGGTGCAAGAGCATTCAAGAGATTGGAGATGTGTTCGAAGATTTTTATAGTGATCTGTTTACCTCATCTTGCCCTCAATCTTTCTTGGAGATTACAGATGGTATCCCTGCTACGATTACTGGTCAAATGAACAGACAGCTCATAAGACCTTTTGGAGATGAGGAAATTAGACAGGTTTTCTTCTCTATGAATCCTGAAAAATCTCCTGGACCTGATGGTATGACTGCTCTCTTCTTTAAAAAATTCTGGTATGTTATAGGTAAAGATATTATTGCCGCTGTAAAAGGTTTCTTCCATTCAGGTCATATTTTGAAATCCATCAATGAGACCCTGGTTACTCTGATACCAAACATCCAGAATCCTAGCCATCCGTCCCATTTCAGACCTATCAGTCTTTGTAACATTTTGTTTAAAGGTATCTCCAAGCTTTTGGCTAATAGAATTAAACCTATTCCAAACCTGTGCATCGATGAAAAACAAGTTGCTTTTGTTCTTGATAGGCAAATTTTAGATAATGTCATTATAGCTCATGAAATCCTTCATTCTTTTAAACAGAAAAGTCAAAGCAAAACGGGATACATGACTCTAAAGCTGGACATGTCTAAAGCCTATGATAGAGTAGAGTGAAATTTTCTAGAGAAGATGATGAGAACAATGGGATTTTGCCAAAAATGGATTGGGTGGGTAATGAAATGTCTGTCTTCAGTTTCCTATGCTTTTTTGATTAATGGGGAGAAATTGGGTTATGTTAAACCTCAAAGGGGACTAAGGCAAGGAGACTCTTTGTCACCCTACCTTTTTCTTCTATGTACAGAAGGGTTTAGTAATCTGATAAAGCAGGCTGTAAATAAGAAGAGGCTTTCCAGTTTTAAAATCACTAGAAATGGTCTTGCTGTCTCACATTTATTTTTTGCAGAAGACTCCCTAATCTTTTGCAGGGCAACAAAAAAAGATGCAAATGAGCTGAAAAGGATACTGAAGGTATACGAGCAAGCATCAGGACAGAAAGTTAACTTGGAAAAATCATCCATCCTGTTCAGTAGAAATACTGGTGCAGAACAGAAACAACAGGTGGGTGAAGCACTTGAAGAAGTAAAGGTGACATCTCAAGGAAGGTATCTGGGGCTCCCAATGGTAATCACTCGATCTAAGCACCAAATCTTTGGATACATCAAAGATAGAATCAAAGGAAAGTTGAACAATTGGAAAAGCAAAATGCTGAGTATGGCAAGAAAGGAAGTGATGTTGAAATCTGTCCTGATGGTCCTCCCAAACTACGTGTTATTGGTCTTCAAGATCCCCAAGAAACTTGGAAAGGAAATCACCAGTATTATGTCAAATTTCTGGTGGGGTGAAGACGATAGTAGAAAGAAAATCCATTCGCAGAGCTGGGAAAAACTAGCTAAGCCAAAGTCTCAAGGTGGCCTTGGCTTTCGAGACATCCTTTCTGTCAATGAGGCACTGCTGGCTAAGCTCATTTGGCGAATTTTGATGAACCCCAACCTACTAGTCAGCAAGCTCTTAAAGGCCAAATATTTTGCAAAGCTGGGAATGCTACAGGCTAAAATTCCAAAGAATGCATCTTGGGCCTGGAGAAGCATTGCTGCAGCAAGAAGTATAGTTGAGGAGGGACTGCGGAAAAGAGTAAGGGATGGCAAAACCATCAATATCTGGAAGAACAGATGGGTTCAGTTCAATGATGATGGTAGGGTCAAGACCCCTCAGCCACAAAATTGTCAATACCAGTTCGTTCACCAACTCATTGAAAACAAGTGTTGGAATACCCCCTACTAACCTCCCTTTTTCTACAAGAGGAAGCAGAAAAGATCCAAAGAATCCCGATCAGTATTACTGGTAGGAAAGATAGAATGTTTTGGAAAGAGACGGAGAATGAGCAATATACAGTTAAGTCGGGATATGAGAGCTGCAGGAAAATCCAAAAAATGAAGAAAGGGAATAGGAGAGAAGTTGAAACGAGTGATGAAGGGAATAGGAAAGAAGTATGGAGTAGTCTGTGGAAATTGAGAATTAAACACAAAGTAAAACACTTTATCTGGAAGTGTTTGAATCATATACTTCCAGTTAAAGAGGTTTGTTTTCAAAGGACTGGCATTGATGATCCAATTTGTGCATGCTGCGGGGAAGAGGTTGAGACAATTGAGCATGCCCTGTTGACCTGTCCACATGCGAAACATATCTGGAAACTATCCCCTCTCAACTGGGACGGACTAACAGAGGCAAATCACAACTTTTGGAAATGGTAGGCAATGCTCATGGGGGCGAAGCTAAGAAAGGAAGGAATTAAACATATAGAGTTGACTGTCAATATCCTCTGGCAGATCTGGAAGAGTAGAAATTGTCAAACTTTCAATAAGGAGATAGGGGATGCAAAAGGAATTGTGAGTAAAGCAGTCAACGAGTGGGATGAATTTGAAAAAGCTTGTAGGAAAAAGGAGGATGAAGGGAGGAGCATTAATCAAACAAGTGGAGCAGAATCTAACGTGGTAAGCTGCTGCAATGATATGGGGATCAGAATTAGTTATGCTGTAAAGATCGACAAAACAAGGAAGCAGGTGACATATAGCATACATGCAAGGGATCACAGAAACGTGACCAAATTGGTATGGGCAGCAACTGAGAATCGTGAGGGATGTTTACCAATGGAAGAAGCCAATACCATAAAGCTGGCAATGGTACTGGTTAGGCAGAAAAAATGGTCAGAAATAAGCATCCAAGGAACCGACAAACACCTGATACACAAAATCAAACAGCAAGACTCAAATGATTCCAAATGTGCAACAATTATTGAGAATGTGTTAGATTTATCTTTTCTGTTTAACAAATGCTCTTTCCATGTAATCAGTAGTAAGGAAAATATAGTAGCTATAAAGATAGCAAAATTTGCTCAAAGCTTAAAAGAAAAGGTTGTTTGGGAGGAAAATTTCCCAGTGTGGATCGATTTGATCACACAAAGTTAGTGGGGATAGTTATCCCCTTTTGTAAAGGACTGTATTTCTGGTTTAGAATGAATATAATCTCAATGTTGACCTTTTGACAAAAAAAAAACCACTTCAAGAAATATCCAAGATATTTGTTATGCCAGTCTTGATTCAATGGCAATCGTGTGTAAAAATTTTTTGAAGATCTATCCCTTTATCCTAGCATTTATCAATTGGTCCAGCACAAAAAATACATAAATAAAAAAAATGAAAAATCACGCCTCGCTTTCGTTATACGTTGATAATCCGTCCTTTTCATGCTAGAGAGAAACAAGTTAGAATGGCGAATAGCAAGTTCAGTTGTAGCTATACATATACAAGAAGTCTGAACCATTTTTACAAACTGCCCTTCTGATTTTTATTTTTCCTAAATAAGTAGGAGGTTAAACACTGCTCAATTGACATAAACTGTCATTCAATCCAGTCAAAGTTAGATGATGTGCTCAGATTAGCCACTCCTGCAAAAGTCAGCAAAAACTGCAACAAGCAAGAGACAAAATCATTAATCAGGTCAGCCAATCATTTCAAAATCATAAACAGCACAGGCCAGTTGGACTTCTCTCGACGGATCAGGGAATACAATAAAATACAAATACGATAAGAGTTTAGAATCCCCTAACTTACCCGTTGCACAGTCGATGGGATGATCATACACGCCTAATAACTCTCTTGGCAGCCACTGCAAAGGCATTTAGCCAATTCGTTGCTGGAACTTTCAGAGACTTACGTTCTATTCCAGAAATCTTCTTCAAGGGCACCTTCCTTACTTTGGGGAAACCAGATACTAAGCTGCCTCCTAATGTCCAGGATGTGTGAAATTGCCGAACATTGGAGGACAAACCAAAGGACTCCCGACTATTTCGAGCAAAAATAAACCTTTGGAGGTCATTTGTCATGCCAAATCTCGACTTTTGGCCAAAAATGATGGGAGGGGGGTGAGGGAACACAATGAAGATTCTGTGTCAATAACTAATGATATATAAGCTGATGAAACAAGAATCAACAAATTGTAATTAGAAAAGGCTTTGCTAATCCATCAAAAAATTCTGAAACATGTAACTAGCGCAGCAAGGACATGTTTTGAACCTATTCCTAGTTCATAGCAATAAAACAATCTCCACCTGTGATGAAAAGATACCAGTTCAAACCAGAAAAATAATTATCAGACAAGGGCAACATTTCAAAATCCACTCTTACATGTGTATCAAGAAAATGACATGATTGTAAATAAGCTGGCATGGCGATCTTTTCCATCTGCGAAACATCTTTTGTTGCCTCTTCTGCATCCAGCAAAAAGACAAACCAATCGAAATCAATTCTTTCAGTTACTTTTATTTCTTTTTAAAGAAAAAATTTAAAACTGAAATATTCAAAGGAAAAAAAAAATCACCAGACTGTCTGCTGGACACTTGAATTAACATGCCTTTATGCTTCCAGGCTATTTTTAGCGAAGTTCTGCAGACACAAAAGCAGGACAAATTAAAAGCAAAGTTTGAACATATTCCAATATGACATTACATCTTTTCCATAGTGCCACTTCTACTGATCGATTAAAAATTGTTTCTTTCACATGTTCTTTTGGAGAATTTCTTTTGCCCAAGAAATAGGGAAGCATAATTTCATTCTCCTGTTTCATCACGATGTCAATAATTTTCTCCAAAATTTAAAGTTCTATTCACTACTTTACTCTTAACATTAGCTCATTTCTGTTCGCCATCTTGAACAGTCCCAGTCATAATTTGATATCCAGAGTTCAACGTAAGCGAGAAGCAAAGATAGTAGCCAGAGTGGAAGAACCTCAAACCTGTCCATTAATTTGCTTATATCAATGTCTTTGGGCTTTAATTTGAAACCTTCTTCTACAAGCAGCCTTGCAACATCTTGCACAACCTGTTCCTCTTGGACCTATGAAAACTCCACATCATAGTGCTTTAAAGTTAATGCACAATTGGTATGAGAAATGAAGAAGAAGTATTAGTGGGGGGAAAAGTGACTTCTCTAAGAACAAACAACCAACACAAACAGATAACTATAGAAGACAAAACCAAAATGCATTTCCATGATTACATTTGCCGATACACTCAATAATTACCAGATTATTTATCCATGATGCATTTGTTAAGGGTCCTAAATTCCACTTACATCAGCAGGCCTTGCTTGAACATAAGCTTCAATGGAAACACCAGCCTTGTCAAAAACTCGAAGCAATGGTAGAGTTTTCAGCATTGCCGACTGCCTCTCCTTACATAATTTAAACATTAGTTTCTCTTCCTCCTCTTTTCTGCCCAATAAGTAGAATTCAAGATCTACCAATGCTGCTAATTCACCCCTAACAAATTGACGAAACGGGATGGGTGTGTCTGAACTGAAATAGCCTTCAGACTCATAAGCACATACAGGACCCATAGCCTCTTCTCTGAATACCATCAGTAGAATGGTTAGTTCAATGAGTTTACCCTTCATTGCAAAATAGCAAGCAGCCTCACTAATCTCTTTTCTGCTCAACTCAAGTGACTTAGCGGTGTCCAGTACATGTTTCTGTTATCAAGGTTACTAACTCAGTCCTTAAAGGGAAATATATTCTCCTTGAATATAAGAAAACTAAATCGCACTAAGCCATTGGAAGAAGATTTCAGGAAAAGGAGCAAACCATTTTAGGGAGGCAAAGCATGATGATCAGCTTGATAACAGATTGCCTTGGTGTCCATTGACGCAATCTTCGATCAGCGCTACATGATGGAGTGAAAACTCAAGACATCAAAAGAGAAAGTAGACACCATAAAAATTGAAAGAAGAAAAGGTGACAGGAAAATCAATTCAGGTGACTTTGAGCTAGCAACATGCAATAAAAAGTAATCAAAACAAGCACTAAGATCCGTACCTTAACTCTTCAATTGCCATATGTACATCAGCCTACACGCATGGAAAAAAAATAATAAATTAATCAAGGAATTGTAGCAGAGCTGCCTCACCTGCTCATCTAAGAACGTGAAATTTGCCACATGATATATTCATCAATCCTAACATGAAGGAGGTCTAGGAATACCAATTGTAACCTTCTAGAGAATGCCACAATCTCCAACCAAATCATCAGAACTTAAGAACTCGTTCCAGGACAATCAAGGCTGGCTAAATGAAACCTTTTTTTTCATTATAATCTATAGAAGGTCAAGTCTCCTGTTGATATAAAAGCTACCTTGCTTGTCACTCACAATGATTTTCTATTAGTTAACAGAATTTCCATCTGTACTTGCATATCATTATTTATCACGCCACTTTTCTCAAACAGAAGACAAAGGCAGAAAGAATTGAATTCGAGCAATCGCGATCTCTGTATGTGTATGTGTGTCCCCATACTACTCACTAACATGTTTAGAATAAACTACACATAACAAAACCAAATCCAAATTTCCACCCATACGTGATTGAAACAGGAAAGGCAAAAAATCTAGTACTTTGCATCTTCAAACTTAAACTTACACTAGTGCGACACGAACTATCCAGCTCGTCACAAAGCCGTGCATCAGCATCCTCTCCACTGGATTTGCTCTTCATAGTATCTTCTGCATCAAGTGAAAACTAAATAAGTCAAAGCTAAGTCAACGTGAACTAGTTACTTAATGATCTATTTGAAACGAGAATAGAACAGGGACAAGTGTCAAAATAACCAAAGGAATTACCAATTTGTCTCACTTTCTCTTCTGTTAAATCAATTGGTTGTTTGGAAACCAGATCCACTGAACTGTATTAAGCACAAACTATGCACATGTCAACAACAAAATTCAAGGTAAACTTTTCTTTAAATGGATAACCCACTGATGCAAACAAAGGCAAAATAGTTTCTTATTTGAATTTTCCTTTACTTCTTTTCTAGAAGAAGAACGATTTTGTTATCTTATTTTTATAACGCATTTTTTTTTTTTTCGTAGTAACAATTCTAACTATTAGTAGTTATCCCACACATGGAAGCAACTGCTCAACCAAAACAACAGATATAATTTGCAAAAGAATTAACAAAAACAGTCAAGAGTTCAAAAATCACTAACCTGTCTTCTGCAGTACGTGATCTAGTTTTTCTGCGTTTTATTTTGAACCCCGCCTCAGTAAGCAGCCTAGTAATATCTTCTGCAACCTCTTCCTCCCCAACCTGTACAAAACCACCAAATAATAGTGTCTGCACACTTAAGTAAATGCCAAACAAAAGAATGACAAAACAAGAAGTAAAACCAATGGTAATTATGTCAACGAGAAATGTGAATTTAAATGAAAATAGAATTTTAACCAAAAAAGAAATCAGTTTTGCATGGCCCCACATCTATTTACAAATCCCAAAATTAGTGGCTTAATCAAAGTTTCTATTTGCAAAAATCATCTAACTGAAACAACACATCTCACAGCAATCAATAGAATTTATCGAAATTGTTACAACTTACATCAGATGGCCTTGATTGAATATAGGCTTCAATGGCAACACCAGCTTTCTCAAAAACTAAAAGCAAAGGTAGGAGAGACATCATTGCAGACTTTCTTTCTTTACATAATTTGTTCATTTGTTTCTCTTCCATTTTTTTCCTGCCGATTAAGTAGAATTCGAGGTCAACTAATGCTGCCAATTCCTGTCGTATAAATTGGCCAAGCATGACAGATGCTTCTGAACCATCATCATACTGAACCGTGAAAGGACCCATAACCTTTTCTCGAGCTACCATCAGCAGAACGGACAATTGAATGACTTTGCCCTTCAAGGCATAGTAAGAAATAACAGCACCTATCTCTTCTGTGTTCTGCACAAGCAATCTGATAGCCTCCAAGGCATCTCTCTGTCATAGAGATTCAGTATCACTAAAACAGCATTGAATGTACTCCGAACAAGGGAACCATTGTTAAGAGATACAAGAACAAATTACAAAAGCTATTTATGATACAGTTGTGAAGAAAAACAAACCAGTTTGGGGTTGCAGAGAATGGTAATCAGCTTGATCATGAATCGTTTTGCATATGGATTCCACTTCTTTATAATTTCATCAGACCTAAACCATAAGTATAGAAGACTGCTTCATAAAAGGCATACATAATAGGGAATGGACAGTGCAAGAAAGCAACTTTAAGCTCAGATACCTGTAACACAAAGAATGAAAAGTTAAACCACAATTAGTACCTCAACATTTCAAGCGCTATTTGGAGTGGAAGCAAACCGCTTTTTTCTGAATCAAGACCAACAAGTCTACAGTTAGTTTTTGCTCCATTTTGAAGAAACAAATCAATCAAACCAGGAGATAAAGAACAGGCTGCTTCATGTAGTGGGAAAATCCCATCCATATTCGGAACATTAAGGTCCGCGACAACTCCTTCCTTTCCTTCCAACATCGCCCTCCCACAACGAACGGCGCGGTGAAAACAAATCCCCCGCAAGATTTCATGGCAGGACAATTCCGAATCCACCAAACTTCAGTTTCACAAAATTTCCGGACTTTTTCAATTCTGAATTCTTTAAAATATTTGCAAACTCATCAGCATCATCTTGGGCAATTATTTGCCAAATCCGCATTTCCTCCTTGGAAATGTCACTTCCTAAATCCTGCCATTTTGTGTATACAACACGAAATATAGGAAAACAAGGTAAAAATATGCTAGAATTTGGGAAATGTCTCTCCAAATAGCGCTAAAAAAGGTGAATAAACTGCAGATAAATTATACCTTTTCCATTATTTTGAAGATGAATCTCCCAACAAGTTTTTTACACCCTATACAAATCAAATACAGGTCAGAATTACTAATCCCACTACTACAAAAGTTGATTCTTGTTAAAAAATGATCAGACTTTTCAAGTCCTCGCATAAAAATTTTTGCAGTACATGAGAATATGCACTCAAAAGCATAAAATTACCGGAAAACCCAAAGAAAAAATACACACTCGATTAAAGAAACGTTTAACAGCACATAGGGAAGATAAATAGAGGAGGATAATCCAAAACCAATAAATTAAAAAAAAAATCAAATATGCTTACGTCCAGATAAAACAACCTCAGGAGCCCAGAACCGACTCGATTTTGTTTATCAGTTTTCAGAAACGAAAGTAAAGTAGCGGCGAAAAGAGAGTGATCGGGTTTATTTTTAGCAATTCATGGTCCAAGATTTTTGGTACATTTTTCAGAATTTCGTAAACCCTTGTAATACCCTTCTTGTTCTACTGATAGGTGAATCGGGTTTATAATCTCTACCGTAGACCCTAGACCCGACAGCTGAGATTAAATTACAAGGATTTAGGAGTTACCTTTTCAGTTTAATCTCAGTCGAGCCCACATATCCATGAACTTTTTTCTCCAACTAAATATTTCTCGCTGTTTTACATTGGGTCCCCTAAAAAGGATGTTTAATTACACTGACCTCCCTTAGGTTTGTTATTATTTCTTACACTGCCCAAAGTGTATTAAAATGATATTAAGGAAATTATTTGTGACAAACATGGTTTTTTGAATAGAACATTGACAAGCTACGATTAAGATTTATTTGTTATTGATGTGATGTTGATAATTAATAATTATTATTCATAAATATTTTTTTCGTTAAAAATATAATATATCATTAGCACGACCAGTAGTATTATATAATATCAAAATAATGTGTTCAAAATATTATTTACCCTAAACGCTAGTTCAACCAATTTCAGAAGTTATTCGATTTCAGGTCTAGTCTTAATGCCTAATGAAACTTGGATGCCAAATTATGAAGAGCCTTGGGGTTTGAACAGAATCTGTGTGGGCATCTATATGTCCAAGTGTGTAATGCAGTAAAGCAGAAGATGAGAAAAAGAGCAAATTAACAGAAAGAAGAAAAAGAAACAAGCATTAAATAAGAACTTCCACAAATCTTTTCTCATACAGTTGCTGATCCAAAAAAGAATGAAAACAATAGTACAACACTTACAATCCACTCCACCAAACAACAAACTCAAATCATCCAAAAATTTCAATCGACAATATTGCTCCTAACACTGCTATTATGGATGTACAACCACCCAAGACAACCCCTTCAATATCCAATTTCCATAAGCCATGAGTAAATAATTCAGGCTGCAGCAGAAATTCTTGTGGCTAGACTTCAATCTTTTCAATTTCTTCCTTTGGTTCCTTGACATTTTCAACTTCTTGTTTAACTTCTTTCTCCTTCGACATGAAGTCTGAGCTGTCTTCTCCACCTGACAAGCAATCATCATAATCTGCAGGCCGAGTATTCTTGAACATTTCGTTATTTTCTAGCTCAATAAACTTCTCTTTGGAGATTCCTTTAAGTAGTTCAACAACCTCGAGCATTGTTGGTCTCTTCTCAGGTCTATTTTGAGCACAAACTAGCCCAACAAAAACAACCCTTTTCAACTCTTCCTCCACATATGCACCCTTGAGTTTAGGATCTGCAAGCTCACTAAACTTGTTCTCGCATGCCAGAGGCAAAGCCCAATCTGTGATTGTGCTCTTTGTTGCAGCATTAAGTTTCTCAATGGGTTTCTTGCCACTAGCAACCTCAAGCAAAAGAATGCCAAAACTGTAAACATCACAGCTCTCTGATGCCTTTCCCAACATTGCATATTCTGGTGCTAGATAGCCAAGAGTACCCTTAACTCTGGTGGTTACATGTGTTGCACCATCGGGGATGAACTTGGCAAATCCAAAATCTGCCACTCGTGCTTGAAAATCTGAATCAAGCAGTATATTGCTTGCCTTAACATCTCTGTGGATTATATGCGGAGTTGCATGGTGATGCAGATAGCTGGGATGCAGTAGAAGGTCAGTACAATAGAAGTAAAGGATTAAAGGAAGAAAGGCCATGATCAATACTTACGCAATTCCCTCCGCAGACCCAATTGCGATGTTCATCCGTCGCTTCCAATCTAGAAGGCATTCAGCTGAATGCTGCCCATGAAGATGAGAGAGCAAGCTCAGATTAGGCATATAGTCAGACACAATCAGTCGCTCTTGCCCTTCAGCACAAAAGCCACGCAAACTTAGCAAATTCTCGTGCCGTACTCTGGCTAATATCTCAACCTCAACTGCAAACTCCACCTCGGCTTTATCGCTCCAAATCTTCAACCTTTTAACTGCTATCTGCAAAAGTATGAACAACTATGAAATCTGGTCTCTTTACTGTTGCAAAAATTAGCGTGGGGAAAGATTCTATAAAAAGCAGAGTTCAAGCAGTGGCAGTGGCAGAGCTGCAAGTAAAATTTCAGCACTCCAGCACATGATTAAGCAGAGTCTGATAAAAAAAGGGGTAGTGGACAACATGGAAGAGCAAGAATAATATTTGGTTGAAAGGTAGTTCATAACAGATAAGGAACATGTTGAATATATTAAAGACTGTATGCTTTAATAAACACACCATAATTCATCAAGACCTATAACATTTTAGAGGTGAGATTTGTAAAAAACAGCAGAAAATTATATAAATTACAATTGCAAAAGTTGAATAACCAAGTGAAATTCCAAAAATTAAGAAGAAAAACCTTTAAAAGGTTTTGAGGCTCTCAAAGGCGACGCCAAAATTGTTAAGCGCTTTGGAGTTTGTCAAATACAATTGGAACATATCAAAATGTTCGAATCTAACAGAAGTAAATGTTGAAATTAGTTGAAACAGTTCCACTAGAAGAAAATTGCAATTAAAACATAAATCGAGCTCAAAATCTTATAAATGGAATTGTTTACATTCTGAAAAGGATACTCTATTAATACCCTTTTAACATTTCTAGTACGTTAAAATCCTTACAAAAGATGTTCCAAGCATGCCCTGGCAATTTAAGTGCATCCCAAGTGTATGCACAAACATGTCCAAATTGTCCTGGTTTGTCATAAAATAATTTCTTTCACATATTAAAGCATGTAAGGATCACAACTGGGTCATCCAATTATCCCTCCAAGAAATCTCTGTGCTTCCTAAAGCATACTCACAAATAGGAAGAATTGAAGTATGAAGATTGTATAAGCAGGAACAGAACCTTCTCTATATGCGCTTGCAAGATCAATTTCTTATCTGCGCATAACAATCACTCTACCGCAAGCATAAATACTGCTAGTGCTGCAGAGTAACTGAATATTGATATAAAATGCTAACTTAGAGCATATATTACAGTCATTTCAATACAATTTTGCAATTATTTGACTTAGTCCACATGGTGGGACCGCATTTGCAGTTATACTCAAATTTTCAACTCCCTTATTTTTCATCAATTAGAACAATCACTTTCCTATTCAGTGTTATTAACTAGAAGGAATCTGTAAATTAAGGTTGAGAAAGTCCTTTCACTTTACCTGAGAGCCATCCCACAGTTGGCCCCAGTATACACTGCCAAATCCACCTTCTCCAAGCTTGTTGTCATAGTTGAAATTATTGGTAGCCGAATGCAACTCCTTCAAAGAAAAAATCCTCCAAGTTGACTGCTTCTTCCTTTGATCTTTTCTGTGCAATTTCGATACCAAATTAATCAGAAAGCAGTAAAATAAAAGGAAAAAGATCTCATTCTGTACATAACAATACTCCAAACACAGTTCTGGGCTATTCAAAAATATTTACTTCCTACCTCAATTAGAGAGGAACCAATTTTATCAGAAGCAGGAAAAGCTTAGCCTACTTGATTCAGATATAATTTATAAAGAAATAAAAAATGATTGATGATTGTTGGCATCATCGGGATGAAAATAAGTGCTTCTATTCTCAAAAAATAAAAAATAAATAATGAAAGAAAACCTGCAACCTATAGCTAAATAAGAATAAAAACAGTGACTTTCCCTAAACTCTTACCAAAACCCCTCCAAAGACAGCACAAAAATCCAAAGCAATATTCAACTAAAAATAAATCAAGATGTATAAGCATGTGAAATACAGCTAAAAATCATTAGCAATAGAACTAATGAACAAGAATATATGATTGCACCTACCGATCAGAACCCTTAACACAACAAAAGATGGAGGAAAAAGCCATCAAATTATCTTAACCAACCAGCACCCCAGTTCACCCGCTTTCTCCAAACTTCAAATTTGTCAAAAACAAGAGCACCCCTTCGAAAAAGACCGAAAACCCATTTCTCCAGAACACCCAAGAACGGCGAAAGCCATGATCTTTAACAATATCTCTGTCCCTAACCACTGCCACACTGAAGTGAAGTAGAAAAATTCAAACTTGAAGCTAACTTTTCCCTCTTTAGTACCAGCCAAACAATCCCTTCAAATCCAAGCAATTCTTTTCCTTTTTCCCTACTTCAATCTCTTGTAAAAGAGGCTTGATTGGTTGTACAGGAACAAGAATGCAGAGACCAAAAAGGCTAAGCTTTAGTGGTTTAGTAGGTGCATTGTTGACGAGAAATAGAAGAAAGGAGATGCCAAACGTAAAGGAATTTTGAGCTTTTGTGGGGCTAGTGGCTGCTGACACATGACAGGTACCGAAAAAAAAAATATACATACATACATATATATATATATATATATATATATATATATATATATCAGGGAACTCTAAGAGGCGAATGTCTAGCAGTTGAATTTGTAAAGAAAAATCGAAGTGGGGGTGTAGCAACCGTGTAAGAAGGGGTAAGTTAATTCTCAACTGTTCTTGGACTTTGTTTGTGTGTTTTTCGGGGCACTGTTAGATTTCAATTTACTATTATTAAAAAGTTCATTGATGGGGATCAACTTTTTGGGAAGACTGGCGATTTAAATGCATGACATTCATCTAGCATTTTTTACCTACCTCAATGGATTTTGTCTCTCCTTTTGTTTTCTTTTTTCAATGACTGTTCAAAGGTTTTTCTTTAATTTTTAATATCTTTAATTCTTTTATCTTAAAGCACAGATTTGATTTTGTTCTTTTGGGAGAGATCAGAATGGAAGCGGAGGGATTTGGTGATAGTTCGAGTGCCATGCCCGAAAAAAAAAAAAAAGGGCCACAACTTATTCTCTAACTTAAAGAGTAGTGGGTGGAAAAAGTTATTGAAAAGTTTTATTTAAATTTCTAAAATGTCAAAGTATTCTAAAAAGTTGCTAAAAAAAAAATTTATTGACTTATGTGTTCCAAATCATTTTATTTCTCTCCCAAACTTCAAAACAAATTAGCTCATAAATTCCAAAACCAGCTTTTTGAAGGTTAATTTAAGTTTCTTGCAAATTGAATTTTTCAGTAGTTATTCTTCAAATCTCTTGCATGAACTCAGAAGCAATTTACGAACGGTTTTCCTAGTTACATATTTACTTTTCGTACAATAATACACGTTAACCTCGTTAACATTTCCTCTTCTTACACCCATTGGCGAGGTAGCATGCTTGTCGGGCTTCGTAAATCATAGTTAGGGCCTAGTTACTTCAACTGCCAAACCTTGGCCCAATTCTTTTTTAGTGAACAGAAAGGCCCAATTCTTGTTTTACCCAATGCTAGAAGATTAATTGAAACAAATATGAAGCTGAAGGTACCTCGGTCCAATTCCAAAATTAGAAAAGATTACTACAAATTATTGTTTCCGGATGATTCAAAAAAATTATTGTTTCCAGAGGTTTACGAATGAATGACACTTCAAACTTTTTGAGAATCGTGTATATCCGATGGTAACTACAAATTATTGTTTCCAGAGGTTTGTTTTTTGCTGTTTATTTACCTTCTGTCTGTTCTAACTGCCTGAAGAGAAAAAGAAATGTAATTTCTTCCAAAGAAGTTAAGCTCTTACCGGACCAATTGAATTACAAATCAAACATGCAACAAAGAAAGAGCAACTTTACTTCTTCATGGCTATTGGTATTCGATTACATTACCCCATGTATTTGGGACTAAACAATTTCTCCACCATTTCGGAAACTTAAAATCAGACTTAAAAAGAAAAGGATACAATGTCTGCATACATAGGACAACGACCATAGGCTCACTTTGGGATTTTGGTTCTAATATTTTCTTTTCTTTTTGATTCTTATATACGGGTAAAGTAAAGAAAAATAACACTGTCAAAGACTGTAACTAAATTTTTAGTTACAGACAAATCTTGACCATTCAAGAGTTATCATCAATTACAAATTCTAATTCTTATTCTACTTGTAACTTAAAATACGGGTTTCTTGCGTAAATATCATATTTTTTTATTATTGCAACATAGACCCTAGAAGAAAAAACTTTTGCTAGCTTCATTTTATATTTACTTTCAAAATAGGATTTAGGATTTAGGGTTCAAAATTCAGAGTGTAGGGTTTATGCTTTTAGAATTTAGGGTTTTAATTAATTATGGCTTTCTTTTTGTTAAGGAAAATTACGGTTAATTTTTTACTTATTAAAAATAATTTTAGATTTTTTTAGTAAGTTAGGATAATATGAGATTCTTTTAAAATTAAATTAAATTAGTATTAATTTAGAAAAATAATTTTTTAGTACGTTGCAATAATATAGTACTCTTCTAAAATTGGGTTGGATTAGTATGAGATTCTTTTAAAATTAAATTAAATTAGTATTAATTTAGAAAAATACTTTTTTAGTAACTTGCAATAATATAGGACTCTTTTGAAATTAGGTTAGATTAATATTAATATAAAAGTAACCTATTACGTTAGGTGTCTATCACACCGAATACAACAACGTCTTTAACGCTAGTATTGTTCTAAATTAAATTAGACAAATATTTAGTAATATGTTTCTCGAAGAAAGACGAATAAGGATTCTGTAATGGAAATCTCTAAATATCAAAAACAAATGAAAATGAGTCAAATAAACGCCCATATGCATAAATATGGAAATTCGGTTGGTAGTAGTGTCCAGAAGCTATAGGAACCACGCTATAGACCTGGGACACTCGTCCATTGTCCAGCAGCAACACGTACGCATGTTTCCCCATATAAAATTTACAATTGTTTTCATAATCCCATGTCGTAACTTCAAAATCCTCTAGCCAAAATATTGTCAAAATTGGAAAAAAGATCCAACATGAAATGCAGGTGGAAAGGGAGAAGGAGATTGACCCACAAGACACTGGTATTAAATCTCAGCTCCGAAGGCTTGGGGACAAGAAAGTGAATGATCTGATAGTTGACAAGAGAAGATTAGTGGAGGTTCCATACACGGCTTCCCTGGCAGAAACCATGAGTGCTTTGATGGCTAACGGGGTGGGGGCTGTGCCGGTGGCTGCACCGCCGGGTCACTGGATTGGTGCTGGAGGGTCGATAGTGAAGGCCGATAAGCAGACTGGTGCAGTGAGGAAGCACTATATTGGGATGGTTTACCATGCTGGATATCTTAGCCCATATTGCTGGAAATGATGTTGATGAATCTCGTAATGAAGGGGATGATCTGGACAAGAAATTGTCTGCTCCTGTTTCCTCCATTATAGGATGTTGCCGTGGACACTCTCAACCCTTACACCAGGTATGTTGTAGGATTTTTAAGGACTAATTTATGGGACAATTTATTACTTCAAAAAATTTTCGATTTACATGTCCTAATTGAAAAAAGTAAGTTTTTATTATCCATACTAAAGTTTTGTAGTATGATCTTACTTCAAAAGTTTTTAACAAGATTTCATGTCCATAAATTAGAGTTCTATTACTTCTCGGGTTAGTGAGTGGGAGTTTGTGAACATTTTGAAGTTTAGACACTTGTCACACATATGAAGGTTTGGTGTCTAAATCTTACTAGTTCTTTGGTGCAAATCTTCTGTTCCTGCCCCCGTTATGTTACATGTGTACATTCTTATATATTTCATTTATTATACAGCTGAATACAAGTTTCATTCAGGAGGACCATACTCAGCTGATCAATGTAAATTCTCATGATCTTGCACGCTACTTAATTAAACATTAATTTGATCATATTTACTATATTATATGCTTATGATAAAATGATTTTTTGTTACCATAACTCTCAACAAAAATAGTATATTTTTGCAAGAAAGTTTGAATAAAAAATTATCATTTTTTTATAAATTCATTATTTTTTCGACAACTTTTCATCACCACAACATTTTCCCCTTCTAAATTTCAAGAAAATTGTACCACAACGTTTCCATTGATAGTGGAATTTATTTTCTATTGAAATTCTCTTTCAATGATTTTGATTTGTATAATGAGTTACGAATTAAGTCCTATATACATGGTAGGTGTAACCTTAATCCTTCTATAGAGAACTTATATTGTCCCATGAGATCAATCTGTAACTTGTTCTAGCATGATGGAACAGATGAAATGTTAATTATTCTTGTGATCAATTGTAGGGGAAAGAGAGGAAGCTTGTGGGCAAATTTTCTGCGACAGATTTGAGAGGATGTCCAATATCTCATCTGCAGTCTTACCTGAAAATGGGGGTTATGGAATTCCTGGAGAAACTTGCAGAAACCCCAATGCACAAAGCTGCTTGCTTGAGAAGCTCAGTGAGGGAGCCTGTGGTTTGCTCTGTCACGTCTTGGTGAAGCTGTCGACAAAGCTGTTACGTATTCAGTGCGTAGAGTTTGGGTGGCAGATGGGCAAGGCTTTCTTGATGGGCTTATTTCTCTCACGGATGTGATAAGCATCATGAGAGTCTGGTTGCTGACAGAGCCTGTCTTGTATGAATTTGGACTTGGACATGTAGTTCTAGAACCAGTGGACTTTCAAATTTTCGTGTAAACAAAGTGGAGTGGTTTCTTTCTTTCCTTCCTTTTTTTTTTTTTTTTTAATAGTTGACTTTAAACTTTTAGTGTACACATTGTTTACTTAAAACATGCTGTGCTTTATATGAAAGAGGTACCATTTTATTTAAATAAATTCTATCGCTATTTTGCACGTCAAGTGGAAAAAACTTACAACTATTACTAGATGTTTTTCTTGAATATACCAGTATGTCGGAAGAAAATCTGTTCTATTCTGTCTTGATTTTGAACTTCTAACACACATCGTGTGATTCACATTTGTCTCGGTTTCACACCTCCCGGAATTAGGCACTTTAATGGCTTACAGTTAACAACGCTTTGGTCATTATTAAATAACTTTGATGAGGATTAGTCGGTTGCGTATACCTCCCATCCAGGCAACTATGAAACTTCCAAATAAGGTCTTAAATGTTGCAACTGTTTCATTGACTAGGCTTTCGATGAGCTATTGCATGATGAATGCCGTCAGATGTTCTTTTCAGATCACTTGTGGTCTCAAATCTCACATGCCCAAGTAGGTTGGGAACAAGAGACAGTTATACCATTTTCGTCTTAGTAATAATTTGGTCTGTAAATCCATCATTTAATCTCCTTTTTCAAGCATTTATGTGGCAATATTGACCTTCTTTTGCCTTTAATACTGAATTTATGTTTCTAATATGTAAGATAACATTTTTCTAATCCATGTCAAACTTTGTTAAGTGGCATATAACATGTATACAACGAGACACGTACTAGAAGTATATTACTAATTCTGGTTAATCAATTTTATTAGGTAGAAATTAAAAATTTGGGCAATAAACCAAAACTGGTCCAAAGCAACAAGGTTAACCTTCTAGATTTTTGCCATCACCAACATTTAGTCCTAGTTCTAGTCCTAGTCAAAATCATCAAATTAAATTAGAGCAATCACCTCTGTTATTTTTCCTATGCATCTTTTCCTCGTACACTCCGTCACTTACGCATCCCCACCACCTCCCTATATATCTACCAACCACCACTCTCAAAAAATGCCGAAATTCTCAATCTCCAATACCAGCATCAATGAACGGAGACACACCCCATCTCCGTTCTCCTCTCAACTATAGATACCACAAGAAACGTAACGGCTTTTCTCATTCTAACGGCGTCAAAGTCAAAGACGATTTTTCATGCTTTTCGTCTGACACGGACATGGCAATGAAGAAGAAATCTAGTATGCCGATTTCGATGACTCCATCATCGGAAAATGCTAAGAATGATAATAATAATTATGGGTTGCTTGAGAAGGCTTATTTCATGAGATGGAAAGCGGAGGATGTGTTGGGTGTGGTGCGGTACCATCCTATACCCTGTGTCTTTGCTGCCTGCATGTTGTTTTTTATGGGAGTTGAATACACTCTTCGCATGATCCCATCTTCTTCTCCGCCGTTTGATCTGGGCTTCGTTGCAACCTTGCCGCTGAATCGGCTGCTTGCCTCTAGACCTAGCCTCAACAATTTTCTTGCTGGTCTCAATACGGTAAAAAATTACTGCAACAGCTAATATGTTTTAATCTTGATCTCTGTTTCTTTTTTTTTTCCCTCAAAAAAAGTACTTATGTGCACATGCAATTCCATTTTAACAATGGGTATTCATGTCTAAATGCTAAAAGTTACTGTATTTTTTATTATTTTAAAGTCCTTCAGCATTTCTTGTTTTGTATATTACTTATGCAGGAAGTTAATTAGAGTTTATATAGATGGGATTTATTTGCATATGTGATGGATATAGAGTTTATCAAACTTTCTAATTTTTCTTTTCTTGAGGAAAATTTTTTTGTTGAAATGTTTTTTAATTGAAATTGTAAGAATATATAGGTGTTTGTGGGAATGCAAACGGCGTACATTTTGTGGACGTGGTTGGTCGAAGGGCGGCCAAGAGCTACGATCTCGGCATTGTTCATGTTCACATGCAGGGGAATTCTTGGATACGTTACACAGCTACCAGTGCCAGAGGTTTTTATTAATTTCACATCTCATCTTATTTCTTTATGCTTTCTTATTAATAGTACTGGTAACCAATACAGCTACACCATCAATCTAGTTTAGTTGGATTTGTCTCGAAGTGCGATCTTTTTTAAGTTATAAGAAATGTTTTGATCTTGCCATATATATATATAGATAGGAACTATAATTATAAGTAATATTAGATAATTTTCTTGTTTCCCTATACATTTTTGGATGAATTTGATCATATCCAGCTTAGTCTAGAGGACCATATAAAATAATCCTTTTTTTTTTTTTTTGGTTCTTTATAGGAGGCCATGTGATGATCTTGTGCATAGGTCAAATGCAGCTAACTAAGGACTAATCCATGAAATATAAAATTCATAATGCTTCACTGTCATTCGTTACTTTTGTGGTATGTGAATACTCCTATTTAACAAGTTGCCCCAAATTGTATGAAAATGATCGAACAGCATTAACAAAGGACAATGAGCTACTTGATTAGCCAACGCCGTTAGAATACTTCTAAATGCACAACGCGTATTCCAATGCTGGAACATCGCATATCATCACACATGATTTTCTTATGGGATGCATGTGTGACATTTACAGAATAAAATAGAAAATGATCTCCCACAATTGATCAATTTATCTTGCTCTATATAGTTAATTAATTGCGTCAATTTTCAAAATTCAACGATTTGCAGGATTTCTTGGGCTCGGGTGTGGATTTTCCAGTGGGGAATGTTTCATTTTTCCTGTTTTACTCTGGCCATGTAGCTGCATCGGTGATAGCATCTTTAGACATGAAGCGAATGCAGAGATGGGAACTGGCATGGACATTTGACGCACTTAATATATTGCAAGTGGTGAGATTGCTGAGCACAAGGGGCCATTACACCATTGACTTGGTAGTCGGCGTTGGTGCGGGGATATTGTTTGATTCTCTGGCCGGAAAGTATTTAGAAAGCAAGAAAAAAGTAGGGATCAATTGTAGCACTACTTTGTGGCTATAGTGCTTTCTATGCCATGTAAAGCTATTGTAGTCAATGCAGCCGTGAAGAAAATGAAGTAGAAAATGGAACACGTTTTTGAATTGTCAATTGTGCAAACATAACCGTGTAAAGACTAAACTTAGATATGGCTGTCTGGCTCGGAGGTAATGGTCACGGTCGGTGCATTTTTTTTTCCCCCTATTCTCACCGTAGAGAACCAACGCAGCAAGCACCATCTTAGTCCTAGTTTTAACAGTTTAATTTGAGTTTTCTTTGAAGTCTGAAAATAACAAGTTTTGCTCCAAACGGGTCATTTGAAATCCAAATGGATTGGATTCGAAGCATTTCAAATGATTTATTTATGTTATTTCTTGAGTATTTGATTAGGTGACACTGTCTAAATGGACAATTAATAGGGTAGAATTGATAACTTTTTGCACTGTATAGCATTGTATTTAATTGGTGGATTATCAGTCCAGATGGTCTTGACGCCTACTACTGTACTATTGACGTGGAAAAATGTCGTGGTGTTTCAGATTAGACCGCAGCATTTTACATGGATGTGAAGGTTTTCCGTATCTTATTCTTTCTTTGTCTGATTGGGTGCAAAAGATTAGCTTTTAATGCCGTATGGTGAAAGTTTGCTAACTGAGATGGGCCATGGCACGGTGATTGAGTTTCGCTAGGAACATAGACAAGGGCTTTAACGTGCATCAAATGAAGTCCATGTGCAAAACAAATCTTCTTGGCCCATCCAATGAAGTCTATGTACGGGTACGAACCAACAATTGCACATGACAATCACCAATTAACTCAAGACAAGACATAGCCCAGCAGAACTTTGGATTGATCATCTTATACATTCGTCACAATTACAATGCATAAAAATTGGAATTTTCTCAAATCCTATCCGTGCCCAAAAGATTTGAAATATCAAAAAGTAGTTAGCGTGTTTGTATCCTTACCAATGGTTGTGGTTACTTTTCTTAGAGACACAAGTTTCTGTCTATAGTCAGGCCTGTCATTGCTCAATTAATTTTATTAGTACATCGTAACCAACTGTCATTAAAACCATCAAAGCAGCTAATTAACTTGTTCTTCACTCGGATGTAGCGAAGCAACATATTTTATAGCTTTAGCAGTCCTTTATAAGCAGCTTCACTCTGAATTATATCGTTAGTATTGCACTTCTCACCAAATGCGAAAAAAGTTTCTTCAAACCAGCAGGTATAGAAACAAGATAAAAGGATTCGAATATTTAAGTTAAAGCACAGTTAGTATCTTAGACATATATGGGGGTGGAATTGAGACTGGCTCTTAATTGACGTCAAAGTGCAGCAAATAGTTTGGAAATTGAATGTTTAGGCACACCAACATCAACAACATCTAAACACTAAGCACACACCTGAGTGTCACAGTGTCAGCAGTAGCTTATGATGCATCCAGTGATACGAGTTTGCCAGGAAAACGATCTGGAATTTAAGGAAAGTGGCAAGATAACATTCATTTATTGATGACATTCAATATATCGTGCAAAAGTAGATGTACAAGACACTTCAGTAATATCCTGCGGGACCTGTACAAGAGCCTGTATGTATATAGATTGCCCAATGATTTTACATTCATTAACAGAAAGTTTAGAAACTGATTTGATTTCCGGAACCAGTGGTAGGTTTACAAACTTGTGAAATGTTAATCACTGGACGAGCTCTCTGCTGATGCTGCTAATGAGGCATTCCCATGTCTTTGCTCTCCATTTTGGGAAAAGGGCCATCATGAAAAATATGCTGCTAATCCTCGGAATCTAAGTAAGGTGGACAAGATCCATCATCTACGTTAGCAAGAGGATTGAATAAGGGTGAGCCTGAATCAGTGCATCCAAGTACTAAATCAAGATTGCTACGGTCACCCTGTATTTGCACATGACTTCCAATGGTTTGTTTGCAATATGACAATAGATATGTGCAGTACAGCACGCAGTAAGGACCAGTATACTTGCCCCTTCCACACATAAGTTACCAGTCATAGCCATAGAGTGATAACAATGTTTGTAACAGGAAAGATTGTTCTCTCGCATGCACCCTCTTTACTCAACTCCTCTGCAAGGCCCTTTAAAAACACAATAAATCAGCAAGTGTTTAGATATAGATGTTCACTTATTAGAACAATTTCAGGTTCCAACTCCCTTAAAACTCTTGACTAGATCAAACTAGAAGTATGTCCTTTCCTTGTAAAATGATTGAACAAATATGAATTTCGGTTCCAGTACATTTGAGCAATCTTATTCCGATATAAAAAGAATAACTGCACCAAGGAATTGAAGGGAAAATATTTTGTAACTACACTTCCTTCTTGGATAATTGTACTCTTCCTAGGAAGAATATGGATTCAAGAAATCATTATTATATTGATATTTGTTGTTTTACCACTAATATCTGGACCAATAGCATAGTCAAATGTTTCATTACCTCAGTGGAAAAGGCGATCAGTCTATTTCTCCATGACTTTAAAACTTGAAATTGCAATCTGTATGGACCATCCCACTCAGTACCATTTGCGAATGAAAATATCAAACTATGAGCTGCAGTACATGCTGAAAAATAATGAGCTTTAAGGGAAGGGAAAAAGTAACTTTGGAAGACATGACTGAATCCATTACTTCATAACCACCATCATGCTTGGGAATGCATGTCTGGATAGCGCAAATTGGCGGATCAGCTTTCCCTCGAACCTTCTGAAGCATTGCCCTAGGTTCACCACCTCACATGATGGGCTGATTGAAACCTTCTGCAACAAAAATGATTCTTCACAGTCAGTAAAAGTCAGAATGATTAGTCTGAGACAAAAAGTAGGATCTTGAAGATGCAGTGCTTTTATATTTTCAACCCTTGTATTAGATGGTCACTTAAATCTCTGTCTCTGCCCAATCTACGAGAAAATGAATGATTAAAGTGCCGCATTTTCTAATGTCATATGTAGAGTTCAGCGAGTAAGCTAGAAAATACAGTTAAAAGCAATTCCAAAATGTTCATCTGGAATAAGTTTGTTTGTAGCAGGATTGTAGAAAAGCATTAGTTTCTCTCCCTGTCAAAATTGGAGTGCATAATCAAAAGAATATCCAACAAAAGAAATTAGAATTACAACATAAAGAATCATTTGTGTGGTCATACAGCAGTTGGAGGAAAACCATTCATAGTTTTCCACTAAATTGGAGCTCTTCCAAGTTCAAATTCAGCCCATGTTGGGAGTTTGTATCTGGATAATGGAGTGAGCAATTCAGTCGGTAAACGAATCTGTATTTAGAACTTCACCATAAAAATTGAACGCTGTCATGGTTAATCTTGATGTATGTGCTTAAAATCAGTAGTTATACAGTAAAAACTCCTCATTCAGAGATAAATTCATGCAATGTAGATCCAAAATTACCTTTATGTAAGAAAGAAAGGATACTAAATTGAAAGAACTCACTCTTTAACTTCTACTGGACTTGCTGCAACAGGAGCAGCAGCTCTAACAGTTCCAGAAATCTTAGCCATCTTCCTCATCACTGGACGACATCTTTGCAAAGAAGCTCCCATAAAATTCGAAACTGCATTTTAACATATAGGAAATTAGAAAAATTGTAATTTAAACACAAAATCCTCCATCTTCCCGTTCCTCAAACAAATTCCCTTTTATGGTTCGCCATATCACCCGAGTCCGCGACATATCATCCGAGTCGTAACGGGAACGGAGCCTACCGTTACGATACCGTTACCCGCATCATCTTTTGAACTATATCGGATACGTATCACCGAGAAATCGACGATATCCACCGCTATGAACGGTATGACACCGTATCGGTGAATATCAGTCGAGATCTCGGCGATATGTATCCGATATGCACCGTTATAGATAAAAAAACTTAAAGACATAAATACAACTCTCCCTAGTAAAAGGAAAACAAAAAGTTGAAGAATAATAATCATATACTAGAATGATCCACCAAACAATATTGTAAATTGTAATAATTATTAAACACATGTCATACACATAAAGACAATGAGCATATGCCTTTTAGGTACAATGACGGGCCAATTATATGTTCATCTCTATTGGATCTTGCATCAGTCGGGGAGGTCGCAACTAGCGTAGTTTCATTCTTTCTTGTGGACTTAGGTGTTCATAATTTTGGATGTGCTCATTTGACTGTTACTATCATTTAGCACTAGATTTTATTAAGTACTGAAAACATAACCTAATTCTCTGTAGTCACATATATTCATAGGTGCTGTGCAACAAATGCCTTATTCTTACAATAATAGGCAAAGAGATGAGCATGATTTTGAACCTTCTCGTCATTCTACATAGCATTAAGAGGTATGTAAAGAAAGTAAAAATATACTGTTACTATATTTGATAGAATTCAAGATCTACACATACATCTTGAATTTAATATTTCAATAATATTTATTATTGTTATTTTTTATTTTAGAAATTTGAGATCAATCACTTGAACATTGCAGTTAATCAATTTATAATGGAAATTGTTATTGAGAATATGATAAGAACGCTTGCTTCTTTATGCCTTTATTTTTTGTAATATTATTTGATAGTATCTCTTTCTTTTCTTGTATTCAAATAAAAATTACTACTTCCTTTGTATAATTTTTATTGTATTATTTAAGATATAATGGTTTTATTATTATATTTAAGTGATGTCATATAAAATTGATGCTAAAATCATTTATTACTAATGTTACAGGTTTACAGTTATGCAACATTACTTTATTTAAATAATTAGTGACTATATATGACAATGTAAGTATTTAGTAAATTTAATTTGATAATTGTGTTAATTATGGTATTTTTTATTTATAGTAATATTTTAGATGTTTTAAAAATTTTTATATACTATAATGTGCATATCACCTGATATTCAGTCAATACACCGCGACGGATGTGGAACAATCACGACCGCGACACGACCGCGATCCGCGACGGCGAACCATCTGTTTTCAACTACGATTAAAAACTAGTGCATCAGATTTTCTGAATCCCAAACAGATATAGGTACGAATACGAAGTTATGACTAGATGGCGGTACTGTGGCATCATGTAGATGTATTCATTCTTATGATAATGTATAATAGATCAATAGCTCTGCCTCAGAAGGCTTGTGATTAATCTATGAAATCTGAAGCAGGTAGATTTATTAAGAGCCTTTTTGGTTATAACACCACACGAATATGCCATGTAAAACTCCCATAGTAATGTATATGTAATAGTCTATCTTAATCCTATCAAAGAATTAATAAAAACTAACTGTCCTCGTTTCCGATCAAGAATGTCCTTGTGGTAAGCAAAAGAATCAAGTAAAGTTAATACTGCCGAATGAAAGATAAAAATATTGCAATACCGTATGTACTTGCAATGGAGACACCGGCACTACTACTTGATGCAGAGCGAGTTATTGATACAATGTTCTGGGGAGAACTAAAGATTGCAGCAGTGTTTGTTGCTGCTGCGATAGCACCCGCCACCGCCATTCTGCAAACAATCAGGCGGGATACTTTGAGAAGCGAGAGTGAGCTTCAGATAAAGGGGTAGCATTCTTGAAAACGGAACCACACAACAAACTTCTCATTTCAAAAATATCGTTAACAACAAAAACCGACAAAACCCCATAATTGGCCAGCACACTTGGTGTGAACGCACCAGAAAAACTTGCTTATATCATCGTCAGCCGTAAGGATATTGCAAATAATCAACTCATCTTAGTTGGGTTCGCCACCATAAAACCTTTAAAAGCTAAATTTGTATCGGTTCAAATTTTGTTTTCCATCAAAAATCTAAATGATTGTATAATGCACATGTTTGATTCGATAAATGTTTAATCTACCTCGGTTATCATGGGGCTCAATTAGCCCCTCTTTTATAGTGTATATAGTGTAGAATAATATATTATAATTATTGAAAAAAAAAAGTAAGGATATTGCAAAGCTCCACCGCCTTATCGGTTATCAACTCTTTGTCAAGTTAGGCTATCTGGGCATTGAGGGTTTGACCACATAAAAAATCCCTCGGCCCCTCCATCAAATCCTTCAGACCTGGACAACTGAATTTTGCAAAATCCCACCATACATTAAGGACTAAGAAGCCCAAAAATAACAACCCAAGGCCAAAAAAATGGCATTTTTGGGAACACCATCACCTAGAGCCAAACCCTTTTCATTTTCACCTCTTCAGAGCTCAAAATACAGGCCAGCACAAACAATATTCTATAAAAATTCATTGAACCATGTTGCCAAAAATATACTCCAAAGATCAAATTTTTGTGGGCTCAAAGGGGAAAAAAGAGTAGTAGTCCCATGTTGTGAGTGCAGCATCAACACCAGTGGCAGATAGCGGAGAGAATTCAAGAGTTGGGAGAATTCTGTTATCTGATGTTGTTGTGAAGCGGAGAAGGAATGTGTTTTGGGGTAGAAAGTGGAATTCTCTGGACGTGGGTACAGCTGGGGTGGTGGCGGCTATGCATTTGTTAAGTCTTTTTGCTCCATTTACGTTCAATTGGGGTGCTTTCTGGGTTGCTGTTGGGCTGTATGTGATCACTGGACTGCTTGGAATCACTCTTTCTTTTCATAGAAACCTCTCTCACAGGAGTTTCAAGCTACCTAAATTGCTAGAATACTTCTTTGCCTATTGTGGTGTTCAGGCTCTTCAGGTTAGTCATGCATCTACAAATTTTCAATTTTTGTTGGCAAATATTGGATTTTGTTTATCACATTGTAAAAATTTAGTTGTTTTCTTAGTGAAGATTGAATTTCGTTATGTGTTCTTGTACAGGGGAATCCAATTGACTGGGTGAGTACGCATAGATACCACCATCAATTTTGTGATTCTGATAAAGACCCTCACAGCCCGACTGAAGGATTTTGGTTTAGCCACATGAGTTGGCTCTTTGATACCAACAGTGTTGTTGAGAGGGTAAATTGGTTAATCTTTTATTCGTCTCCCCTTTTTCTTGAATCCTTCGTTTCATTTTTTTCTCTGATTTGATGATGTTGGTGGCTTCTTTTTCTTAGTGTGGACAGCCCAACAATGTTGTTGATTTGGAGAAGCAGCCCTTCTATAAGTTCCTTCAGAGCACTTATGTTATACATCCAATGGCATTTGCAGCTCTCTTATATGCAGTTGGAGGATTTCCTTATATTGTCTGGGGAATGGTAAGTTTGAAATCAATTTCTGATCTCTATGAGAATTTCAATTGAGTGGTGTTGTATGAGAGAACTGGCTATTCCTTTCCATTGTACTTCTGTGCAATTTGCACGGATAGTAATACAGCATTTTCAGTACGCAGAAGTGATCAAAATAGGCGGACCATGACTAACATGGCTTTCGGCTATTATGTAGTTTTTTTCCTTTGCAAATAGCCGTGTGGACCACTTATTCTGTTAGATTAGGCAGTAGTCCCAGTCCATACTGTGGAATATTGCTGTGTTTTTTTCTGGTCAAAAACCAAGAGCTGAGCCATGTTGAAGATATATTGGTTCAGCAATTTATCCTTGGTATCAATAAATTCAAATTTTTTGTCACACTATGCATGAATTAGTAAATTTGGAAGTTGCAATCAATTACAGTAGTGTTCTTTTCTCCCGAAAAAAAGCAAAAGTGACTGAAAAGAAGAGCAAGAAACTATTAAGTAATTGTGTATGGGAGAGTAAATTTGAGGAACCTAATGCCTTTTGAGTCATGAATACTTGTAGGAATTCTGGTTAGCATGTTTCTATGAATCTTGTCAATCAAAGAGCAGAGCTTGTATTTCAATTAGCTGTGAAGAAGGGCAATTAAAAAGCATTTTTTTGGAATGCAGGGAGTGAGAATAGTGTGGGTATACCACATCACTTGGCTTGTAAATTCCGCTTGCCATGTTTGGGGTAAACAGACCTGGAACACTGGCGATCTCTCCAGGAATAACTGGTAGGCTTTCTTCTTTCAGCTGATAAATTAATCAATAGATCTTTTTTTTTTTTTTTTGATTCCTTTATTCAATAGTTTGACATTGTTTCACACATAGGTGGGTGGCAATGCTTGCTTTTGGAGAGGGTTGGCATAACAATCACCATGCTTTTGAATATTCAGCTAAACATGGACTTGAATGGTGGCAAATTGATATGACTTGGTATGTGGTGAGGTTTCTCCAAGCTATTGGATTGGCAACTGATGTTAAGCTACCGACCAAAGCTCAGAAGGAAAGGATGGCTCTCAACAATTAAATTCACACTATATTGTACATTCGTTGGAAGGTCAATTTTGCATATGAAAATCGATATTCTTGTTGTTCAAACGTACATGTTTAGGTCCTTAGTTTGGCAAAGAGCAGTTGATGCTATTTCTTGACCATCCTATAACCAAATTATGACGTGTCTTTCTCAATGTGAACTTAACATTAGCCACCAAATGCATAGTAATAGGCCAGCTGAGGAAGAAAACTTTGTTTGGAATTTTCAACTTTTGCAATGAAAATTATCTTAGTTTTACCATGAAAGTTCCAATTGTCCAAGAAATTCTTTTTCTTTTCCTTTTTTTGTGTTGCTTTTCCACAACATAGGAGGGACGGGGAATGTGCCCCAGTCATAAAGCCCACAATGACGGACTATCACATGGCAGACACAAATGTGAAAGCAAAACCCTCACTTTTGGTTTCCAGTCCATATTTAGTCGAACTTTGAAGCCCACATAGAACGAAAACTGATTCCGCGATAAACGAATTCTGTTATGTTTTTAGGGCTTTAATCTTAGCTAGATAAGTCTATCCATGTCCATATCTGACTTCCAACCAAAACGAAATAAAAAAAAAAAAGTATTCTGATAGATTAGGGGCAAATTTTCTTGATATTTTCATGACATTTAAAAATCCCCTATCATAGAACTTTGGTTCTCGTTGGAAAGAGTCATATCCTATAATCAAGATTTTATTTGAAAAGAAAAATAGATTTTCCACCATTTACAATTCGAACTTGAAGCATGAGAACTGAGTCAAGATTTGCGTGTAGTTTTCGTCTCCTATATATGCATGTTTATTTGTTTGTTCTCCTTGCTTTTTCCAGAGAAAAAGACGAATTATAGTTGAAACATCTAATTTCTATATTGGTAAGTGTATATATTACGATAACTATCAATCCGAGTAGCTGGTGTTATTCACTTGGTTCAATACGAGCAACTTATTTAACAAAATATTTGAACTCAAATAATCACGCAGAATTAGAATATTGATAGCAGAATGATTACTTATGTAACTGTCTCGAGCAACGAGTCATTTGTCTCAATTTCACATCCACTATTGAGTAAAATCGTAAAATAAACTTCACAACACATACAAGATTATTGATTATTTGACATATGATTCAGGGTCGAAGAAAAGGGAGAGCATGCATTCCCCAACATTTGGAATTTCAATGCTCAAAAAGCACAAGCTTAGGATGAATTAAAATATTAATTAAGAAGGAATTTTCGATTGGACAATGCCTACAAGAAGCAAGCACGAGAGCACAAAAAAGCATGATTATCAATTCTAGTAGTAGATGTTTAATCAATCCAAAATCACTTTTTAAATGGGTTTGGTCGCCTTCAAAAAGTGCTTATACTTCTTAATTCAAATGATTAATCTCATTGCAGAGACTTCATCTCCCAAACTTTGCATTCTTTTGCTTACGTCCCCTCAGAACCATGCTTCGACAATGGTAAATCTATAATTTCAATCGAGCATCTTCATTGCTAGAACTTCAACTAGTTCGATTTACTACATCAAAAACTCTTTGTCAAATTAAAAGGAAAAAAGAACAAAAAATAGGTGAAAGTTCTTAAATGGAATGGCAAAACTACAAAAGATGAGTATTCTGAAAATGTGTCATGTACTAAGGGTACACTATAAAAAATTTTAACTGTAATGCAGAGGCATGGGAAAAAAAATAATCCTCCTAATCAATTGGTAAAATGTAGGCTTGCTTACGTCAAGATGAAGCATGCTTTGGCAGTGAGTAACTCGAGGTTTGGTTAAATAATGTGTAATTCTCCATCTTAACTAAAGAAAATTTCCACCCATCCCTCGGAGTAACTTTGTATATGCTCCATACTAATTTAATACAAAATCGCAAACCCATGCGTGGGCTTCTTTATGTGGCATATTTAATATTGTATGAACCTTAAAAGTGATACAAGTGAATTTTACAAGTAACAGTTCGAAAATAAATGCAAATGTTTGTTGAGTTTCAACAAGTTTTCTGTCGAAAGATTGTAAAGCTTTAAGAAAAATTTGCTGATTTCGTAACAAGAAAGTAGTCAGCAAAGTTTGATTCATGATTTTGATAAAGTTAGTGATAATTACTATTAGACCTCCAAACAATCAAAATCCTGATAATTGGCCTTGCCTAATTGATCAAATTAAAGGGTTTAGTGCTGTAAAAAAGTGGTCCGTCATACAAGGTGATCATCCATTCTTTTAGCACAAAACCTCAAAGACTCTCCCACCATGCTCTGTACCCAATGACCACATTTTCCCCCTGCATTGAAAAGTCTCATCATTGCCTCAACCCTTTTGCAGTCCTATCCTACCTTATGCATTTTTACCATGAAAACAATAATCCCATTTTGCCAAGTGCGTGCCACAATTCACACTCACAGCTCCTTAATTTTTAAGCAATATCTGCAAAAATGTCACAGAGCTTGTTTACCGGGTGCTCAACTCGTGCCCAAACTTCAAGACTAACTAGCAAGGAACGAGGGCATGGTCTTCCTTAGTTCTTTTTTTCCTAGAGAGCAAGAGTAAAAAAGTGAAAGGAAGAGTCAGAGAAAAAGTGAAAGAAAAGTGAGAGTGCAGTGTCATTTTGGCACCATGTAGGAAAGGTATGTGTGTGTTGTTTTTGGTCCTTTATTTTTCCTTTCATGTAAAGAGGGTAAGCTGACAATTTTACAAGCGAATGCAGAGAGTTGTCGGGTGGGAGTGAGTGAGTGTGCAAACGCCGCACTTGACAGGCAAAAGTAGACAGCACGCGGAGGTGACCGAGTACGGGGCTACAGAAGGTCACTACCAGTACTCAACAGTGATGGTGTATGGATTGGACTAACACAGGCCAAACTAGCACACACTTCCAGCGCCTCCCTTAATTTTGTACCGGTACCACCCACCAGCTTAGTCTGGCCATCCAGGGCAGGCCCTGGTCCGTTTGATACCCCACATTCACCTCGATATGTTCCTGAGTACCACCGGTCTCCTGAATTGGCTTTTCCCCTTATATTCATCTAGTTTTGTCTTGATATTGGATATTTGTTGTGTTTTGGACACTCGAATACTATCGGAATGTACATGTTATAGATTCATTAGCCTCATCCTAGCCAAAATCATTTCTTGTTTTTTCTACATTTGAGGCATATTTGATCTGAATTGAACTTAATGTAAATTTGAGCCATAGTCCAAGTGAGAGTAGGAGGGGTATGATCTGTAGCTAGGTTATTAAGAAACAATCAAATGCAACTCTTACTTGTTTGGGATCTAATGTTATATGCACTCGCATGGAAATAGAGTTCATCTACTAGTTAAATTGAATCATAACCTAATCCAAATCGTGTCAAACTTTTGAAAAACATTAAGAGAGATTTTCACAAAAGTATGTTAGAAAACAATTGTTACACGGTTAAAGTACGATATCCAACAAATTTTCTGATTGATTTAGTTTTGGACTGAGGTCATTAAAAGCATATAAGGAAAATTCTCGCAATGTATTGAGTAATAAATTGATGAAATTGGGCCAATTTACCAAATGCACGAGTAAAACTAAAACAAAGAGAGAGTGATTCATGCTAAATTATAAGCAGTACAAATTAGTGAATTAGTGTTCAAGAAAGAATAAAAAGGAAGAAAGAGAGAGATGTCGTACCAGGAGGCTCCTGGACTAGATGGGATTAGTAGTGTGAGCACGCGCCATGATGACACGTGTTTGCAAGAATACAAAAAGGTACTGCAATTTGTCATCTTTGAATACAGTGGGGTCAATTCCTAGCTGTCCCCACCTCTCATTGCATCCTTTAAATTGATTCAACCAGGCTTCTACTCTTCTACTTCGAAATTCCTCCTGCAACAACAAACAACACAGAAACCCTTAAACCTTGCAGCAAAAAAAAAAAAGAAACCCTTAAACCCCCCACTTTGAGTAATATTCAAGAAACCTAAAATCCAACCAAAAAAAAAAAAAAAATCTTTTTGGGATTCTACTAGAATTCAGGCAAAACGGGTCTGCCATTGTGGATGCTCGTTTGGGGTGCGGAGCGGTTACGAATAGATATGAACCGCTTGCTGGCGTTACTCTTCCACCAGGTTCTTCTTCCTTTTTATCCGTTTCTTCTTCTTTTTTTTTTTTGGGCATTTATTTTGGGGTTCTTTACATAATATTGAAGAGTTGATGATGATGGTACTAAAATGTGGAATAATGGTGGTGTATAGGGGGTGCTGGATGAGCAGTTCTTGCAGCTCCAACAACTCCAAGATGAGTCCTCTCCAAACTTTGTCTCCGAGGTTGTTAACATTTATTTCCACGAGTCCGAGAAGCTCTTGAGGAATCTCCGAGGATTGTTGTAATATACTGTACCTGCTATTTACTATTCCTCTCTTCTTTTGTTCTTTTGTCCTAAAACACAATGGAACATCTTAAGTCTTTAAATACGAGTATGAAGTGGTTTGTTGGCTTGGCAAATTAAGCTGGAGAGGCTGAAGGACGAAGAAAAAGTATTACATCCTTAGTCATATTTATCTTTTCCATCGAATTCTTAATGAGTTAATGAGGATAACTAAAAAAATTTCTGTTAATCTTGAATTTTAGTTTAAGGGCTTTATTTTGAATAATATGATGATATGTAAACAGGCTGGATAGAGAGTTCTCGGACTACAAGAAAATGGGAATCCATTTAAATCAATTTATGGGAAGCAGCTCAAGTATTGGGGCAAAACGAGTCAGAAATGTTTGCGTTGCCTTTCGCGCTGCTTCCGAGCAGAATAACAGAGCTGGGTAAGAACTAAGATCGATGCTGCTTTACTGCCTCTTCCTCTACTTGAAACCTTCTTTCTCTGCATTTGTGCCATTTCACATTCTACCTTTACATGCCCTGATAAAATGTCTGGAGAAAAAGTGATTTTTCAAGCGTTTTTACTATTCAAATACCTTTACCCTCACGTGCTCCTGAGAAGGCAGAAGTTTGCTAATCTCGATTTTTTTAGGCATCTAATGTTTATGTTTTACGGGTGCATGTTTATAATAACGTTCAGTGTTCTTGATATGGGATTTAGGTGTTTGAGAGCTTTAGAGGTGCTGGAACATGAGTACTGTTATCTCAAGAACAAACTGCATGAACTTTTCCAGGTATATGGCTCCAAAAAGCAATCCACTCAAACAGTGAATATACAGTAATACTAGGATCCAACCAATATTTTGTTGCCTTCAATGTTTTTGGTCAAACGGACCTACCTTATAGGATCTATAATTCGTATTGATTTACATAGTTTTTCTAACATATGATTGAAAAATCTAAGAAGTTTCATTGACAAAAATCAAAATATTGGGTATTGAAATTTTCAAAAAAGTCACACTTAAATAGGCAAGTTCCAAAAATTGGTCAATTTGACCAAGAAAATGTCAAGTAGAAAAATATTAGTGGGATGGTGGCAAAATTATTTTCTGTTTCTGCCAAAATTGTAAACTGAATATTGTGGTTATTCATGATTCAGATAGAACAACAGCAAGTATTAGCAGCTGGTGTAAGGTATCCTATGCAGAATTGAAACAATATTAGCATCGGAAAATGGAGCAGAAGAAAAGGATTGATAGTGAACCATACTAACAAATTTCCACCTGCATTTAATGCGAAGGCGACCTTTTACGAAGAAAACGGCCTTGTTTGTAGGGTAATTTTTAGTCGGAAAATGCGTCGTACTGGCTAGTTTAGTATTGAAGGCTGCAAGTTCTGAGTCAGATATCAAGCTAAAGATTCAGCTTTAATGCCCCCCATTAAGTGCTTGCTCTGTATGAAACTACCGCTTTTGACGTTGTACTTGTAAATTTTCAGAACTTTCAAAAGTGGCTAGCAAATCTCACTTTATCAATGTGGATCATCTTCAATCAACAAGAATGTGTGTGCAATCCTGTGCATTGGAACATCAATCAATCTATTTGCTAACTGGCCCTCTATCAAGAAATATCAGCTGAAGATTCTGAATCATTAATGTAATCTAACAGCCCGTGGTCGACAGTAACATTTGGTTACTCAAAACTTTACTCCAAATTGAATCTGAGATTGATTTCCAATAGAACTCAGCAAAGAGAATTTACTGCTCGCCAGATTTTTCATTTTACTGTACCCCAAATTCTCTTTGTCGACAAGTACGCGATTATAAATTTAATTCATTCTGTCTTCATCAATTTCTTTTCATCTGTCATTTCTTTTATGTGTCCTATGACTTGGTGTTACAGTGAAACAAAAAATATTAGGTTCAAATATTGGATGGAAGGATTTTAGCATATCAAGTTCCTCTGGCATTTTGATTAATTAAAATTAAAATAGGCCATGTGATTTCCTCAAAAAAAAAAAAAAAAAAAAGTCATGTAAAAAAAAATTAGCCCAAAGGGTAAGGTCACTCCAAGGGGAGTGATCTGGGCCTTATATGTCAGATATAGCTTGTGGGCTTGGATTTTTCCACACGTAAATGCGCCGGCATGCTTAAGATTTTACTTGCTTTTCCCTTTTCATAGTTTACATGTGGATTGGGTTTTTCACAACTTTATTTTAAACTTATACATTGGGCTGGGCTTTGGGGTGGGACTGTTATAAGGGATTAAGGATCAATACCCGTATCCTGAAAGTCCATCTGAATGCGTATATTCAATGCTGAAGAACAACCAACTGCAACTCAAAAAAAAAAAAAAAAAGGAACAAAGAGAATAATAAAAAATAAAAAATAAAACAGAGTGAAACATATCTGTAATTAAAAGAGGAAGTACCACCATCCAACCACTTAAAAGAAATAACCCCCCGCCCCCACCCCAACCCAAAAAAAAAAAAAAAAAAAAAAAAAAGGGATAGAGAAGTAATCATGTGAACCCCCTAAAGGTGGATGGGTCTCATTAAAGGCCCAGTAAGAGGACCCATGATTGATCGTCGCAATGCAAATTTTCTTTTCTGCATCTTTATTCTTTGCCTTCAGAGAACATGCGTCCTTCTAGCTTTTATAACTTTAGCATTCAGCTCTTTATCGTTTCCATATGATCAATACAAAAAACATGTATCAAATGCTTATCTTATTCATGATTCAACTTGGGCTTCCCTCATGATCAGACCTTTATAATTGACGTTCACATCAAATTTATAGAACACAAAAAAAAAAAAAAAAAAATCTCTTTAATAATTCTCTGCAATTTTTATTTTTTATTTTTGGTTTCACCTTTGTTAACCTTTAGACATTTAAGATCTCATTCGTGAATAAATACTTTATATGCATATAAACCGTGAAGATTAAAGAAGATATATAAACGCGGACACGTACAACATGTAATTTCATAGATGTGTAAAAGTAATAAATTCTTGATTTGTTAGTTTAGGCTCGGAATTAGGCCAAGCAAACTGTTAATCAGTTTCGTATAAAAGATATTCCCATGGTATAGTGTTTAGGTGGACAAACTAGAACCCTTTAGGACGGTTGTGGAATCATGTAAACTGTTGACAATTATTAGTGCATAATTCTCTCCAGTTAAACTGCCAATGCCCTCCATCCAACTACTAATTACTGCAAATTCAACTGCCTTTGAAATGTAAACCAAGACCCAAAAAAGAAAAAATTAAGTTGAAGTTCACCTTTCCAATCAAAGAATATTCACAGTTTAATTTGACAAAATCTTGACAATATCAATCTCGTGTTTTAAATATAATGAAGCTGTTCAGCAATTAGGATTCAGTACTTTTGTAGGGGGAAAATTACAAATTGGAGTGATGTGTGATATGACTGTGCTGCACTTTGATCATGATATTGCTAGTCAAATTAGCTAGGAATACTACACAGATAAAAACAAGAAATTAATCTATTATTTGTACACTGATCAAAACCACTTCAATACTTAAAAGTCAAGAATCCACTGTAAACGAAAATATTATAGTTCAACTGACATTACTGCTGTTACCTTTTATTGCAACACGTACAAAAAGTAATCCTTAAAAATGCAAAGATATGGTGGATTACCGCTGTTTTCATATGTATGCAGTTCTTTTGTTCTTGTTACCTACCATATATTCTTCCTTTGATTTTTTTTGATATCGTTTTCGCAGCCTGTTGAATCCTAATCACGAGCTGCTGATCATAAAGCCATTGAGCTTGAGGCTACGTACCTCGTATTGGTGCTAATCGTTGGTCCGTATGTCACAAATAGTCCCCCTGTATCAAAGTTGCTGTTTGCACTATGAATATAATAGCAATACTTTAGCTTACAAAAGGGCGTAAAAACAATGACTTGGTTGACTCATGGCCCTGCCTCACAGGGTTCGCAAAATATTGCACTCAAAAAGCTATTTAAATTAGCCACGGGAAACAATTGTGATTACGCACACACACACACACAAAATATGATTCTACAGAAGTTAATTTGCAAAGCATATTAATGTTGTCGTGCCAAACTTTCCCAAAAGAATTTTTAATTAAAAAAAAGAAACTGGAAAACATAGAATAAGTCTAATATATCTTGGTAGATGGAATAATTGATATTGGGGTCGCATGACGATGATAGCGTAGCTTATTGCCTTTCCACTTATGGGTGGGCTGGAAGCATCCATTGACGTTGTGGTTTGCTGTGACACCAGAATCGACGCATTAGTGGATTCCTTGGTGTGAATTATTCTCAAATGATAATCATTCAAATCCATGTTCAAAAGAAGGATGTCTTGCAATCTTTGTTTTCCACGAATACTGTTGCGTAGGTAAAAGCCCATTCCAAAACAATGTGCGAATGGATAAAACGTTAACATGAATTAAAGGCTTAAAAGAATCCACTATTGACTATTTACGATGTTTCTTGTGATCAACAGTGTCATTAAACAAAAGCAGAGTATGTCACGGTTGCACGACAAGAGTCAAATTGAAAAATCAAAAGAGATAATTTTTAATGGTGCGCGATACCCATGTCCATGTATGGTTAAGTGATCTGTGTCACGGATTTCTGAGCTTGATGAAGAAAGTTTGATTATTTAATTTTGAGCAATAATAGAAAGTTTGATTATGATGGTTGGTCCTAGCTCTACAATTTGACCATATGTGGTAGTCCTTGATTTCTAGAAAAGGCCAAATGCTATGTGAAGAACCAGAGTGCAAGAATTTCAGTGCGCCTCAGGTCATCAAATTGGAGTTCCTTTTAGGTGGATCAGTTTCACGGATCTCACTCGTAGATCCAAAGCAAAAAAGGAAACCAAGTAGGCTTAGCGGGATGGACTACATCTACAGATCCCTATCTGCTGTTGGATTCACGAGTAGAGTATGTTGATTCGGTTCACCCGAAAAAAATTTATCAAATTGTAAAACTGGACAAATAGTTGTTTACCGCATCATCAGTCTCAAATTGAGAGGATAAGATGTTAATCTTCACGTACCATGCATAATGATTGCCCTTCCTCAGAGGGAAAGCCAAATGATATATACATTCTGAAGACACAAGTGATATCAACGTCTACAAATTAATAAAACAAAGGGAAGATAACTTCATAAAAAAATTATTCATCGTCTAAGTATGTTCTTCACAAATGCAATCTTAAAGACGAATATTAAAATTGACAATACACATTTACTAGCATTTCGTATAACATCTGTTAACATACGTGTTAATAATGCCGTAAGAGTCCGAATAGATGATATGATTGATGACTCTGGGCATCGCTTTTAGGTTAGCTATCTATTCTTCTCATTCCATTTAATCATCTTTAATTCAATATTCATCAAGTTCCTAAAAACTAGATTTTTGTTCCTCGAGGTCAAGAAAATATTAATTTTGGTCTAGCCACAAAAAAAAAAAAAAAAAAATCTGTCAATAAAACGGACGAAGTTAGCCCAATACAAAATTTCAAAGTGATTTATTATTGTAATTTTAAGAATGTACGGTGGAGGAGGTCGCTAATCCGCAATTTGTGTTTTGCCTTTTGTTTTAATTTGGCTCTTAAGAAATCAATCGACATTCTCATCCTTTCTTTTTTTTTTTTTCTCATGATTTTATTCCCATCCACATGTATGTTCGTGAATTAACCAAAACAAAGTTGAAAGATCTTTTCCAAAATTCACCTATTGAATCACCAACGAGATTTGCTGTTGTTGTTATTTCTTTTTCGGGCGAATCAGTAATGAGTTGATGGCAAAGATGGAACCAACAATAGAGTGACAGTTTAACCAAATAACATATCAAGATTCGTTGTTCCACTCAGATTGCTGGCATTTACTGCCACCTAACCTAATTTTCGGACCTTTTTAATTGCGAAGTGATGTTACTTTGTAAACATTAAAAACCGACTTAGTGACTAATCTTCATTCAGAAGTAATTTTGCATTAGGTCAATTTTCATTCAATAAATATGGAGGATGAGAAATTGCAAGTCAATTTTTTTTACGAACTAAAAAATCTCCCTTTTCCTTTCTCCAATTGTCAAAAAAAAAAAAAAATTTTGCAAGTCAATTAGATTCCTGTAGCCTTTTTGGTACGACCTAATTAAACTCCACACAATCGTAATATCCCATATTCCCCCAGCTCTATTCTTCAACGGGGTCCCTCCCTGTCCGTCTACACCTCCATTTCCAACACTTGGCTACATGGGCCGACCGTTCTTGACAAATGAATAACTTTATATTGGTGCGGGTATTTTTACCGTCTAAAATATTGAGCACGTGTATTCTTCTTATTCTTCTTCGCTAAATCATATTTAAAAAAGAGAGGAAAAAAAAAAGGGAAAAAAAAGGAGTTTGATAGTCGATTTAAAATTTAAGGCTTATTTGGTTAAATTAGATGTTGAGAATATCAACTTTTTATTATAAAAAATATTGAAAAATTTTGCCATGTCATTGTCATATATGAAAAATTTTACCATGCCATTATGATCTGGCAGTCGTTGAAAAATAAAAAATCTCTACTAAACTACGTTTAATCACTAATTTTTAAGGGATATTCGCCAAATTAGTTCTTTATATTATCACAAAAAACTTTTTTAATCCCTAACATTTAAAATCAGCCAAATTAGTCTCTAACATATCAAAAGCGTATTCCAATTGATCCCAATGATCATTTTTGCTCACTTTTCTGGCAACATCAGGGGCAAAATAGGAAACTTACCCATTTTTTATTGCCAGAAAAGTGAGAAAAAATGATCATTGGGACTAATTTGGTGAATATCCCCTTTTAATCGCTTAAAACCTTTATCTGTAAAAGAATTTTCAAAGAACTTCATACGGCACTGTAGAACACGTAAAATAATATGGCATATGTGTTACCTCGTTATACGATGTAGACAACTCTGTTCCTCAGACAAACTCTTATATTAATATCCACGCATGAATTGTCTCCCTCATTGTGCTCTCCGATATTAACTTAACGTTAACTATTCTTTGCGCTTATCTTTCCGCTTCCTCCTTCTCCTCCTCATATACACGTAAAAATATCTCTCCCTTTCTTGCTATCAAAATCTTGCTGTAATTAATTTCTATATATACTCAATAAAAATATATATGTTTATATTTATATATAGCTGGCTTTGAAGAGAAAATTTAGGAAAACGAAAATGAAGGGTTGCGCAGTGGTCGAAGAAGGGTTCATATGCAAAGAAGAGACGCTACTCACTGTTCTTAAAACGTCCCTTTTCTTCGCCGGAGATGGCTTCACTGTTTATGACTGTAAAGGCCAGCTTGTTTTCCGAGTCGACAACTACGGACCCGAATCTGACAAGAGTGAACTCGTTCTCATGGACCCTTTTGGCAAATGCCTCCTCACTGTCCGTCGCAAGGTACGCTTGTGTTCTCCATGTTAACCTTGGTTACTGCTACTATTACTGTTTTTGTGCCCCGACGAGTCAACTCGGCTAGCTCTTGTTTTCCGGTGGTAGACTAGTTGTTGTGGTATGACTTTTTGGTATGGTATAATCAGTCAAATGAAGCAAAATGGACAGATGATTAATCATGGATTTCTTGAGTTTCCGGGCAGTAAATTGTGAGATTTTGACCATTTAATGGAATTAATTCCAGTGTGTTATCCTATAGTTTTTCTTCTTTTACGGTTGCAGCGTTCTAGCGAGATAACCCGGTCGAAAACTTTACGATTTTGAAGGATTCTTTTGTTGTATTTGACTGATTTTTCAGGGGGAAACATAAGTCAACTGAACTCCAATTTAGTCAAAAGTACTGCCCAGCTACCCTTGAATTTCTCTCGAGACAAATTGAACATAATGCGTGACGTGATTAAAATTTACGAAAACCTTAAATCTGGTCTTTTATTTTTATTATTATTCATTCATTTGAATTGTCAATATTAATTTTAATAATTTTAGCTCGATTATTAGTCTGAGAAGACGTGGACTTAATAACGAAATAATTGTAATTTGATACAGAGGCCTAGCCTTCATCAAAGGTGGGAAGGTTTCTTGGGAGAGAGGACGGAGGGCCAAAAGCCAATCTTCAGTGTGCGGAGATCATCGATGATTGGACGGTCAGGATTGACGGTGGACATGTACAACAATCCAGGTGAGGAGTACCAGATCGAAGGATCGTATGCACAAAGGTGCTGCACAATTTTTGATGCGGAGAAAGAAGCAGTGGCTGAGATTCGACGCAAAGTGGATGCTTCGGCTAATGTGATGCTTGGAAAGGACGTATTCTCTCTTTGCCTTAAGCCTGGATTCGATGGGGCCTTTGCTATGGGATTGGTCCTTGTGCTTGATCAGATCTACGGTGATTATCAAGCTGTTGATGGCAATTCCAGGGTTGGTGTGGACCCCACTAATGAGGAGGCTATGCAATCTTGTAATTAAGCATGTATAAGTATCAATTTAATAAAGTTCTAAGTTTACTGGATTTATTTATAGATTGTTGTTGTGTGTCTCTTTATTTTATTGTCTGCAAATTCCAGAAAAGGGATGGTATTATTCCAGTGTTGTTTTCCTCTCTTTACATTTTATATTTTCTACTCTCTCTCTCTCTCTCTCTCTCTCTCTCTCTCTCTCTGCGCGCACACACAAAAGAAACATAATACAAAGGGTCCGTCCCTTCAGAAAGAGAAAACGAAAACGAAAAGGTGAATGGGGCGTTGAAATGAACAATATGGTTAATTGTTTGACTGAGGCACTGAAATTGGAATATAAGCACCACTTAGGAGATCCTAGGTTGCACACGCTTGACATCTCTAGAATATGAAGTTCTATCTGAATGGCTTTTTTTTTGTTATTTTTTAAAAAATATTATTTTAGTAATTTTAAAGTTTTTTTTTAATAAATATATTTGTGAAATAAAAAATTAATTAAAAAATATGTTTAAAATTTTTAAAAAATAAAATTCTAAAAAACATAACCAAACAAGCGGAGTTTTGAAAAGAAAGGAGAACTTGCAAAAAGGAATCCTCAGACATTTCTTTTTTTTTTTTTTTTTTTTTTGTTGCTTCCCTGAACCTTTTCTTTTCTTTTTTTTTTTTATTGTCTCGACAAGAACCCAGGAGTATTATATGTTCCTGATTCAATTTTTCAACCATTGCAACACTTCCTAGGCTATCTTTTTATTATTATTTCCCAGAGATTCCATATTAAAAGATTCCACTGTCTTGGAGGTCGAATTCCCTGCATTGATATAGAAGAACCAAATCTGATCACACTTCTGTACCGTGTTGAGCGAATTTCCAACTTTTGAGCGTACACAGAAGAGATCTTGCCCAAAGAATCTCCAATTAACTTTGCTTTGTGCTCTTCTTTTCCCTTTGCTTTTTGTCCCCATGACATCCTGCTGGATTTTGCCGACTCCATTTTTTTTTTCCCCTGCCATTTTAGTCACTTTATCGTAATATCAGTTTACCCTCTGTCACGTATGAATGAGCCCAAGAGACAAGAAAAAAAAGGTTCTATATTCTGGCGGATCAGGCTTTTTGGGACAAAGATGTGATTCGAACAATTGCATTCAGGAGATAGGAATCAACAGTTAGCAACGAACAAATTGTTGGCCCAATGCATGTAATCGTGGCCTCATCTGAACATGAAGAGTACGTGTTATTCTAAGAACTTTTCGTTTTCTTGGTTCTGTTTTTTGAAAATATATTTTTTAAATTTTTTAATTAATTTTTATTTCACAAAAACATTTATCAAGAAAATATTTAAAATTATAATAATATTTTGTAAAAAACACTCTAAAAAATAACCATCCATGGAGACTTTGTTTCTCGAATTGCAAACTTAACATTGTTGTATTGGATTATTAAAGAAAGTGTCCAAAGGACAAAAGAAAACGATCTAAGAAACATTCCCATAAGCAGTCTTTGAAGACTTTGTGACAGATATATTTCTTATTCATAATTAATATGCTTACAAATATGAAATGCGCCGTTGATGTTTCATTTTGCCCTCTCTCTCTCTCTCCTTCCTTTTCAATAGTTTGCCTTCTTATCATTATCTCCTGTGATTTATTTGTTTAATTATTCTTCTAGCATTTCTTTAGGCTAAATAATGGAGATAGTACCCATCTTGGGCAAATGTACCAGTACCATATAACATGCTATTTTAGAAAAAAAGAAAAAAAAAACAGTATTCTCTCCAGACTCAAAATATTCAAAGAAAGGGCATGTTTTCACCTATTTGAGGAACTAAAATTGTAGTTTTAATAATTAACACTGTAAAACCATAACAGGACCTGTCGGATTTCAGGTTGGGCATGAAGATTATTTTCAGAAACATATGAACATCACATATGAATATTTATAATCTTTATTGATCATCAATATTTTGCATGACTAAAAACCTTAATAAAATACACAATAAATTCACTATGGAATACACGCAAAATATGCGACAAGTACATTGAAATACTTACAAATAGAAAAGTGGGCAACACACACACGCACGCACTTGAGCGTGTTTCGTCCCACATCCTTTAGCTACTTTGTTTTATCCGCTATTTTGTCTCGATTTTCCTCGCAGCGGTGCCGACATCTAAGCACCGCTGCAAAGAAGTTTAAGATACATTTGTCTTCTCATCTATTTATACTTCTTTTCTTATATGTGTTCCTTCTTTTGTTTAAGCGGTTATAATCGACTCTCCTCTGTGTTGCCGGTTAGTATCTATTACCTTTTTTCTTTTTTATTTTTGGTTTTTGTAGTTACTGTTCTATTATGTTCTCTGCTTCCTTGTTGCATGCTGAAATTTGATTCTGCTATTACATGTTGATGATTTTTCCCCCTTCGCCCCTACTTTCTCCCTCCATCTCTCTTCCATCTGCCCATTCCTAGTCTCTCTCTCTCTCTCTCTCTTTTTTTTTTTTTTTTTTTTTGGTTCTCTGCCTATTTTTTTTCCAGCCCCATATTTTAGGGGGAAAAACTTTAAAAACCTCACTTATCTGCCAAAAGATCAACAGTCAGTGACGATAGTAACGATGGCTTCCTCAATTGATCTCGCCGCACCTTCCACGAAGTCAATTTACAGCTCCATACTTAGTTCAACATGGTCTCATTTTTCTTTTCCTAGTAGATAGAGAGATGGACGCACTTTTTAATTCTGGGTTTTTTTTATCTTGATTTGTAAGTATGAATAATATTCTTTTTTAATTATCACTATATTGATATGAAAGTTGGAGAAATCTAGGACTGTGAAGCACAATTTCTGGAGCCTAAGGTTCCCTACACGCCAGGAACCTGTTCTAGATTCCATCAAGTATACTACTGTTGACGTGTGAATTGTAAGTTCTTTTTTCCTGCGATCTTCTAAATACCGCTTTTTGGCATATTTTCCCTAACTTTAAATATACGTAGGAAGAAGAAGATAATAAAAGCTATTTAAGCTATTGTCATTTCAGTTGTTTGTGCTTGCAATGTTAGTGGTATGGCCAAATAAATAAATTTCAACTTTATATATCGAAATCATCCTTATTTGAAATGAATCCAGTTAAGTTATGATGATGCGTAGATTGACAAAAATAAAACTCGTAAGGTGCAGCCTTTACAGAAATGGTAGTTTTATGCTCAATTATTTTATTATTTAAAAAATTTATATACTTGAATTTCCCACATGCATGCTGATAGCCAGGCATGAAAACTTCTCAATCCCCATGTGGTTATAATTTACAAATTATACACTTGAAGTTCCAAAGAACAGAATATGCCTTCAAAAGAGAATTGCTCAATTTCTAAAGCTAATTAAAATAAATGAGTGGTCCATTCAGGTGACGAATACTTTTATTGCAAGGTAAAAGCTTGAAAGTTTTTGTACACTTGTTCTTCAAAATTTAAAAGACCTGTAAATTTAATAGCTTATACCCTTTGAATTTTTGTTCAAGGTTGCTAAGTGGTTACATTGGATATGGAATGTTCTATTGTTTGCTATTTTTAACCAATAATATTCCCAAAAGACAACTCACAACACAAATGCACAATGGACCTTCAGTCAGATGCCTAAAGAAATTGAAAAAAATGCACCCTATTGAGCGAGGTAGAATATTAGTTTATTGCTTTGATTGTTCTTCAGTTGTTAAAAAATCCTAAGAGTGGTATACTTTTAATGCATATATCCATTTAAGATCAGACGATGCTTTTACTGTTTGTGGTTTTTAACCCTCCTGTACATTTATTTCTTGCCTATTTCTTACGATATTTCAAAGATATAAGGTAGAATGTCAATTCGATAGCAGATTTAACATCTCCTTGAGCTAAAGCATTGCGTTAGATATCAGGCCATGAGGTAATGTTCCCTGCCCTGTTGTATAATTGCTTAAATTAGTGCTTAGTCGGACATATAGTCAATAGTAATGTTCCACCGCACTTGCAATTACGAGGTTAAAGGAGATCAAGTGCTACAGGGGTGTGAGGCATATTCAGGGATTGCCTTGTGAGGTCAACGTACAAAAAACAACAGTAGGGCTTTGAAGGGTAAAAAAGTTACTGTTGCCGAGGAGAAGACGGAACCTCGCTAAATTGGTTTGTTTCCTTAGATACAGAAGATGGGTGAATGTCAATTTCCATCCGTGTTATATCATTATGCAGTAAAATTTGACTGCTTTTGGATAATTATTTTAAATACTTAAATCTCTTTGAAATTACATTTTTTGGTTGCTTCTTTCTCTTTGTTGAATTGAGAAAATAATTGTTTGTGCATCTAATGGTCTGCGTGGAGTGTTAAATTAGTTTGTTTTGATGATGTAGTCACTGGAAGTGTGATTCCATTGCATTGGAAAGCAAAAAGTTTTATGTTGCCTCCACATATGTTTTCCTACACCTTTCGAAGCTGGCTTCTTAGTTTCCTTTCTTATCTAGCAGCACTTTTGGTATCCTTCCATGAGTTTGCCCGTTATCTTTGTCAAATTCTTGGAAATTTTAGTTCTACTACATCCTGTATTCTATTTATTGCTGTTTTTAATCAGTAATGGTTCCAAAAGAGAACTGAAAACACAATAGCACAATGAATCTTCAGTCAGATTCCTAAAGAGATTGTAAAAATGCAACATCTCTGTGTTTCTTAATTTACATATGAACCATTTCCTTGCTGGTTTACCTTCTGAAATTGATACCATCACGATTGTTCAGATGTTGGATGTACACAACAATTACCTAATACCATCTCAATTGAGAAACCTTACGAATTTTGATTATTTTCATCCACTTGCAGAATTCTTGACATAAATTCAGTCAAAATTAATATCCTTACTTTGACAGATTTGTGGAAGGTTTTATAGTAGGACTAACTTTATTATTTTCAGTCTCTAGGATGTTGTTGTTTTTACTACTCCTATTAGCCTTCATTAATTTGTTATGATATATGCTGTTACAGATGAAATAAAGTATGTATGCTACTTTAACGTATTTTAGCTGTTGTTGCTTCATTTCTATTTCAATATCGAGACTAAGGAATACTCTTTCTTATTTTTTGTCACACAGTCCTATGGTGAACGTAATTATTGTTTAGGAATTTGTCTAATTATACTGGTTAATTGTAAAGGGATGTTGTGTGAAATTAACTTTCAATACTTTGGAAGACATTTTCCTAGATAAGACTAAGAAAATCATTTGACAGCAACATACATTGTGGTCTAGGTTCTTGTATTTCATATTTTTTTTTAATCTTTATATCCAGGCCCTTGGATGGTATCCTCCAGCTTATCAATTTGGTAATCTTTGCTCTTCAGTTTCTTGCTTGGTATTTTCAACCTAAAAGGAGATAATTCTATTTTAAGTATTAAATTCTCTATAACATATCATCAGAGAAAAGAAAAGGCACGTTTGAATCTCAAAAGCTCATTGTTTTCCTACTTGCTTATTGGCAGGTCCTCAACTCTATTCTTAAGATCTTACTTGTGAAATTAAGCGGCCAGAGAGTCTCTCGAATCATTCTCATTGGTACTAGGCGTACAGAAATCAATCTCTTTGAATCTCCATCTGTAGATGGAAATAGGTGCATTTTGTATCACTTAACAGATCGGAGTATGGATGATTTGATTATTTAACTTAATAGCACATTAAATTGTCAAAAATTATCTCACTTTTTCACAGCTATGATAATGAAAATAAGATACTTAGAAATTCTCAATAAAAGTGAGCATCATTCCCATTCTTACAAACTTCTGCACTTTAGATTCTGTAGCATACAACCTATATTAGATAGCAGCCTTATCCTTTAAGAGCATGCAGTGATTGCTGGATAGTAGCTTTGCCCTGGATTGTTTGTCAAGATCAGTTGTACGTCAAGTTAGAAATTACAAATTCGTTAAAACTTTATTGTCACATTTTCAACCGTCTTATCACAATTAGAATTTAAACTTTTATTCAACCCTTCATTGGGCACCCTCATGCACAGTGTGTGGCCCAACCACTAGTAAATATCAAAATCACGAATCCCCTACCATATTATTCCCTATTTAGAAAAAAAAAATCCCACAAAATGGAAAGACTAACAAACACAACAGTAGGCTGGCTAGACGAGGGAGAAGGCGTGGTAGGAGTAGGAGCGGACGAAGTGCAAAAAATCACTTTACAGAAAAGTAATCGTCTACAGATTCTTCGGCGTTTACCGGGTCGTTTTCCGGTGGGACAGAAATGAAGAGCTTCTGGCCTGCAGAGCAACGGCCGCTGAAAGTGCAAATGTAGTAATAATCACCGGGGGAGTCCAGAGTCACACGCGCTGGTCCAACTGAGATAGTGCTGCCTTTGCCATTGTCTGAACTGCATTTATCATACGAGTCTTTGGATACTCGTTTCACATCGCTTTTGCCTGTGTCGAATTCGAACACTGAAAAGGGCAAAAGGAAAAAAAAATGAAACAAATATATATATATAAAATCACTTCTAAGAAAAATATCTTTGTAAATTTTGACTCTTTTTAACTCTCAAATCTTGAGTTGACTAATGAAGTTAACAAAAATTCAGTAAATGTGTGAAGAACCATCACCTAGGATGTCACCGGCACCGAACTTCTTATGAGAAGCCCAATCGGAGTATGTAGTAGCAGCACCCTTTGGAGGAGTAGTCCACCCAATGTCATCTCCTCCAACCTTATACTCCTTTGCTAGCGCGCATTGCAGCAGCGCAACAGAAAAAGCACAAAGAACAAAAATGCCAGTACAACTCTTCATATTAAAAGCACAAAGAACAAAAATGCCAGTAAAACTCTTCATAGTGAACTTTCGATTATTTATTTGATCTTTCTCCAGAGTTCGAATTCCTATTATAAACTTTTTAGAGAAGAAATTTGTACTGATGAATGATTTAAAAAAATGTCGCATGCGGGGTTCAAGTAGAGAAAGATGTTGGACATGGTTTTAATGCATGATGGCTCAATTTCTTTCTAGACTTCTACCAATCAAATTAAACAGCAAATTTTCAACACGGTTTGTCCATTTTCATTATTTTTTCCTCGTAAATCCCAATTGTGAAGACATGGCAATTTAGCTCAAAACTCGACGTCTACTAAGACATGTCCTAATGCTGACGAATTTAACTTCTCTCGGTGGTATATAAGTTGCTCCATATGAAATAAAGATAATAGAACACTTGACTAAGTCAAGATCAACCCTTGACCTGTGGTGAACTGAAAGTATTTGCCACTTCTCAGCAATGCCGATGTGAACTGGTAATTTGCTTAAGAGGAAGAAGTAAAAGTTCTACGTTCAACTTCTGTCGCCTTTTCAAGTGGGCGCCCGCCCGGGTATTGACTATTCAAATGTAGGGAACTTTCTACTTTCAATTAACTGATTTTTCTGCTGAAAGACGAGGACCCCAATTTTTCCTGTGCTTTCCTGTACATCAAGGGGTGAACATTTTTCCAGAAGAATGATCCTTGGGAGTTCAAATGTATTTTCGGTTCAAATGTTCGGTGTTGGAAGTAGTTTGTATGTCGAAGAAAAGACAATTTTCGTTTCTAGTTCAAGAAGTACTTTTATGGTTGCCCAACGATATCATGATTAACATAACAGACAAAGATTGATTTAATTAAATTCATGTTTAAGCAATATGAAAAATGGCCAATGCAAATTGATTGTACTTTCCATAGTCCAGACAGTTAGACTCGAGACCCTGATAATACATAATCTCAATTTTCATATCGAAGTGGTCGTCAGATAAATGCTAAATTTAGCCGTTGTTCGTTTTAAAGGGGTTGCTCCATGCTGCACTACCCGTTCAATGAGCTTGAGAAACCGTACCAGCTGAAAAAATGCACGAATTTCATCGATACCAATTTCCCACCCCATTGTAATAGTGTAGGTTGATAAAAAATAAAAATGCAGGAATCACAAAACCTGATGTTTTTGCCTCAATGGTTAACCGTGCGTCCAAATTAATCTACCAGCTTTTTCTACAGCAATAAGAAAGTCCATGATCTAACCGTAGCTAATCTTTGAGAGAGATCATCAGATCCCCGTTCACATATTTTCAGGATTCTGGATAATGCTGGACAACTTTTGGCATCTAATGCGCGGACCAAGTCAATGTGAAAGAGTCCTATGTCATAATATAAAAACAGAGAACACTTCCATACAATCTAAACTCCTCCATAGCATGAGTGCTCAACAAGGCCACAACTTCACAAAACACTAGGAAGGTCATTTCCTAATTAACAGTAACTATCTATCACTGATAAACATTAACATTATTGTTGTCCAAAAAATTTAGATTAGAGACAGAATATGACAGGTGCCATGAAGGAGATGCAGATATTACATTCAGCAAACAATAGGAGGAGGAGATGGGCATTGTGGGGTTTCCTGGGGCCCTGTTTGTTCAGCCTTGCCATTTTCTATTACCACCCCTTTCATGGACTTCTCAGTTTCTTCTACCAGCAACTTATGCTTCCCAAAGTTCTCCTGGACATCCTTGGTTTCTTCTTGAGAAGAAGCCACACCATCGCATACCTCTTGCTCTGCTCCATTATTTGCTGCGACAGATTCACTTCCTGCCTGGTTTTGTTGTGCAGCAAAAATCGCTTTGTCAGAGGGTTTATCAGCCACCACTGCTTCAGCACCAGCACCCTTTTCATTCTGCACTTCAGCATCTTTCGCACCATTTTCATTAGGACCATTTTCTTTTAGCTTGGAGTCTGGCTCCTTTCTATCTTCATCCTGTGCTTTACCATCACCCTCAGTAGGAGTTTCCTCGGTGATATTATGTACATTCCCTGCTTCCTCGTTCTTCTTGTCATTTGTCTCTGCATCTTGCACTTCATTATCTTTCTTGTCCTCAGTTCCCTCTTTGGCAGCATCTGTCGTTTTGTCATCCTTCTTTGCACTAAGTGATTTTCGAGTTCGTTTCTTTGGTGGCTCTCTCTCAGTAGATGGAGGTGTAGCCTTGGCCTTCTCACTTATCCTTGCTGATCTTCTTGGAGTCTCACCTGTGCTCCAATCAAATTCTGAAATTGCTGGGTTTCCAGGATGAGACTTCAGGTATTGCTCCAACTGTTTCCGCCCACTAATTTCCTCTCCAGTAGGAGCCACAAACACTATCTCACTTTTCCTTGGAGTTCCCCCTTTCTTTGGTATAAACTGCAAAACCAAGAATGAAGATCATGCTATGAAAACCAGCTCAGTGCCAAAGTTAAAGAATTGTTAACATTTGCAAGCATATTGGTGGTATGACTAATAAAAAAAATGTACAGTTTTGCTACGACTAACTCAAAACCAGAACATGATAACGATTCCTCTCCGCAAAATTTCAATTCTCCATCACACAGAGTGCATTTTATTAACCCAAATTGTCCTAAATAGTTAAAAACTACAAAATCACAGAACATAATGATAATGATCCGGTGTCTGCATGGCAGTCCAAGCCAAACTAGCTGCTAACCAGTTAATTCAGAATAATGACACCCTTAACTATTATTGTCAATTGTATAAACCATGTCATCAACTTCCTTTGTCAATCCTTAATTATAAGGAACCTTTATGAGTCTCTTACTGAGACATTTTTAAACTGGGTTCTGTCAGTTAAAAGAGACAACCTAAAACTGAAACACATGAAAACAAGCTTTCTTTGTCTGAGGAAGTTGGTATAAAACCCATACAAAACAGATAGAGTGGAGTTATTTCTTCATTCGAAATTACCATTCCACGCCCCCACCCCAAAATAAAAGAAAGAAAAGAAAAGAAAAAAGAATTTCCTATCTCCCTGCATGGGCAAGCAGCCAAATGTACATTTCTAGCACAGGACAAAGCGCATCATTCAAATTTATACCAACTAACCAGAAAGTAAAATATAATTATAAAATCAAAACACAAGTTCATGCAAAAATGTAAATGGCATTCAGAACCATATAGCTCAAACAAAAATTCAAGGAACGTTGGAACTTCTGATAATGGCTGAACATGTTGCAAAGCGATAGGATCCAAGTATAGCTGGAAAGGGCATGCACAATTCTAAGAGAGAGATGGGCAGAGCATTCGCAAAAATTACAGAAAGATAATTCAAAATTTTTGTTGGTGATAATTCAAAATTTTTGTTGGTGATAATCCAAAATTTTTGTTGGTCCACCTTCAAAGGACCACTTCTTACAGAAGAGACCAGAAACAAATTCATAAGGAGTCACAGCAATTAAGGAGGATCACTCAAGAAATACATGGAATCAGATCAACAGAAGTTATATAGAATATTATATCTATGGAATGCAGAAACAACACAAATTCACCCTCAGTTCCTCACATTCTCAGGTCAAGCAATAGGATGGTAACATCAAAAAGAGAAGATATATTATGAATCGAACTCTTAGATACAATAATAGCAATTCTAGTTGATCACATTTAATGAAGTCCCAACAAATAGTTTAAAATTTGTCATCAACCAAATCCCATCAGCAGATATCTCCCATTTCCTCAATTACCACAAAAAAAAAGGAAGGGAAAATATAACAACAAAAAGTGCATATCACAAGCACAGCATTTGACAAGAAGAAACTATGAAATGCACGAGGCATTTTTGGAACCATAATACAAACATTTTTTTAAAAGAAGGGAAGGGGGGAAAAAAGAGAGAAAAAAAAAAAAAAACCCTTAACACAGTTTCCCCAAAAACCAAAAAAAAAAAAAAAAAAAGCTTTCAAACAGTCATTTACACCTTCTCAACGAAAATAAATTATTTACATTGACCATAACTTGGGAAAATTGAACATTCCACCTAACAAACATAAACCCTTTTCAATTCTAATCACTATGAACACGAATTCTTACAAGCCAAACAGTTAAAATAAGAAAACAGCATATAAGTCCAAACTCAAGGCAAGCACAAAATTAGCAGAATAAAGCTAAATATCTAGTCTTTGCCTTTTTTGGGGGGGAGGGGGACAGAGAGAGAAAGCACAAAGAAAGTTTACTTATGCGTATGTACTTGAAATTTGCTAGAAAAAGGGGGAAAAAATACCAATTTCTTCCAAGAAGCAGGGGCAGGCAGCTCCAGGGACACAAATTCCTCCATGTTCACAGCACCACTAGACATTTCTTGATTCTTCCACCTGCTGCAAACCAAAAATAGAAACTTCAAACCAGAACACTAACAAATAAAACTAGAAACAAATATTCCCAACTAACTTCAACTTACAACTAACCAAACACACCTTTAAAAATCTTTTCACCTGAACTAACAGAAGTACAGAAAGTCAAAAGTTAGCACCATTAGTCCATTACCATACCTGGAAACTTAAGCAACTAAAAACTGCCTTTTCCCAGATAATTTCCAATCTTTTTTTTTTTTTACCTTAAATTTATCAAACTGTAAAACAAGACCCGGAAAGAAATTGTGATGAACCAACCCACCTTGAAAGCTACAAAAGATATTGTTGTGGGCAAAGCTGCTATAACTTGGGAGACTTTGCAGTTTTTTTTTCCTTTATTAATTATGTGACCGGTGTCAGTTTTCTGATGGTGGTCCTTTGTCCCCTACAGACCTCTTTTCTGTAGCAGTGCTAGACTCATTCAAAAATCATAATTTGTTTTTTTTTTAAATAAAATTACTTTTTAAGATATTACTTAAACACGTTTTTATCTTATTTTTTATTTACTAAACAAATGTTTTATTACACCTATAAATCATCATGTTGTTATTTCCGTTTGTAGCTGTTATTGTATATGTGCCATTTTTTCGCCCACGCGCCATGAAGGGTGTATAGGATGTAAACGTTGTGGTTGTCGTTAAACTTCTGGGTTGTAATGCACGCACGTAGGCTGAGAGTGAGGGATATTGTGGGAAGATAAGAGATGGGACGCCAAGTGGGGAGAGAGAGAGAGAGAGAGAGAGGAGTGCGGCGTGCGGATAACGTACCCGAAAACGTAGTGTTAAGTGGATTGGAATGTGGGGTTTTAGTCCGAAGGTGGAAAATGCCGACGGGAGATGGTGCACGTGGACGTTCTTTAGCTCACGTGCTTGAAGTCGGGGTCACGATATCACCCGTTGACGCCGTCAAAGCGAAGTTGGCGGCAGTTGAGTTGAGGAACGTTGGCCGCCGGGAATTGGAGCCATACTATCACGAGAAATTCACGTGCGTCCAGGTCAAAGTTTATACAAGGATTTGGTGGCTTGATTTGGGCCTCATTAATATAAATGGGCGGAGTCTAATAGGAGGATCTCATAAACGATCCACCACGAAGGCTCATTGGTTTTCTGGCATTGGGTCACCAACAAATGATTTAAAGTTGAAGACGAAAGTCCATAAAATGATAGTTCGCAGCAGGCCCAATAGTCATTAGACCATAAACCAAACTTTTTAACCTTTTGTTTTTTGGGTGAGAAACTGATACCATAATCAAATACTACAGAAATCCGACTTTGTCGAAGGTAACAAGAAGGATTGCATTACCTTCAAAGGCAAAATGTTAAAAAAAAAAAAAAAAATGGTTAAGCTGAAGCAAAGGCATAGCAATTCCAACCATGTTTACATTTGAGCTGCTAATGGCTTAGGAGCAAGGAAGACAAACCTTACCATGCTCATCTACAATATTTTTAACATACTTTTTTGTACACATGCAGTAGTGAACAGCTCTCCCAAGAAATCACTCAACGTTGTAATTTGTCATCAACGAAGTAGGAACTACCATTCTGCGATAAACTTGACAATTTGCACTCAGCTATGCAAGGAAAATTGACGTCGCTGTGTATTTTGACAGGATCTGAAGAATGCTATGGTACCCTGTAGCTTGTATGTGCAAAATTTTAGCAGACCAAGCATCATCACACAATAGACTGACAAAGGGATGCTTTCATCCTTCACTTAGGAAGGGAAACCACAGTATCAGCAACTATGTGGGACCTATTTTTTTTTTTTTTTTTTGTATACCTCTCACTAACCACACATGACAAAGTAGCTGCAGTCAAAATTGTCAGCTGACGTTGGACTAGGAACTCTTATTGCAACAAAAGGTAACGAGACTGATAAACTTCATCAATTTAAAAAGAAGACGATAGAAAGCGAAAGTCATATATAAAAACTTCATGGAGCAAAAGAGAGGCAAATATTTGAAGGCTATTGGATACATCACAACTCAAGCAAATCTTCCACAAGGAAACTAGAGATTTTTTGTATAAGAAATATCAAGTGGAATAAGAGTTGGTGCAATTGTTAACCACTCAACGAAAGAAAATCGAACATAAAGATCACAGTAATTGATAACAGGCACATACTTGTGGCCATCAGCAGACAAACAGCTCCCACCGCAGGAGCCAAATTGGAGCACAAGGAACTGACAAGTTTCCGACTCCTTTTTCTTGAAAAACGTTGCTAAAGGAACTACAATAGTAAATTACCAAGTCCACGACTTCATCAACCAAGATAGTATGAGCATAATTTTATGGCACACAATTCAAATGATCCTCAGGCTATATGCAAGCATACGTAGGGTCAGTATTTCAAAAAGTTTTCAGTCATAGAATAAGAATGTACATAAAACAAAAGATTATATTCATAGATGACAGTATATGAACATTGAGTTAGAAATTTGATGCTGCTTCATCAAACTACATCTAACTGACCAAGTCAAAAGGTAAGGGGAACAAAAACTTAAAATTTTCGTAAGATTGGCTCATTGGATTAACCAGTACTCTTTGGACATTATTACTATATGCACAATTGCTACGGCAAGAGAGATAGGGAGGAACTGGATTAAGAAGCTGCAGTAAGTGGAGGTCCATGTGCCGTGCCTCCAAAGAACGTAGCTGGTGAACTACCACTGTCAATTACATATTGGCTTGATCCCTTTTCATCTTCTTCTTCTTCATCCTCTTCAGCGTCCCATAAAAATCTAGCATATGAACCTAGCACGTAACTGCACCACAAATGAACATTAATTAATTTCAAACAGATTTCAAGTCTCAAGTTTCCAAAAACTTCAGCCAAATCAACGTACACTCAACCAAACTTAGCTGGTAATACAATATAACTATCACCTAGTAAATTTTTTTATGGAAGATTACGGGACAACAAACATGCCAAGGCATACCAGTGTCATTCATTTAACGTGTAGTTAATTTAAGCCGTGATAATTCTAAAATACAACTAAGGAATCAACCAAATTCTTGTCAAAACATAAAAAATAAACCTTGTAGTATGCCTGTAATTGGTAAATAAGCCTTACCAGTCATCAGGGTCGGTTTGAACAGCTTGATCAAAGTAACTTTGGGCACGAGACGCATCCTTTTGTGTTTGCCAAATTAGATCAGCATAGACTGACAGAACATTTCCATCAGTTGGGTTAGCCAAAATTGCTCTTCCACAATACTCCTCAGCTTTACCTAGATCTCCTTTAACCTATTCACCCCAATAATCACTATGCTATTACCAAAATACAAAAAATAAAATAATTGCATAGAAACATTAGTTCTTGTACTATAAAATTACCTCTTTTAAGAATTTGGCATAATTGGCTAATAACAAAGCATTCCCAGGATTGGCCTCGATCATTTTCTGATAGTACGCGTCTGTACTATCATGCCCATGCCAACTATTCGAATCATTCGAATCCGAACCAAACCCGGATCCATCTCCACCATCTGACCCGCCACCTCCACCACCACCACAAACCCTCCCTCCACCTCCACCATCGCCGCCGCCACCCACCACCAATGTCTGCAACACCTTGTCCTTCTCCACGACCGCCACACACCCCTCGGCCGCGGCGGCCTCCGCCAGACCTGAGCTCGAAAGCAGCCTCTCCACCTCTTCTTCCTTATTATCCTTGACCCTCACCGGCTTTGGCGTTCTGGGTCGCATAATTCTGATCTTTTCCTTCTTGGAAGCCGCTTGGTCATGAAGATCGGACTCGAAAATGGGTCGGATAGGGGAGTTTCTTACTGGGCTATCTTCGCTGTTAAAAGATGCGACTAGTGTGACAGATCGGGTCCTGGTGAGTTGGGGGAGATGATCAGGCTCGGGTGATGAACCGGATGATGAGTTTGGCAGCCATGAATTCAGGATGGGTGAGGATGAACTCCTCAGTAACATTTTTTTCTTGCTATCCCCAAATGGGAGACTAACCTCTCAAGTCCTCCTCTGAGAGGAGGGAGAAATACAAGAATGGTTTAGTGAGGGTTTTATAGAAGGCTCAAGGCTTAAGCAATTTTTTAATCTGGACCGTTCGATTTGTGGTGAAATAATGTTAAATTGAAACATCCCAAAGTTGTACATATTAGCCTAATAATTGTGACGGTAGATCGACGGCAAATTTGTTAAAATATTGTTAGCAAAAAAGAAAATTTGGCAAGGTGTCAGGGGTTTTGGGAAATTTAGTGTGGCGCTAATTTTTTTTTATCAAAATTTTCAAGCGTAGCATCTCTCAAACGCGGTGTTACTGTTTATCTACTATTCATGCACTGTTTTTTTTTTTTCCAGAAGAAGTTAGGGTTTTTTATTTAAAGTTTTTTTGGGTTATTATTTAAATAGATTTATAGAATTTAAATAAAAGTAATTGAGGTAATTTAATATTTGAATTAAAGAATTTTAAATTTAGAAATAATAAAACTATAGATACCAAATTTTGATATACCACTAAATTTTCTAATACCTTGTGGGCCATTTTTTATTTTTCGAATACAAAATCTATCTCTTAGAGAAAGTGTGTAAAAGTCTTTATGGCAAAATTGTAATTTCAACATGTAAACACATTTTTGACCAATTTTTTATTTTTAAATTTATATTTTATACCCTTGTACAAATTTCTAACTTTTGTAATTTTTCTAAATGAACCACTATTTTTTCGTGTATTACATCAATTCAAGGACAAAATATTCATTTCAATTTTTGAATGCCTTTTTTTGGCTATTTTGAATCCCAAACTCATATTTCATACTTTTAAGTATATTATAAATTTGTGATAATTTTTCGGGTTCAAAATTTATTTTTTTTATGATGCATACATACTTGAGGCAGAATTGTTATTTTCTCGAACTTAAAAAATTATCACAAATTTAAAATATGCTTAAAATTATGAAATATGAATTTAAGATTCCAAAATAGCCGAAAAAAGACATTCACAAATTAAAAATGACTATTTTGCCCTTGAATTGACGTAATACACAGAAAAATAGTGATTCATTCAGAAAAATTACAAAATTTAGAAATTTGTACAAGGGTATAAAATATGAATTTAAAAATAAAAATTTGGCAAAAAAGGTATTTACGTGCTGAAATTATAATTTTGCCAGAAGACTTTTGCACACTTTCTCTAAAAACTAGATTTCGCATTCGAAAAATAAAAAATAGGCCACGAGATATTAGAAATTTTAGTGGTATATCAAAATTTGGTGTATATAGCTTTATTATTTCTAAATCTAAAATTCTTCAATTCAAACATTAAATTACCCCAATTACTTTTACTTTGAAAGCCTTTTTTGGGTATTTTGGAATCTTAAATTCATATTTCATAATTTTAAGCATATTTTAAATTTGTGATAATTTTTCAAGTTCAAAAAAATAACAAATTTGCCTCAGTTATGTATGCATCATAGAAAAAATAGCTTTTGAACCCGAAAAATTATCACAAATTTAGAATATACTTAAAAGTATGAAATATGAGTTTGGGATTCAAAAATAGCCAGAAAAAAGACATTCAAAAATTGAAATGAATATTTTGTCCTTAAATTGACGTAATACATAAAAAAATAATGGTTCATCTAGAAAAATTACAAAATTTAGAAATTTGTACAAGGGTATAAAATATGAATTTAAAAATAAAAAATTGACGAAAAATGTGTTTACATGTTGAAATTACAATTTTTCCAGAAGACTTTTGCACATTTTTTCTAAAAGCCAAATTTCACATTCGAAAAATAAAAAATAACCCACAAGATATTAGAAAATTTAGTGGTATATCAAAATTTAGTGCCTATAGCTTTATTATTTCTAAATCTAAAATTCTTCAATTCAAACATTGAATTACCTCAATTATTTTTACTTAAATCCTATAAATCTACCTAAACAGTAACCCAAAAAACCTTAAACCAAATACCCTAACCTTTTCTGCCAAAAAAAAAAAAAAAACAATGCATGAACAGTAAACACGACGCTTGAAAATTTTGAAAAAAAAATTCAGCGCTGTGTTTCTCAAACGCAGCGCCCCTAGATGCCCAAAAACCCCCTTGACACCCATAGCTGCCGAATTTTCTTTTTTCCTAACAAATTTACCTAGATCGACCCTCAAGCTATTTATTCTGGAAATGAGACTTAATAAGTGTCATTTTTACAAGTTCATGGCTCACATTGAAGAGGTTGAAAATTGACGGATGAAATTTAACCAGTAAAGTCAAAAATATGCTTTCATAACCAATGTCTTCTTGATTGAAAAATAAATGGTTACACCCTGATTTTTTAAAATTACACAATAATAGTAAACAGTTATATCATGTTTAACTTGCAGAAAATGAAAAGGGGACAAATTGTGGAGCTCCGAATCCATTTATTCCTTATTTTGTCTCTATAAAATTTAAAATCTCTCTTAAACCGGAAAAAAAAAAGTATAGAAAGTGTAAAGTTAACAAAGCAAACAATTCTAGAAAAAATTGATTTATTGCGTGATGTTTGATATAATCGGTATTTTAAAAATTCGCATATTTGTCTCGATCTCGACTTAATAAAAATTGTTGTAGGCTTAGGTCTAAGTCGAAAACTTTTTTTAAGCTAGCAAAGGAAGTGAAATTAAAGTAGACAACAATAATTTTGTTGAGCTCAATTCCGGGATTCCGCCAATTGAAAACCGAGTGAGAATGTGGTGGGCGCATGGACTTAAAAGCGAACTTATTATGATTGGTGCAATGTCAAGCGAAAAGGGGTTTGTTTGGGAGATGTATGGACGGTCTTAATTAAATGGGAGGGAGGATGTAGACAGTGTCTGCTTAGAGGTTTCCACTTGAGTCCAACAGTAGTATAACACGCGTTGGGTTGAAAAGAATGGTGGAAAACAACAAATTGGGCAAGAGAACAAATGAAAGAGGAACGGAGAAAAGAATGCAAATGGTTTCATTTCCATTTCATGTCGGACGAAATAGATATTTAGTCCAACCATAATATTTAGCCTTTTACACAATTGGCATAATATGTACCGTAAATCTTAGTAGCTGTAACCATGAGAAATTAGATTCATATCCTCACGAAAAGATTGAAATGACACAGGTTTTTAATTTGTCTTTTCTCCTTTTTTTTTTTTTTTGACAATTTGAAAAATTGAGAAAAGAATTCACAAACTCACCAAAATCATTTGTCTTTTCTCTTTTAAGAGTTGAAGTTATCAGCTAAAACAGTGTCGTTTGTACAAAAACTTTATGCAATTGAAACTGAATTACTCGGTCATGTTCTTTCTTGGTGTCTGTACCCTCCTGCCCTCGAAGTGGAAATCATATTGGGCATTTTGAAATTTATTTTGTAACAAGACTCTTACCTCCCACCCATCGTTAATCAATCTTTCCAACCTTTACTTCTTTATTTATTTTGTTGTGAAAGTAAGTACATGACGTAACTGTTTGGGCCTTGAGTCATATTCCTTAGTTTCTCAGAGTTTCTCAGCACTGCGTCAATAATAACAGGTTGTCTACTTGTTTTCCTCGAGATTAAGACTCGAGGAATCATGACATTGACGACGCCTTAATCAAACAAATTACCAGAGTCATTTTCTGATCAAACACGCAACGTGAAAAATATAGTGATATTTGGGTTATGGGATTGCACATTTTCTGGTCGATGATACTTCGTTACCAACCCATAAAATTTTCATTGCAATTTGGCCTAGATTTTTTCAGGCTGACAAAGACCAGCAGGCAGCGCGGGCCCTCATGGCATGTTGCATTGCATTTCCTCACATTCAGACACATCAGAAGCCTGAGATCTAAGCCACTTCGCTGCCATTTGAAATCTACTTTGGTGTGCAAGATTTTTATACAAGGCAGATATCAAATCGGATGCTTCTCAGTAGCTCACCTGCAAAAAGACAGCCGCCAATACCAAATTGTATTAGGCAAACCAAACATGGGTATCTTAAAAGAACATGGAATCTAAAACTCTTTCGCACCTGCACCAATAATTGCAGATGGCACCAAGTAATAACCATCAATATATTTAAATGATACACCTTTTAGCACCTGCACCATAATCATGGTGCCATTTGATATTCATCAAAAATAACTTAATTGGTACAAGATGCGTTATTCTCTCCAAATCTCCTCATTGAAATAAAGTAAAAGGCAGTCTCCTAGAATGGGCCACTGCCAACCAATTTAGGTCATCAATAATCACCTAAGCCAACACGGTAAGATCAAAACCATTAAACATAATACTAATGAAACATTCCAAGCATAACAGGAATAGCATAATCCGATTTTTATTTCAACAATCTAGAGGAAACTTTGTTTTAAAGCTGAAAGAAAAAGAATTAAATTCTCATTCTCAACAACCTAGAACAAACTGGACAGACCTCTCAATCAGACTTCCAGTTAGTATTTACCATAGGCAATAACAAATTTCAATTTCTATTGCCAGCTGCTCTGCTACTCAGTCATCTCTTTTCATAGATAAACATATTTAACTGTCAACCTTAAAGAAGGCAGTACCAACAAGTTGAAGGGGAGAAATGGAAGGATACAAGGAGGGGGTCAGCCCAAACCCAGAGTGAGCCATAAATATGTAAATTACCACTCCAATAACGTACATAAAATTTGAACTTATGCTACTGTTTTGACTGATTTATACTTCATTGATAATGGATCCATATTTCTGTAGATTAAATCAATCGTTATCCAAACAAAGACATCGTGTTTGGTACACCATCTGTATCTCCCACGCCATGCAAAAGGCAAGAAGGCTGGTGTCTTGAATACTAGATTAAGTTTTGGCAGAACCAGATCCAGGAATAACGAAAGAAGCCATGAAAATCAAATGTAAATCGCCAATTCACATGGAGCATTGAGAGCACAACCAACATTTCACTGGATGTGTAAGCCTTTGCTAAATTACACAGAATCAAACGACTCAACATCAATTTGTACTAGCACCCTAATCCCTTCTTCTTTTTCCCAGCCCCTCTGAGCAAACTCCAATCGCACTTAACAAAATGGCAATGGGACAGACCCTTGCTACCTATATTTATCCCTGTACCATCCTATTGCTACTGGTTACCACCAATGGGTAAGTACCTCGCCTGCCCTAACCATTCAAAGTAGATCCTAGTAATACAATTTTACCCCTTGACAAAGAGTACAAGTTTCTCTCTGAAGTCAATCATGAGCAAAAAATTACTTGGTAATATGGAAGCTCAATCAAGTAAATATTCAGGCTACATAAACACATCAAAAGTCTAAAATAGAAAAGCTAAAATTAAATAGACATTAGAATAAATTCTAAGATAAACAAGGAAGGGGGAGCAAAAAAACAATACCTGATAATTTCACATTGATGGTAGTATAGTAGATAATCAGACATCACCTGAGTGGAGTCGAGATTTGGCAGCATGAGACCACCAGGCCATACATAGGTTTCAGATTAGAACAACTGAAATAAAGACTGGCTTAAGTGTACGAGGTAGAGAGATCGGTGGGGAAACAATTCCAATAAGAGAAGGAAAAACAGTCATAAAAAGTAGGCAGTTTTACGAGTAGGCGATTCAAGGGAAAACCTATGCCCCGTTTTTATTTCTCTCCTCCTGTCTGAATATGCATTACTGAACTCTTACAAAGTAATTCGATAGAAAATTAGACTAAAATCACAAAGAAGCCATCCTCAGCAACGATTAACATAGCAAAGTGCCCTCTGCCTTTTCATTTTGGAACAAGGGAAATGTCCAAAACATGCATCCCAGTAATGTCATGCATACAATGTATGGCTGGGATGGTAGCACTTAGTTTCCTAGATTAAGGACCTCGGTTCAAGTCTTTGGATTGCAGAGGTTAGGCAGGCCATACCCAATAATCTGACATGAACCAGAAGTTACTTCCTTGCGTATACACAAAGTCCCACCCAACATTAACAGGAACTCACCATCAATCTAAAATAGAGTTTCCATACCAGCTCTTTTAGTTCCTTTTTCCTCTGATTTACAGAAACTTTTCCAGCCAGAAAAGAAGTTAGTTATCCACTTCAAAAGATGCTAAGTAAAGTCTGAAAGAATGAAACTAAAATGCAGAGTTAGTAACATTGTGGGAGCAAAATTTTACAAAAAATTATCACAAACGGTATGGAGACTGATAGTAATCGATAAGGTAGACATGCGAACCATAATTTTAAGAATTGTCGTAGAATTTTTCTCCTTGTTGCATCATTTGATTACAACAATGACCATCTACAATCTTTTCGCGGTTATTCCTAACTTCTACAAATATACACAAGTAAGACAACAAATGCTTACTAAATCATTTTCTAAATCGAGACCTGTTGTTTGGTCTACCATCATTTTTCCCATCCCACACACACGACCAGAAGAAAAGAGACATCCAGAAGAGAACAGCAAAGAAGATCCGCACAGCATCTTGAGCTCTAGAGAAACTTGACATGACACCTATTCCAGAAATAACAAGAGTAAGCACTCAAATTAGACTAACATTTTCAAGGTTCCAAAGCATTCTCAATCAGGGTTCATCAAGATCCCCTTATCTTCACAAACATCTTCCAGTAAATAAGTTTTAGCAAGGCAAACCAGAACAGTGGAAAACCAATGTTCGTAACAGTACATATAGCACAATTAGACAATATAATAACTGCTTATAAACACCATACCATCCTCTCTACTATGCATTTCAAAAATCACATAGCGTTCGGCTTTGTTTGGTATTCTATTAGAACCGAATTGGAATTATATCCTACTGTAAAGTAGCTCCATTTCCAATTCCAACCTAATTCTTATTCCGTTAGAGATTCCCAAAGAAGGTCTCTTTTTTTTTTTTTTTTTGATAATTAAGAATTCTCTATCGAAGGGGTGGCCACAAAATTGTGAATACAATTATGAGTTTCTTTTTTGTTCTGATACAATATTTAAAAATGGGAATTATTTTCCACCAATCATATAATACGAATTGGCTGTGGGAAATAATACGAATAATTTCCTACAACCAACTCGTGTTAAAAAAAATCAGCCCTTTCAATATTTTCCACGCACATTCAACTTAATAGTCCCCCCAAGCTAAATATATTCCTTCATGTTTCTTCTGAATAAAATCTTGATAATCAGATACTGTTTCTTCCTATTCAGATAAGCATAATCTGTTATCTTTTTCTTTTTCTTTTTTTTCCCTGTTCTGTGAGTAGGTAAAAAAAGCTCACTCAAGATTCCAATTTAGTCCAATCAACCATTAGTTCTAGTTAATTAACAATCGGATTAATAGCCAGTAATTACCTGAGGAAGGAGGTGGTTTTTCTCCAGGAGGAGGATCCAGCTTTGGTGGAGACGGTGGACCAGTACTAGTGGCCCGGCAGCGGCGGCAGGACCATCTACTGGGATTGGGGGCGGTCAGGAGAGATGAACGGTGGAGATGAGGTATAGAAGAGCGGGCTCGAATATTATTACTGGTGAAATCTTGATCATGAGTGTAGAAGGAGGCTAAGGACGTTAAAAGAGGAGGAGGGAACGAGGAGACATTTGAGGAAAGCCGGCGGCGGAGGTTGTGGTGGTGGTGCGCGGTGGCGGGAGGAAGACAAGTGCCCATTGTTGTTTGGGGAAAGTTCGAAAAGTTTCTGTAGGCAATTTTTTTATGATTGGATATTTATAGCAAACCAAACAGGGTAGAAATAGAAATTAGAAATAAAGGGTAATCGTAATTTCTTTAAAATAAAAAGAAATGATAAATGAAATAATGAAAATAATCTCAAGGCGTTTTCTTTTGCATAATTTTAATTAGTATATTGGACAAATGATTTTAAATAATGCTACCAGTATCATCTTTTCACTAATTCTTACAAAATGTTAAATGATTGTGTTCTTTAAGAGTAGCTTTATATATTATTGCAACTCCATCACAATTTCTTTTTCCTTTTTTCTTTAACCTTCCTACTAATAATTAATATAATAAATTTGTCAAAAGTTAATGTGATGAAGTTATCAATCTCGATTATTGAAATTCTGTGTAGGCAAATGGTTAATAAAATTATTAAAAATCATTGAAATTCTTTGTGGTCAAATGGTTAATAAAATTATTAAAAATCACTTTTGTTCACTCCCAATCTCCCACAACTAGAAAAGTTTCATTGTATTAGACTCTGGAGTTGACTCAATAAATAGATTCATTTTTTCCCAGCTTACAGCTTGAATGCATTGGCTACAGTATCTCAAGCACAAGTCTTGAAAGTTACACATGTATTTGATGGTCAGTTACACACACTTATACTTTCATTTTATTGTATTTGTTTTAATATGAAGTAGTATTTAATTTGGTTCTATTAAACTGGTAATTATGTGTGACTAATGGGCCAAGATATCCAGACAAATTTTGATTTTGATTTCCCAATAACGACACAAAGAGACAAGGAAATCAGCGCCGGTGACTGAAGGCGGAGGAAGAAATGGATGTCAGGTCAGGACATGTTAGTGTACATTTTTTGACTTTGGACATTTTGCTTCAATTATCAACGTTTCCACATGCAAATATGTCTTCTTGCTGCAGCAAGGGAATATATTGCAGTGGTCTTCTTTTGACTCTACGGACTCCTCAGACTATCCCTGTTTCCTAGTAGTGCAAGTTCTCTCAAGAATCAAGATGCCAGCAGGCAGCAACTCTACAACAAATTGTGGACTATTTGTTGAGCTTTGATCAAATTATGCTGCATTCTCCCCCAATTACCCACCAATATATAAAGGTACAAAGGCAAGGCTTAGGAGCCTTGACTGTTAGGTTCCAGTCGTCTTGAATAATTTAGTGTCCTGGGACTTGTGATAACTTTTGCAACTGAGATTATTAGTACATTTAAAAAGGTTACTGCATATTTTAGCGCGTTAAAAAATGTCAATTACTTAAACAACTAGTGAGAGTTATGTGACATTTGGAAGAATACCAAAAGCCAAAATAAGTTGCTTGATTTCAAGTTTTAACTGGTTTACCTCACATAGCGAGTAAAGGCTAGAATGAAAAGACCAACATTAGTACAAAAAGGCTTTTCAATTCTTATGCATTTTGTCTTCTTCCATGACATGCGTGCCCTTCAACAGTACAATATGTTGTCACTTTATTTGGTTTCTCCGTGTGATCATTCTGTTCTGTTGTATGGATGTGACAACCCTATGAATGCGTGGTTTTATTTGTGATATTTGGACAATCTTCTTTTAGATTTTCAGACCATATCGCAGAGAAAAAAGTGTTAGTCTTGGAGAGACGTCCTTTCATGCAAAAAAGGTGTAACTGCTAAATTCTCTCCTCCCCCACCAAAGTAAGATGAACAGGAATGAATAAAAAAGGAGATGATTAGTGTAAATGCAAGTGCTCGATTGCTAAATGCTTGCATGTGTCTAGTTAAGCATAAAAGCATAGTACATTATTAGAGGCCATTATATATATTGAAGAGTACTACATGTTAGGGGATTAATTACATAATTATGGTAATACTGCAATCTTAAAAGATTGCTTAATCTGATAAATACTCTATCATGATCAGAAAGACACGATTCTTCAAGGTTGAAAGAGCTTATTTCCACACCTGCATCTCCATGAAAGAAGATAATACGTATCATCTTCTCTGCGAGCTGGTTTCCTAAAGCCCTTCTCTTGGTGGTGGGGTGGTATAACTAAAATAGCCTTGCAAGGTTGACAACTCATGCATTTGTTCACACAACCTGGTGGCCTTGATCCCAATACCATTTTTCTTTGCTGCACATTCTGGTGATCACTATTGCTCGTGGACGTTAATCCCACTGCATTTGAACCACAAAAAATAAAATAAAATAAAATAAAATAAAAAAATAAAATTGTTAAAGTATTCAACCATGAAATACCCACCATAATAAGGTTGTTAACTTTTTACCTGATTGGGAAGGCTGGAATTCGAATGATAATATGAGGATGAGCGAGAGTGCAAGCTTTAGACTAATTTGGTGGTTTCTTGATGGAGTCATCAGTGTTGAGACGACAAGTAAGATGATAGAAGCACTACTAAGCATAATATTGATCATAGTTTCGTAAGAGTGATATGAATCAGTGGAACAAAAGGATGTTAAGAAAAAGATTGTCCCAAGATCTGAGAGGAATTATGGGCGTTTGACAAGGGTGAAAAATGTGGAGAAGAAATGTTTTAGAGAAAAAGTTAAGTCCTGTTTCGAAATCCTACGATACAAATCTTGAAGACTGAACTGAAATCAACATGGGCTTCTTGATTTACCAATTATATCATTAAATGATGTCTCAGGGAGGGGTTGAAAGGAAATTTTTAACTGTATTTTCCTTCTTTTGGGGAATGTTGCAATGACTTTGGAATCTGTTGAAGGTCCAAACTCCGAATAGAGTAAACAAAAGCACTGCGATTCCCATGGTGCCCCAAAGATCATACAACAGACAATATAATTGACAGCTGACAAGTCACTTTTTTTTTTTTTTTTTGGTACAACCTTTTTAAATTCTTGTCTTTACCACGCAAAAGAATTTTCTAATTCTTGATTTTTCTGCGCCCATTCCTATTAAATTAGAAAATATTACACGTAATTTTTAAGTTTGATTTGTTTGGCCTACAATTTATATGGAGTTCATTGCCTAATGTGAATGATTGATTGGCATCATGGAAGTATCAAAACAGTGCCTACACCTATACAAATGTGCACATATGGTCAAATTTTGATCTTGTTTCACAAAAATTCGGATGAGAAAAACAGAAAAGGAATAGGGAAATTAAGCTACATCCACAAAATAGAAAAAGAAAACAAAAATTTAACAGAGAAAACTTATACATGCCACTTCACTCCTCTTGTTACTCTATCTCCAATAAGTAATTAGCGACTAATGTAAATCATGTATAAATAAAGAACACAGTCTGCGTACGTTGGAATTGAAACATACGAGAATGGTAGAAAATTTCAGTATATTATCTGTCATGTGGATTGAGTCATTGACAGCCCGATCTTTTAGACAAGCGAGTCAATTCCAAGGTTCAAATTGCTGGAATCGTGGTCAACTCTAATATAGTAGAAGAATCTCTGAGACAAGTTCTACCTCTACTTGGAAAAGTATACAATACATCATGTGCATTGTCACGTGATATACTAGAACCAATAATTTATCACCATGTGGTAATGGTGGGTCATACCTTGTATTATTTGACGATGTGTGATTGGTTCTAGTACACCACGTGGCGCGCGTGGTGCATGCAATACTCACTCCCTCTACTTACAAGTTTACTGTTTCTTGACTTCAAATCTCGAGGAGCTTTTTCCTCAAATTTTACAGGAAAACAATAATTTAAAGATTAATTATCTTCTTCTTTTTCTTTTTTTAGCTATGGAGATTAATTATTCTTCCAGAGGAATAATAATCCTACTAGCATGATGCAAGTAATTCAGTTCTCCTACTCATATTTTTAATTGCCAAGCTTCACTGTATGTTCAGATGTACATTTATCATTATTAAAAACTTGATCCTTGGTATCAATGCAACTAATTTACAATCGACACTACTTTGTTTTCTTTTTCTAGGAATGGCGAACTCATAGGAATATTTCCACTTGAGAACAATAAACGATGACACTTAATCACTTGATCCATAAACACTACCTTCCAGACAAGTACACGAACAAAAAGGTTCTATTTCCATATCAATTAGCTTCTGAAACAAGTAGTAGTCCGTACGTTACAGAAATCAGAGACCTCGCCTTTCACGAATAAATTGACCAATACCTGTTAAATCCTGCTTAAAACGTCATGTCCTTCCAGGTTCTTAGCTCAGCTTTTCCGATTTCGGATGAGACAAACGCTCTTCAACCAGCACCATAGCCCTTGTGCCCATCCTCTTCATTTGGAAAATTTGCCTCTCTTTTGAATTCCAATTCCAATAGGAACAACAGCGAGATTTAAGGGTTGAGATAGAATAATCTTTTGTATCAAACCTGATGTTCGTGGAATCTGGACTCAATCTACAAGTTACAATTAAAATTTTTCACATTATATAATAATGCTCGGCGAGACTCCTGTAGTTGAATTTTAAAATTTTTACAAAAATAATTTTCGTATACACTCAAAATGTATAACATGATACACACATTAACAGGCTGTTACACATCCTCTCTCTTTTTTTTTTTTTTTGGAGGATTACATGCATCCTCTTTATACTTTAAAAATGAACCGAACTTCTTGGAACAGCCGAATTAACATGTGTTATATAGTATTGCTTGTAATAATGCTTTCTAGCCTATTGACGAACTAAAGAAAGGCTTAGGGTCTTCTGTTACATATTTTGCTGTTACACTTGTGTTACACTACCTAAGTGATTGACAAGTGTCCACCCACTAACCCTATCTCCAAACACAGGTACACTTGTCAATCACGAAGGTGGTGTAACACAAGTGTAACATTAAATTGTGTAACAGAAGACCCAAAGCCCTAAAGATAAGAGGACCAGGACAGACCCGGGAAAGGATCGAGTTCCGAGTGTTCAGCGCATCAGGCCCTTAACAGTTCACCCAATGGGCCTACCCACCAGACCGTAAACAACATCATTGATGTTGGGAGGCTACAAGGCCCGAATACATTGCTACCTTCAGCTTAATGTTCGGTCTTCATATAAAACGTTCAGAGAAGTTCAGCTACAGAGGCTAGGATTTCTGAAGCATACATAAGATCCTACTTCCATTAACCAACCAACCAAAAAAGGGGCGAAAGCTTCTAACCACATCGCCAAAACAACATCATCCATTGATTATACAGGACTTCCACACAACTAAAGTGTCTTCTGTAGATCTAATCAAGACAGATAATAATTATTTGTCCCACAAAGACACAAACAAACACCAAAATCATAAGCCCAACCCACCAAACTCATAACATAAGGCCCAATCTTATTGGACAGAGATTTCTCTAGCATTTTTCTTGGTGCTTTCAATCCTTGGTATGGTAACAGTGAGAACACCGTCTTTCAACTCTGCTCTGATTTCATCAACTTTTGCATCATCAGGCAGCAAAACACTAGTATTATAGTAACCAAAGAAGGTTGCCCATTGTTCATCATCATCATCAGATTCATCTTCCTTGTGTTCACCCTGTATTGTAAGAACTCCATCATCAACCGTAACCTTCACATCATCCTTGGTAAGCCCCGGAACGGGGACCCGTAGTTTGTAGCTGTCGTGTTGCTCTTTAAATTTGCCCAAAAGTCGTGAAGGTGAAAGATTCCCAAGCAGCCTGTTAATGTTCTCCGATGCTTGTACCAGAGCGTTTCCAAGTCCTGAGGGAAAGGATTCTGCATAAAGATGTACTCAACCACTGAGCAGTCTACAAGTTGAGGTAAACCTTTTAAATTTTTTGTAAAAACGTATAATTGTGTTACATAAGTTTCACGTGGAACTTCTAAAAATCTTGCTTGATGTAATCACAAACAAGACTCGAATATAAATTAACAAAACTACTAAGAGAAGAGAGAAATGTTACCCCAAAGAGGAGGAGGGAAGTCATCTTCATCCCTCCTCCAAAGGCTTCTCCGTCTCTTCCTCCTCGGAAAAAGCTTGGATTTCTTGCCACCCTGGGAAACAGCTACCTCTTGCCCTGCCGAGTTTTCTTCACCAGCGGCTGATGATATCCTTCTAAGAAGTTCAGAACCCCATCTCTGCCTCTGAACAGAGTTGAGGGTTCTTTCGTAGACAGCTCGATGAGATAGTAAAGAAGATGAGGGAGAAGCTACCCTCTGCTGCAAATTTTTTAAAACCAAACGAGCCAAAGCCATAACGCATCTGAAGTCCTATAGCTCTAAGCTCATAAACAGACAAGCGCTGTTTGTAGTTTTATCTTATGTGGTGGTTGCAATAAAGACAGCACTTATGGGGAATTTAAAGACGTGAGGATTTTACTGGAGCTCACTGTTATGGATGTCTCTGAGAGCTTCTAGGCAGAAGGTGACACTTCAGAAATGTTGTATACATTATACTAGTGTCGCTTGCTCAAAAGTACTAGCACGAGAAGTTTCTTGCAGTTTCCTTCGCAAAGAAATGCAAGTGTTCGAGAGGCTCCAAGCCAAGCTTCTTTGCCTTTTTGGCATAAAACGAGATTTTTATTACGCTTTAAACTAGTGAGCGTCCATATCTGCTTAACCGAGTACAATTTATCCGCGAGAGAGAATTTTGGCTCTCTTGAGCTATCCATTGTCAGCAAACGTGTCAGTCCAGCAGTCGAATTGCTTGGGAATAGAAGGTGAAGTGAAGCAATTTGCCAAGATAAAATCCATGAAAATGTAAAATAATGGAAGCTTAAGTAACAAAAGAATTTTAAAGGCAAACACTTGTAATCAACTTATAGACGCTCAATTTCATATCAAGGAATTAATAGAAAAAGTCGAAAATAGAAGGTCAATTTGCAATGTACAGACAAGACCAGTAACAACGGGAGTTCTATTAATCAACATTCTCCCGAATACAAGAGCATACCCAACTATGCCTGGGCAAATAGGCCACAAATACTAAAAAGTACGCAGTTAGATTTACAACACTCTTCCATCAATTAGATTTACAATGCATCTCCATCAATTCTCGTAGAAAAATTAATTTCAAGGAAGCCAAAATGTCCTAGAATATAAGAGCTCATTAAGAATTCTGACTTTTACTAAATCAGTCATACATTCCTTCCTGCTCCCATATGTCCACCAGAAAATCCACCATTTCCTATTAGTTTGACATGTGACAGCTAAAGTCAGAAGAGAAAATTTGTTTAAAAAGGCAATAAACAAATTAAATTCCCGCTAAATTACAAGCAGAGACTTACAGCAAGAGGAACAGGCTTTGGAAATGGCTTGTTGCTTCCCAGCAAACTATCATAAGTTGCATTCCAACTGCAAAGCCAAAACTTTTTAGCGATGCAGAGACACAAAGTGCTGAGAAAAATACAAAAGAAAATTTATGAATGGCCAACCTTTATTTCTGCAAAGAGAAAGCCATACAAACCAATTGTAATTCTTAAAAGATTTCAGAAACAAAACCGTTCAAGGCAACCGCATAGTTTTCTCCAGTTTCAGATTCTCATTAACTATTACCCATTGAAAAAAAGTTCACTTCACGTACAACTATCTTTTTGTCTAAATTGAACTCATCCAATCTGTGACATATTGTACACATTCACAGGAATTATATTGCAAATCTATAGATATGTTCACTCTTTAAATAGAGTATGTCACGACATGTGAACAAAGAGAACATATAATTCAATTAAATGCTGCTTCAAATTAAAAAAAAAAATGTTTCTGTATAACGTTTTAATATGACGCCACCAAATTAATGAATTACTTCTTCCTAGTCAAGAGGATAGTTTGGTAAAGACAATGATAGTTGCAAAATGCCTAAAATGTGTTACCAAACATGCATGCTAGAAAAGGATTATATACAGTGTCTCTGACTATTTTATATTTCATAGCCTCCTGCAACCCTGCATCAGACCAAACACCCGCATTCCTGCTAGGATGACCGAAAAATAAGAAAAAAGAACAAAAACAAGAAGCACTTGCAACCCAAGGACAGGCAAAACATCAACCTAGAGAAAGATTAAGAGAAATAGATTTTCATTCGACATATGTAAGCATGTATTGAAACCATAGGCACAACCACAATACATATAGCTGCTTTATTGTACCAAATTCAACAGAATCAATGATGCCTTGACAACAATATCTACATTCTATTGCCTTAGTAAGTTGAACTCTGTGTAATGTGTTAAGTTGCTTTCTCATTTCACTCCATCAAATAGAAAACCCAAAACCCTCCATTAAACCGTTAGAACAAAGACTAGAACCCAACCTTTAGATGATATAGAAATAATAGGATATTACCATAACTTTGGCTCACGCAACTGCTGCGCCTGGTTCATGGGCCTTCTGTTGCCTATCCACTGCTGTCTAGTTTGATTCCAAAGAAGAAGACCTATAATAAGGACTTCCACTTGTAAGATAACTACCAACTAGGAGACATGCACGGTGGCAAAAGAGGAGTTAAGGCTATAATAGTTGGGAAACAAAAACGTGACACCTTAAAAACAGAATAAAATCTCAAAACACAATAGTTGTCCATCCAGCATATCAAACATCATCAGGCATCACAAAAAAAAAAAGGGGGATTTGGGTAAGGATAAAAGGAGTCAGGAAAATAAGAATTAAAAAGTCACTAAAAAAAAAAAATCCCAAAAGCTTGTTATCACCTCCTGTGATAAAAGTAAAATTAAAAGCAGTAAAGGCTAAAACAATTGGTAACACTTCAAGGAGAAAAGATAACTCACCATGATTTATAAATTCAGTAGGTGCATTTGAACTTCCATCAACATGAGTATCATGAGTTAAAGTACTAACTGATGAGACACTTTCCTGTGACTGAACAGTGCTGATGTCCATGTCACAGTTACTGGTTGTCCAAAAACTCCCAGATATGCTATATTTTGATCCTTTTAAAGGTATATAAGGTTGAGGTTTCTGCCGTTTTAGAGGCTCATCAACTTTTGAATCTAGTTCTAGCTTTGTAGCACTTCCAAGACAACTACTGCTCTGAAACAAACGACACCCATAGTTTCTGTAAGTAAACGTTTATTCTCAATGTAAAATTGTTCAAAATCATGTTAAAAAATAAAAAATAAAAACTTAGAGAGACTCAAAAATAGCATTCAAGCAAGAGAAATTTAAAAAATTTTGGCTTCCTTTTACAAATATATGTGTGTGTATATACATATATAGACACACACAGAGACAGAGATGTCTGTATGTGTGTGTAACAATACATATAATGTAAGGCACATAAATGTAGTCACTGAAAACCAAACACATCACTAGGATGTTCCTGTTTAGGTCGACAACAATGAATTATCTTACAATGCTTCCTATCATAAACCTCAATAATCCATGATAGCATCCGTCAAATGTTGCAACCACAAAGTGACCAAGGAGCATGCGAGGCAAACATTTTTTAAATTTCCGCACCAAGGTTTAAAGCACCAACAAGCAAATTTCAAGTTGAATTTGGAGACAATTCACCACCCATAATTTTAAGTGGAAAAAACATAAAACTAAAAAAATATAGAAAAGGAAATCTCCGGAATTCACAATTTCCTGAACGAAAAACCTGTAATAAAACAATCAAAACTTGAACAGGCATAACTAACAGCTCAGAGCTTTGTCAATTACAATAGCCACATTAATCAAAGCCTTTTTCCCCTTTCCAACAATCATAAAAAATCAAAATAAAAATTATATAAACACAACTTCAAGAGAAGAGGGGAATCGGAAAAATTACCCCATGCAGGCAATAATATGGAAGATCCAAGCCACAATTGATCCAAAACGCAGCAATTTCCCCACCATAAACATCGATTCCTCTTGGAATAAACAAGTTTCTTTTATATCACATCGCCGCCCTACGTATATAATTCCCGATCATAAATATTATCATTATACAGCACAAATATCAATAATCATCAAATAAACATATGGAAGAAAGCGGGGAACCTGATGGAGAGGATAATTGCAAAAGCGTCAGAAAATTTTGCAAAAATCTCTCAGGTGGTGGTGCGAAGTATTGGTTTCCTTTCCCCGAAACCGATCCGGCTCCTATTTGATGAATTGATCAAAAATGAAAATGATGATCACAAAGGACACCCAATCTCTCGCCTTTACCCTTTTTACGCTTCTTCTTTTACATACCGTCAGGCGTTGTTGGGGTTGGCTCTTTTTTTTTATTTTTATTTTTTTTCAAAAGGGGAAATTCTAATTTCTAACGTACGACCATTTTTTTTAGAGTACGTACGACCATTACTCCAGTTTTTGAATTATCCAGTGTCAGGTACATTTGGTTCAAATTTCTCGGCCACTGTTACTATTAGTATAATTAATCATATTATAAGTATGAATTTTAATGATTCTGTTAACATGTTTGATTTAATAATGAAATAAGTATTATTATAAAAATACTTGTTTGGTTTACCGGAATAACTTTCAAGTACATTTTAAAATTTTTAAATATTTATTTATGATATACATATTTTTTAATTTTTAATTTTGTATCTTTTTAATTAAAATTAAAAAAAATCTTTAATTTTAAATATAAGCCATGCTATAATTTGAGTTTTATGCAAATAATAACATTTTAAAAAGTCATTTTTATTGTATTAACAGATAGTATTATATATATTTTATTTTCAATTCAATTTTTTTATAAAAAAATGAATTAAAAAAATTTATTAAAATGAATTTTTATAAAAAATTTATAAAGTACTAATAAAAAAATTCAAAATCAAAAGACAAAATAGAGAGAGAAGGAGAGAGAGAGAGATGAGATTGGTATATCGCAGGTGGATAACTCAAAAATATGTGTTTTTTTGGTGGGTGTGTTTTTGCCCTTAATCATAAGGGTTAATGGGTTTGATAGAATAGTATTTTAAAGAGAATCATGAACACCTCAATTAATCACTACCATTTCCAGTGAATAATAACGATAGTTATTTAACAAACATCAACAATAAGTGTCATTACTTATGGTACTCATCCCTTTCTTGATTTCCCTAAACCAAACATCCCCTTATCGTTATTGGGTGGTATAAATTGTAAATGCAATCTGCATCTTATCTTAATTTACAATATATGTCTTGCGGTATATATTATAAGTGCAGTCATACCTCTTGTTATGCATATTGTGATCTATTGTGTCTTTTCTTTTTATATGTAGTGTAATAACTAATCACTATTATTCATTGAATTTCTTCCTTGAAAAAAAGAAAAAGAAAAGAGGAAACAAAATACATGGGTGTAAACTTCTCTAATACAAAACACTAATTTTTATAAGAAAGTATATAAAGATGTTTATGTGTTTTTATTTCAAACTTCTCCAGTACAAAACTAATTTTTATAAGAAAGTGTAAAAGAAGGTGACACGGGAGTTCATGTAAAAATTCTCCAGGCCGAGGATATAGATAAATATCCTTGACATAAAATAAAATTTGATTATATTTTTACCATAGAGTCCTTTCTAAATTTTCTTTAATTGCAGTGGACTGTCTCTAGCTACTACTGCAAAGATGATAGAAAACAAAAAATTGTGATTAAACAGTAAATCTAATCAAGTAAAAGATATCCGGTGATAACATTGAGAATGGATGTCTTATAGTAGTTAAACATTCAAGGAGGATTATTGTAATATGTTTTGTTACATGCTTTTCTTAGTATCTAAGATTAATTAAAGTCAAATTAATCCTCACTTTTGGATAAAAGAAACTTTGAAATTTTTACATAATGGTAAAGGCGTGAAGAGGGTTTATATCCACAGAGAGTGCGGATATACTATTTGGCACCCAAATCAAATAATGAGAAAAAGAAATTAACAAGAAAAAGACAAGAAATTAACAAAGAGAGATGGCAAAGAATTTTTTTGTTTTTTTATAACTTTTTAAACGGTGCGGAAGACAAAATGATTTCTTCTTCTCAAGGCGGTGCGGTTTCGATGTAAAATAATAGAACAGATGCTTGAAGGCAAGAAAGTCTATGGCGCTCTTGGATGTGTCCAAATAAGAACCGAGACTTTTACACTACGCATCAATTATTGCACTAACATGTCATTTTAACAACGTATGTGACAATGTATTGGTTCTTATGTTCATACTTTGTTGGTTCAATTTGCACGTTGTAGGCTAGATTTTTCGATGGAAAGTACAAGAAACGAATCAGTTGCTGTTGGAAAGGAAAGATTCCCACTAGAAAAGAAGTTCTTTTGCATTTTGACTTAAAAGAAAAACGATTGGAAACCCATGGTTGAGGAAGATTCTAAATGAATTAAAAAGGATAGGTTGATAAAGAATCCGTTTTGAATTCAAGAAGTTGCTTTGACCAAAATTATTCATCCCTATCCTAAAATCCAAGCATAATGACAGGATTGTAAAGTACAACAACACATAATGAGCCCATTATTTCGGAATCAAGTCCGAAGGGCCAAAAAGTGCGGGCATAAATAAGAAAGTTATGGATTGATGCATTCAGACATGGTCTTGAATAGATGAGTTCAACAAAGCGAGAGAGACATAAACAGAGCACCAGAGAATATATATATATGTATATATATATATATTTGAAAACCTGATGTCGTAACATTTTAAAAAATATCCTAAAAAGAACTATACAAAGAAAGTAGAAATTTGATGTTACATACAAAGAAAGTACAAAATATTTGTATCCATTTATTTATTTTAGATTATATGTGACATAGATATCCAGACAGATAGGAGTAGAACATAAACTAAATAATAGAAACATTAGTAACGATAAAGTTAAGAATCCATCAAAGAGAAATTTGTCCTGTATTGAATTATGAAGGCCATGAGAATTGGCTTTTGCATAAAAAGTTGTTGATTTGGTCAGAGAAACAAGACATTCTACGGCATGCATCACAAACTAGGCCGCACATTCAATTCCATAAAAGGCAGAAAATTGTTAATTTGTTAAACCAAATTTAGAGTTTTCCGTTGAGAAACAAACTATTGAGTACTAGTGCTGGTCCCTTTCTTCTACAACCTAATTGATACCTAGCAAAGATCAATGGTGGTATATGTTGGGACCTCTCAGTTTTCAAAATAATAAACATACTTAATGCAACAAATAATAATATAAACTAGAAATTCATATGGTTTCTTAATCTTTGCAATTGGGCCTAGGTTATTTCTTGTCTGTAAGTCGTATGTAGAGATGGTCAAATTGAACTCATAAATGAAGCGATGAGCACAGGTCTTTCTTTCATAGCACCATATCATTCCAAGTTCATGGTCAGTACACCATTATCTTTAGATTATTAATTATTTAATTACATTATTACAAAAATTATTTAATTACGTTTATTATGATAATTTTGTTAAGGAAAAAAGTCAAAAATTAAACTGGCAAAACTGGGAATTTGCACAGAGTAGATTGTAAAACGGCCTAAAGGCAATTAATTAAACACCAAAAGAGAAGAAAACAACTTTCTTGCTGAAGCTGAAGGGTAAAATAGCTGGCTGAGAAGTTAAACCCTCAAATATAGACAGCAATATTCTTAAAAATGAAAAGAGAAAACAAGAAATACGTAATTTGCAAGGAAAATTACTCCATAAAAACAAAAAATTTTACATCAGAAGCTAGGTAGCTAGAATCAGAAAAATTGGTGGCTTTCTATTTCATGCATTAGGAGCCACTAATTGCAAAATCCATAAATTCTTTAAAAAAAAAAAAAGAATATATACAAACATTCGTTGAGGGAAACACCAAAATTTCTTCCCCCTTGGAGCTTGATGATATTTTGTCAATTTTACATCCAAAATCAAGAAAATTAAACCGCTACAATATCAAGGCATCATTTAGTACGAATATTCCATCCTCTGCAACCGATCCCTTAGAATTCCACTGTACAAAGCCGCCCGATTTGCTGGCATTCCGCAAGAATTGGTCTGAATTCTGGTTGACGACGTCGTTGCCTTCCTATGCTCTCTTCTGTACTCTTCCCCATTCCCTCTTGGCTCCTTCACATCCGCAGCAAATTGAACTCTTTTCTTCTTCTTTTTCTTCTCCCCTTTCTTCCCGCCTAATTTTTGCACAAAACCCATAAATTAAAATCACAAAAATTGAAATTCCCTCTAAGGAAAAAAAAAAACAGAGCAGAACAGGAAAATTCAAGAAACACGTACCTGAAGCTAAGCAAGATCTTAAATATTGCCTTTCTGGTTCAGATTCTTGATTTTGGGCCATCTGGGACGATGGAAAGTACTTCTCCCGGCAAAGATCAAGAAGGATTATGGTGCCAACAGAAACAGCCATTGCTGTTGCAAACACCAGACCTTGTGCAATAGAAGACATGATTGTGGTTGAATTGTGTAAGCAAAGGATTTATAATTTTTTTTTTAATGCAAAAGAACAAATGGGTTGCTGAGTAGTGATTTTAGAGTTTTTGGTTGGGTGGGGGCTTGGTTGTGATGCTGGAGTACAAACAACACTTGTATATAAGGGGTTGTTTGGGAAGAGGAGAAGGGGATTGGAGAAGCGTAGATTATTTTGGAGTAGTTTAGGATTTATTTGGTGGGAGGCATTTGGGATTTTTTTTAAAAAAAATTAATAATGGGGTTTGTGTAACAAAATTTGGCACCATGATTGTTTTTGGGGTTTTTTTTTTTAATTATTGTAATGATTTAAGTTTTTTTTAATAAATAAATATGTGAGATAAAAAATAATTTAAAAATTTATTTGAAGTTTTTTAAAAATGTACAGGAGCAAGTCTTGTGGCGGAGGGTAATGGTCAATATTTGTGTCCCAATTGGTTTGATTGAATTCACCCGTGTGGCCAGGCTGTGTTTTAATGGGACATTAATGAACATATTACTACTAGTAAAAGAGAAAATAGTTTTTAAAAACGTATGGAAATTCTTCTATTATTTTATGGCATTTTACACGCAATTAATATAATTATTAAATCATACTATTTAAAGTATTTTAACTCTTTCCAATCATGATTTAAAATACCCGTATAAGTGATTGTATGATATTATAACGACACAATAAAATTCGCCAAAAAAGACAAAAAAAAAAAAAAGGACTAGTCTTTTAAGGAGTCCAAAAAATTCCAGGACCCTCGTGAGGAACGTGAAAGGATTTTCATGCACCGCACGAGAGGATACTTCGGCTTTCTTGCGTTGCATTTAAGATGCCAGGACACAAATTGGTGAAGGGACTCCATGCAGGAAAATGGAAAAGATATTTTAAGTAAAGATGAGGTTGGAGATGAATTTGTTTTTGAACGTTTGGAGATAAATTAATTTACCATTTCATAAGCATCATTCAATGATGAATTCAACGTCGGTAGCCGATGAAATGGTCTCACTATCAGACCATACCAATTTTTTATTTTTTTTATCATATAGAATTTCACAACAATTTTTGAGTTAATCATAAAGTAAATAATTTTTATTACTTCAGAAAAATCCTTTAAACTCTATACCGAAAGATCTCCCAGTTTTCTTTTCGAGGACAGAGGAGTACTAAAATGAAGAAGTCATTTTCGGATAAAGTCGACATCGTGGATACAATTCCCACTTTCCTTGAAATTGTAGCCTCATAATTCCCAATCACAAATTTAAACACGAAATAAAATTGCGGCTTCGTCTATCCGACTTTTTTCGTGCGATACGGACGCGACAAAATTGATCCCGTTTTATGTTCCCTATCATCATCATGGGATCAACTGGTTTCTTTTGCCATCCATGATCCATATCTACCTTAAATTCTTGTATACAGTTCACATATGAATTTGTGGACAACCAATTCCATCCAAGATTTATGTCCTCTACGTGGCCTCCTTTGATTTGTATCCTATCAAGAACCGTACTCACCGACCCTCTCATGCATCTGTTAAATTCTTCTAATTTTTCCTCTTTTTTTTTTTGATAATTATTGGTTTGCTCATCTGTGAGGAAAAAAAAAATTATAGTACTTGAATTTAGATTTAGAGTGTTCGTGGCTGATTTAAATTTCTAGTTGGGACACTGCTAGTTGATCTAGTCACAGTTAACCCACTGAGGCTGTTTTTTTGGTCATTGCATTGAATGATGGAAGGAAGAAGTTTCTTTTTCTAAGTCGGCCGGATTATTGCTTTTTGGACCATTTGTTGAAGTCAAGTGGGAGAATCTTTTGCTAAAATCAAGTTGGGACATCCATTATTATAACTCTCCTGCGATTAAGCAGTAAGTGTGCCACTTGACCACACACACCCACGCACACACACACCAAGCAAGTTGCTCCATTCCTACTGATTAGACCATGAAATGAATCACTGCAGGCCTCCATCAGTTGATAGAATTGAATTACCATTTTTTATAAACTTATTAATGGACTTTGATTATTGATAGAAAATCTTTTATGCCCAAAATCAAGTGGTATTTTAGATAGAAAATCAGGTGGATTTCTCATACCAAAATCAAGTGGCATTAACATCTCAGCCCACTAAATCACCGTTATTTTCCCTACTTTCTTTTGATTTATTCATTATTCATGATTTAAGATCAAAAGAATATACATTTATCAATAGTACAGATAATATGATTACAGGGAAGCGACACAATTGTCGTAAAAGGGAATTGATATGGGCGATCCATTCAACTTTTGATTTCTTCTCATAGTCACAGATCATAATGCCCCCTTTTTTTTCCCGTAGACATCTAATTTTTCAATTAAGCTAAATTTAACAGCCGCTACACCCAAAGCATAATTGTATGGTTATTGATGGCTCATCTATCACAATGAAATGTTAGCAATTCTTTATTCTATGACATTATAAAGTAGTACTAATAAATTTTCCAACATCTGAGAAACAAAGTACACATCCATCGAACTCAAGAAGAAATAACAGTGTGTTTTCACATAGCATGACTTTTACACTGACCACTAAATTACGTCAAAATACTTTTAGCCGAACAGCATCACTACATTTCATCAAACACGACACAGATACCGTAGGTAAATGTAACAGCACGTCTGCAGATTATGATTGGAAACATAATTTATTTTTCAAATGAGTTTCGACTTGCTAAAATGATAAAGGCAAATCAGGCATACCTTAAGTAGTTAGGATGGGAGGAAGGTAGTCAGATTTAGTACCGAGTATACGTGCCTTTGTATCGGGGAAGAACTCCATTCCTGGGAGCTCTGTAATATCCCCTTCACTGGTAACCCCAATGGGGTAACGGAGCAAGTGCCCTGGAAGGTCTCGTTCTAGACTTTCACTTGCAAATAGATCCCAATATTTGTCAGCGACCTGGTTTACCTTTCTGATACATTCCTCGCTTTCTGGATGGTAGAACGTATCGTCGAGCATGCCAAGGTGTTCATACCATAATGACATTCGGAAACCATGAATCTGACCCCTAGCTGGCTGCCTGGTTGCCAGGTGATATGGCTGGTAGGCACCCATTGCTATTTCAGAATCTCTTGAACCATCCATGGATCTCTGGTTGATGTTGGCAGATCCAATTATTATGTACTCGTCGTCAACTGCCAGAAAACAAAGTTAGCACACGAAGATCCAAAAACCTCTTTTATCTTACCACCCATCGAAAAAATAAGCAATAAAGGACGAGTACTTCTAACTTACAAACCAAAGAAAAAGAGCAAATGTGCTAGAATGCTTGTGTTACTAGTATTAAGTTTGAGAACATATATGTGTACATGCATAAAAGAAATGAGTTACCATATTCCTGAGCTATTCCAAAAATTCAACATTGAAATTTCTACAAGCTTAAATAATTTGAAAAGTGAAAACCATAAAAAAACAAAAAATCGTTTATTCTAAGCGGCAAATATAGAATGGTAATAGGGATTAATACTACTACTTACCTATCATCATTTTGGTATGGACATAGATCATGAAGCGTCGAGCCTCCTGGGCTCTAATGTAGTCCGAATCAGGCTCTGGCTGTTCTGAAGGTTCATACTCACCGCTCTTTTTCACCTCCCGGTTCCCAAGGCAAAAGAATGTCAAATAATTCCTAGGATCCTCCTCCAAGCCTTTCTCACTCAAAGCCTTAATAACATCTTTATACATCATTTCCATTGTCCTCCTCTGCCAGTCTAATATTGCCTGAACTGATCCACTCTCTGGGATACCTTCTGGCCACATAGGGACCACAATATAGACAGTGAATCTTTCCCCAGCCTCAATTTTACTGACAATCTTCAGAGAAAGTTCCTTTGGAATGAGATGCAAAGCACCAACGTCTTCAACCTTGACGTCATCAGCTTGCCAGGCAAAACAGCTTCCCAGAAAATACTGGTTTTCAATGTAAATAAAATTCTTTGCTCGACGAATAGCATTGATATATGCATCTTGGATGCTTCTGTCAACAATGTTATCCTTCCCACTGACAAGACCGGCCTTTAGCTGCATCTTCAGGCGTGTCAGGGAAGCCAAAAGCAGCTCCACCGTCGATAGATCTAAAGAGCTGTACATGCCATGTCTCGTGGTCATCAGGGAATGTTACTGGAGATGGTGAAATAATGACATCATCAAGCTCTCTCAAGTTAACTAGCACATCCTTCCCACCTTGCTTTCTCCATCTTTGCTCAAAGTTAAACAGAACATCCCAAGCAATTGGACCTTCAAGACGGGAGTGTATATCATGCCATGGCTCCCTTGGTCCACCTTTGGTAATTGAAGCGCCAGTAAAATTAGGTTGATGGAAATCATCATGGTGTGCGGTATCCAATGTCCTGAACAGTGAATGGAAGGGGGTATCATATCTTCCGTCACAAAGATCAATACCCCCAACAAAACTCACAATTCTCCGGTTCTGCGATTCACCACTAGGCATGTCACTGTCCACCACAACAATTTTCTGGTGATGAGTAAACATGGTTGAAATTTGTAAATCCTGCACGAAGCTTCCACCATCATCGGGATTGCGAGGGCATAGAACACAATGCACATCAGAACCTTGGAAGAACTGTTCAGTTTCTTCATCATGGGTAGCCATTAAGCCATCCTTCTTCAAAACACCCACTGAAGTTCTGTCATCCCAAACAAGCATGAGAACCCTAACACCTTCACTAGCCTTCTTCTTAAGCAGCTCACCAAGTGTGACATCTCCCCCTGGTTTTTGCCTTCTCGAGTCCCTCACCAAAGTAATTTCAGTGTACACAGACCACCCAGTAATGTAAATCAAGTGCTTTGCATTAGAAATTGCATCAAAGATATCTTCCCAGCACCTGTGAGGTTCATAAACCTTTCCTCCAGAAAGTGGTATTCTTGGGACAAAGTTGTCTGGGACATGAGCATCTTGGTACAGAGAAACTCGACATCCTGTTCTCTGAGAAAAGAAAGTGTAAGGAACCCCAGGAAACTTGGAGCTTCTAATTCCACGAGCCCAGCTACGATCTCTCGTCACTTCAAAGAACTGTAGCTTCACATGGATTTTAGAACCTTCACGTATAGGATTCTTATCTTCATCCAGTATCTCCACCCACCTATCTACCTCTTCCCCTTCTAGGAGTTCATGAACCGGTACATAAGCTCTTCCAATTAAAGTTGCACCAATGGGATTATCATCTTTAACTGTGAATATCACATTTGAAGCCAAATGGCCACAGTAAATGTGAAAAGACTCGTACCACCTAGGGTTGTTGGGTTCATTTTCAATCATTCTAGTCCTCCCAACTCTAGCTTTTTCCAGATCAATAGTCGCATAAATTTTAGGGGTCCCTTTGCCAAAACCAACAGTCTCCTCAATGTTCTCCATGAGCTACAAGAAATAAATGACTGGTGAGAAAAACCATCAGCAGAATACAAATTACCAAAAGTTGAACTTGTTAACAATGATATTGTAGCTCATAAAACAGATACATACATATTTGAATGCAAATCGTTTTTAACAATGCGACTAAATTTAATTTCTCATGCAGCTGGTTTACATGGAGGTAGAAGTTGAAAAGAGGCAGCTAAACTAAGTGCTTCAATTAGTGGCTAACTAAATCTCCCATCCAATTTGACGAATAATCAAGATGGTTAGTCAGACCAAAGCTTGCTTAGGGGATCAGGAGATAAAAGTTGACAAGATTTCAACAAAAAGCCACCTTTACAAGAATTTTCCTACAAAAACAAATCTAAAAAGTGGGAGCAAATAAATAATTCTCCAAAAAAGGTTCAATTTCTTCATACAACAAGCTTGTCTCGAATGAATCTGTTATAATGATGTAAAATCCAGAAATGAGGGCCACAATGAAGTGAGAAATGCATCAATTATTTACAACTAATCGTTCCTCCCAACAAAGAAGTGCGCAACAAATTAAGCCTGTGGTTAGCTACACATTCTAGAATTACAGGTTATCCATATCTACAGACTACAGTATAGCGCATCTGAAAGACATCCCATTTCTTTTCCACATGGGAAAACTAAAGAAAACATGAGAATTAGGAACTGCCAGAAAGAAGTTATACTTGACTCCGCCTCATTGTCATTTTGGTTTTCTTCGTGTGGTTCTTGTTTTCTCTTTTTCTCATTTGAGGTGAAGGGAAGGGCAAACTAGACTTAGATTATAGACAGCTCTAATAAGAACTCCTTGATAAATATGACTCAGAAGATTACAAAAAATCGACCTTACAAACATGTTACCAAACACATATTTGCATTCTTACTTCCGAAGTCCTTTATCAGATCATTGATATTAATAGTTGACTTAAGAGTATAACCACAGCATAAGATCCCCAGAAACTAAAGATATACCCATTTGGCAACATAGATCAGCCCGGTCAACTGTAACAAAACTAACAGGTTTTATATCAAACTTGAGCTAATAATCATACATTTGGAATAATTCACAATACCACATCATTAGTACAGTTCAAGACGGCATCCGCCATTTGAGAAACTACATTCATCATAAATAGCATGAGAACTCGTAAAAAGAATAGATAACATGCTAAATCCAATCAAACGTCATAAAGGGTCATGATCCAAATTCCTAAAAAGTATACACCTTGCGGAAGATATTGGGCCCGCCTCCTTCGCCATGGAGCCTATCAACCTCATAGATCGTGACATGGAGAGTCCCATGAAGCAAAACCTGATCCATTTTTCACCTGTATGTATAAAACTACAGCATTACTCAAAAATTCAAACTTACATACAATCAAAGAATACTAACAATTCCTCATACAGGCACAATTAAAAATACCTACCAAGCAATGAAGAAAATGACACTGAAAGTTCAAGATTTCAGAGATCTAAAAACTTACTTTTGATGGGATTTTGGGTAAGAATACGATCCGATCTTTGGTGTGGAAGAAAGAAGGTGGAAACTGAACTTTGTATATATGGATCCGTGAAAAGGTCTTGGATATTCTATTTTATTCAAGGGCCCAGATCTTTATGGTATTTGCCATTACTTTAATCTTTCTTTAGTTTAATCTTCTTTTGGGTTTCCATTCCCATCCGCTGACTGAAGGAATACCATGTGTGGATTTGTGAAACCTTTTTCCTTTCTTTTTGGTTTTCTAAGGTATAGAAAGACTGATTACCGTATGTCAAGCAGAAAAATTGTTAGTAATTAAAAGTCAATTGTCTGTGCATGGTGTGAGGTGTGAGTTTGTAAGTCCTTATTTTCCCTTCCCATTTTCCTTAACGTTTCCAACAAAAAAAAAAAAAAAAACTATATGTCAAGCATTTTTAGATTATTTTATTTCTGTCTAACTTTTCTTTTATTATTGTCAAAAAAAAAACTTTTCTTTTATTAATTATTTCATAATTATTATATCGAATATAATAGTACTTTAAACATGAATGGTAGATTAAAAAAGTTGATTAGCGTCATTAGATTCGTGCCGGATTTGACGTCTAACAAATCTGGCTATGTTAGTAATTTACTTTTGATTTCTGGATTAAAAAAAAAATCTGGCTGTGTTAGTAATTTACTTTTACGCAGTAATAAATTGGTCCAATTTAACTATTGTTGTCTACTTGTATTATAGTTAAAAAAAAAAACTATGGTTAATAATTTAAACTTTATCCATTTAAAAAATGATTATTTTTCAATTCTGTCTTGTGACGAATATGACATATTAAGGGCCTGTTCTTAATGGTTTTTTTGCTACTTGCTTTTAATTTTTAAGTTTTTAAAAAATCTATTTTGTAATGTTCTTAACTACTTTTTATCATATTTAAAAAATTTTAAAGCTAAAAATCAAAAGTAATTAATTTTTAACTTTTTTAAAATTAATTTTCATAAAAATCAGAAACTATTAAGAACAACCCTAAAAATCTATAATGAACAAGACAATAAGAAAGGCCAGACTTTCGTCAATTTCCCCTTTCTCCATCTACGAAATCATGCTGTGCTTGTCCTACATTTTTGTCACCTTGATTAATGCGCCATATGAAATTCAGCATTAGGGGCCATAGGCATCCACAAACTCAAAAGAAGACAAAGATTTTCAGAAAAGAAATAAAAAATCACCATCAACTTTAATTATTTAATCACCATTCATGAATCATCATGGCTCCCCATATCATTTTCTTTATTCAGCACTGTGCAATGATTGATTACAAAATAAAAAATAAAAATAAATAACAATAGTTTAAAAAATAATAAATTGACATTAGATTAGATTTGCATTCTTGCAAGTACCTTGTAAGAGTGGGCTATAATTTTGCACACGAGGATGGTGATTGGTCAATACTAATAAGTGAGTCCATTGGGACCAGAAAGTGGTAGTACCAACTCTATATTTTTTTTTTTTTTGTCGAATTATCATAAGGGAAGGGGAAATGAATATAGAAGTTGATGAATACTTTAAAAGAGATCCAACCTTTTAAAGTCTCCTTGTCAACTTAAATATCCACACTCTAACTCTACTCTAACCAATGTGGGAACTTTGGCTGGGAAAGGGGAAATAGTACCAACTCTATATGCCTTTTGATTTTAGGGGGAAATATATGTAGCTGACACGTTTTCTTAAATTTCCAGAAGGGATAATTACACAAACCTCCCTTGAGGTTTATGACAATTGCAGGCAGTACCCCTCAGGTTTCAAAAATTACACTTAGCTCCCCTCACTATACAAAAGGACTATAATACCCTTAGGACAATACTTTTTTTACAACAATGCTTTTTTTTTATACAACAATGCTTTTTTTTTATTTTTTTTGAGAGAATTTAATAAAAATAATAAAATAAGAGCAAAGATTTTTTTTTTCAAACTATTCGGTGCTTGTAATTGGCAAAAAAAATAGACGTGTTTTTTCTCTCTTTTTTTTTTAAGTTGATTGATGTTGAATATATTGGTGACTTTGATTCCACAATTTGGTTGTGATGTTGAATAGTACTCTTAGATTTATGGTAATGGTAGAGGTGTTATTTTTTTTCTTTAATTGGTGAGTGGAGGCGGTATTAAATTTTTTTTAAACAACAAATTTGGTCTTATATTTTTGACAAAGTTACTTGAAAAATAAATCTTTCACTTAAAGCCAAGAGGGTAAATTTGGAAATTCATGTAATTTTGCTGCTGATGTCATCATTTTGTTACCCAAACAATGAAAATAGGGGAGGTAAGTGTAATTTTTAAAACCTGAGGGGTACTGTCTGCAATTGTCATAAACCTCAAGGGAGGTTTGTGTAATTATCCCTTTCCAGAAACCTCGACTTCTTGAGGCTTTTCTCCTTTGTCAGTGGATCATGAAGGACGAATATACCTTCGTTTAAAGTTATGAAGGGAGCCTAGGATCATGGGCGCTAGGACATGGGCCCATTCTATTGTCAGGGAATTTCGACAAGGCCCCAGAGGAAGGGCCTAGGCGGATCGGCTTTAGTTCGTTATTAGTTTTGTGGGAACTGACAGTTTGGGAGAACTTTAAGGCCCAGTCTAGAGACCCACCAGGGAAGTGAATATTGTACTAAACTTCTGCATTCAGCCTCCCATTTGACAAAAGCCCAAGAGCTTTTCTTTATTTTTTTTTAATTTATGTGAAAGAACAATAATGACACTAGTATTTTGGAAGACTTTGTCAAAATTCTAAATTTTCCCCTCAAGAAAAGTTCTAAATTTTCCCCTCAACAAAAGAAGTACTACTTCTTTGGTGGATAAAGTAATAAATATAAAGATATCTTTAAAAGCTAATATTGTTCCATTGAACATTGCCTATATTTTTATCGATCCTAATAAAATTTTGTATATTATTTTTAATACAAAGAACATTACAAGGCAAGAGTTAATAAACTTACTGTTCCTGGATCGGTCAACTACTTTCTACCGGCTAGTTTTATCCAATTTTATTGGCATATTGCAATTTAACATCACATTCTTGAGAGGCTTTTGCTGATTTTGTTGTTAAGTTTCTGGCTATAATTTTGGTGGAATTAATTCTTGGAAGAATGATGTTTCAAAGTTGAAAACTGAAACTAAAAAGAACAAGGTGAAATCTTGGATGAAAGACAGCATAGATTTGATTAAGAGTAACTTGAGGCTCCATTAGGTGCTGATCTGCTTTCTCCCACTGAGCTGGGCCGCGAAAATAATGGATGGAGGAATCATGATTTAGCATTTCTTTCTCCTGCCCAGATGGACTTGTTCGATTTTTTGGTCTCATTTAGGCTTCAGCATCGTGTTCAACTAAAGGAACAGGTTTCGTATTCTTGGGCTTTCTTGTGCGATAGTTCTTACTTTGTAGTGAAACAAACCCACGTTCCAGGCCCAAAATCGAAGTGAAACGTTCGAGCATTTCTCTATTATTTCTTTGGATTAAAAACCTTTTTCCAAGATGTTTGCCATTGTTTTTTTTTTTTTTTTTCGGATAAAAAGATGTTTGACACTGTTGAATCTCTAGATTTTGGCCCAGTCGGTTCAAATCAAGCTTGACAGTTTAGATAACAGAATGTATGTGTGTTACGGTGTTTAGAAATTGTGTTTGGTTAGTTTATTGGAAGTCTCACCTCTAATTATTTGTGGGAAAAACATCTTGATATAATGAAATGAGCTTGATTTTCAACCAAAAAAAAAAAAAATCTACATTTCTCCTTCTTAATTCCCTTACAACAAAATAACATAGTATTTTAGTTTTTTTCTAATTAATTTTTACCATATCGTCATTCTAAACTTACATTCTTCCAATTTAAGATATATAAAACAAACAACATGCTGCGCATATTTTTTTATTTAGAACTCCCAGAAAACCATGACGAGGGGAAAAAAAAAAGACAAAAACGAGGAGAAAGACATTCGAAGTCTTTTCTTTTCTTTTTCTTTTTCTTTAGTTATTTCCGCCATTGATGAACATGTTTGTGCCGGAAATTGAAGATTTACAGTCCATGAATTCAAGAACTATTACATTAATGTCTTTATTGATGCACATGTAGTTTCGTTAGCATATATTGACAAAATTTTGCAGTGCATGTGAACAAGACCTCTCAACTATAACTGGACCATATGACATTAGTAATTATTCATAACTACCCGTCCTTTATGTAAACCTTTCTCCGACTTTTCTTTTACACAATTAATCAAACAAATTTATACTCAATTTTCCCCAACTTTATAATTGGTATGCATGTTAAATTGTAAGCAAAAAAAATGTCTTTCTCTGGCCGTATTGCCAAGATTTGAATTAGACAAACAAAAAGGACTGGTTCTACGTTGTACTATCAAAGTAGTACTATATATTGTGCTACTTTGCATTTTTTGTGGTGTCCAATCTTATCACTATAAAACTATACAAAAGTATATCTCTATGGCTAGTTTAATATTTGTACCTGTTTTTCACAATTTTTGACACAATTAATTGTTGAGCATCAACTCTTTTTTTTTTTTTTTTTTAATTGAACTTTAGCTCTTGAATTTTAGAACTTGAATATTAGCTAGATCATTATATGAATATAGAATATAATTCCGGATAAATATGTTGCTTGTGTGTACCATTTTTATTGAACAGTTAACCTTCAACATCGATTAATTGACTACATCAAAGTGATAATGTTAGAGAGTTAGGTGTTAAATAATTAAAAATACATATTCAAGGTAGTAAAGCGGCTGTTCTTGAGTACATTTTTATTCCATTCGGCAATCAATTGCTTGACCCAAAAATCCAAAATTCATTATACAAAATAAAATTATCCCAAAAAGAAATCAATAAATTATGGATCACATGTTGGGAAAAACCATTATGATGTGATTATTATTAGTATACAATCTAAAATGGACTTGTAAATATAGACAGGTATAGCTAGAGTTGTGTGCATATAAATAGTGTATCTTTCTTTGATATCGGCCTCAAATAACTAAAATCAATCAATTAAGAAGCTTAACAAGGAACAAATTCACAGACACGAAGAAAATTCTATACTGTATTATCAACCACTATTTGTGCCATAATGAATTGAACTTTATTGTAAGACGACATTGCTTCTGTCCCACGTAATAAATCAGTCATGAGTCCGAGTGCACTTTATATTATTATACATATATTTGATTGACCTAATATGGGGTTATGATAATTATATCATTCATGCAAGTCGTGGGAACGAATAAAAAGTCAAGCAATTAGAGTTTTACGATTTTACCCTAAAGGTCAGGGGTTCAAAGTCCACTATCACCATTCCCTTCTTTCATTATAATAGTATATGTTTGATTAAAAAAATAATACTTTACGTACACAACGATTGTTCCACATAATACTTAATTTCTCAAGGAGTGGACCATGATATTAATGGAAGTTAAGTAAGATCCTTCTAGTCATTGTCATATTGATGTTTTTTTCAAACTTTACCAAATTGCATCAATTTTGATTTGACATAATCTTTATTGAAAGATCACCAAGGTTTTTACTTTTTATGATGTCCGAACGCATGCTATATGTATTAAAACATAATTACCTTACTTTCATATAAATTAATTTGGCCATTTGCTTAGGAAAAGAAATATTTTAATATAGTAATTGAAAATTTTTCTAGTAATTGCATTGTGCACTAGGGTTGCTTTTATCTCGCTCTAACTATTTTATTGGTTTCCTTCTGCATTTTAATAAAGAGACTGAAAATTCTTTCAGTAAGTTGTTTAGCTTGCTATCTAATACCGATGAATAAGAGCAAGAAATTAGCACGTTTCTATTGTAAACTGTTTTTGTAAAACGTACTAATTCAAATACCATGCATGTCTGTCCCTCTATTTTTTGTAACCTTCTCTTCACTATTGAATTTTGCACTTCCTATCTATTGGACTAGTTCTTTTAAAAAAAAAAAAAAAGATTTCCAACTATCTTTTTGTATCACTTACACTCAAACTTCAAAAAATGTTACAGTAATTTTTTAAAAAACTCCTCTATTTAAAAAAAAAATAGTAATCTAATATCTTCAACTAAGGAAAATGTACTTGTCGAATTTTGATAGCATTCTTGAAACTGGGTGGTGCCGACAGAGCTAGGAACTAAAGAGGAAATTAACCCGTACACAACAGGACAGTTCATATTGCAGATACATTTTTTTTAGTAAATTAGCAGTAAGGATTTACAACATATGTGATCATATTTCACTTGATTTTATATTTTTGTTAATTATACATTACTGTAGGATTAATCTTTCCTACACTTAATTATAGGATGTGTAGATGCACATATATATAAAAGATAATATATGATTTGAACAGAAATTATGTGTCATACATCCAAACCTGCTAATATAAGATGTTCACATTGCCAATATAGAAAAGATTAATAGATCCATTGTTAAATTATGCAAATCAATTATAATTACCTAAAAAAATTGTAATATGTATATATATCTGGTTACTTGCCACCTAATTAGTGACATAATAAAAATTGATGTAACAACACATGAAACAAATCTAGGCTTAAATTTATAGGACTTTCTTTTCCAGTCCAAGATTTGAGTTTCCTTCCATAACATTAAATTAGCACGAACTTATAGAAAAATAAAAAAGAAAAGTTAGTCTTAAAACTAGGAGATATAATGTCTGTAATGATTCAGTATTAGTTTTTTGCAGCTTAAATACATTGTTAAGGTTGAAACCATTGAAGTAATTGACATTAACAATCGGCGGAATTTTAATATATTCAATAAACCTAAGAAATTAAGCGTCTTCAGATATTAAATAAATAGCTAAAAAATAATATCTGTGGTGCATCAATTCATAATGTTGTCCGATAACTAAAGTGCTCGTTCTATTCCTGGAGGTGGGATGTCCTTTACTTTGTGAGTCACTTCACCTTGAATAGATAGAATTTCTACAGCGATATATCAGAAAATTATGTTGGAAACAGCACTATATTTCACGGAGAGAGAGAGAGAGAGAGAGAGAGAGAGAGAGAGAGAGAGAGGACCACGTTTGCCCGTCCCCAAGACTTGGCAGGACTCAAAGCCACGAGACTTATGGTTTTAGATGTAATTTTCTCCAATTTAAAGCATGTAAATTCAAATTTCTTAAGTGGAAATTGTCCAAGATTATATCTAGCTAGCAGTGTAAAGAAATTGTTCCTTGCAAAATCTGTCACTCTATCTAGTTTCGGAATCAGAAAATTTTGTGCAAGTGATTGAATTTATGAAGCTATTATCAGTTAGCTGACTGTTTGCACTTGAAATACTGTACCAAATAATAAGTCCTACATGCTAGTTTGTTTTGAGTATTTTGATATCGAATAGATGCTGCATGTGATCAAATGCCCTCTTAATCTTTTTTTAATTTTTTGAAGAAAAAAAGATTAATCATTCTCATGACCGAAAAAGCTTGATAATTTTTACTGAACACGGTACAACTTCACGTGTTCATCTTTGCCTCAATTTTTTTGGCCTACCGTTTAGATAACGTTGCAAGACTTTACGGATTTTAAGGGCTGTTTGGTTTAAATTCCTCAATCAAAATCATTATGAGTATTATTAACCCTATTCTAATTTTGGGTTTTGATGATTTCCCCCAACATGTTTAGTTTAATAATGGAATAGGTATCATTATAAAAATATTTGTTTGGTTTACTTGAATGACTTTCAAGTAAATTTTAAAATTTTTAAATCTTTATTTGTGATGTACATATTTTTTAGATTTCTTATCTTGTATCTTTTTAAAGAAAATTTCTAAAAAGATTTCTTCAAGTTTAAATATAGCCTAATTTGAGTTTTATGCAAATGATAACCTTAGAAAAAAGTCATTTTTATTGTATTAACAGAGAGTATTATATATCTTTGATTTTCAGTTCAATTTTTTATAAAAAAATTGAATGTAAAAAAAAATTATTAAAAAGAATTTTTATAAAATATTTTATAAGGTACTAATAAAAAATATTCAAAATCAAAAGACAAAAGAGAGAGAGAGAGAGAGAGAGAGAGAGAGAGAGAGAGAGAGAGAGAGAGAGAGAGAGAGAGAGAGAGAGAGAGAGAGAGAGGAGTAGTACATTAGGGGTGAGTAATTCAAAAGATATGTATGTTTTTAGTAGGTGTGTTTTTATCCTTAATCATGCTGGTTAATAGGTTTGATAGAATAGTATTTTTGAAGGAATCATTAACACCCTAATTAATCACTATCATTCCCATTAAATGATAGTGATAGTTGTTTAACAAATATTAACAATGGGTATCACTACTTATAATACACATTCCCTCCTTGATTCCCCTATACCAAACACCACTTATTTTTAGGTTAATCTACAGTGGATGACTACTCTAATGCCTCTTAAATTTCAGTTAGCTGTTATGGGCACTCTTTTCTTATCCTCTACTATTAATTATCAAGAAAGAAACAAAATTTAATGCAAGCGGAAAGTATGGCTTTTAGGTATATTGAAATGAAAAGAGTACAGGCCAGCCCATTCACTGGTGTTTATGTAGAGTAATATACATGGCTGCTTTCCCATTTCGAAGCGAGTTAGACCAACAAACCCTGGTTCCAAAAGAAATTAAGGGCGGAGAGTACAGAAAAAAAACTTCTACGTGCTCAATTTTGAGCCTATCATTGCTGCCCCCATAAATGACCAAACAGCTGTCTAAAATAATAAGAATATGCACGTCTAATTAGTGTTTTGGACTTTAACTTTTGGATTTATTCCACATTTCATTCACAAGGAAAAAAATTATTTATTCCACATTTCATTCACAAGGAAAAAAGTTAAGTGACCTTCACTAGCAGCAAACTATAGCTCTTCTGCTGTTCCTATTGAGATCGCTCTGAACATAATAACAGTCTGAATTCTCTCTTGTGCCAGAGTTATTTTGCTAGGATCGTATAATTCACTCAATGAATATGCTCTGTTGAAATGTACAAAATAGCATTGAACCATCAGATATTTCGCCAAATTATAGACTCCACCCTAGCTTTAACTTAAAGAATTTGAGCCCATCTCTAGGCTGTTGGTAAATAGTACCTTAAGGTCCCAATGCCATCGAAGAAGGCCATCTTTTGCTATTACATACTCGCATAAATGTAGTCACGCGACGTAATTGTACTCTTTTGCATGGTACATAATTATGTAGATGTATTTAATGCAAATTAAGCATCATCTTAATTAGCTTTGAACATTATTATCCAAATAATGATTGCGGATAGTGTGGGATTGCCCCATTATTGTATGAATTCCATTTATTTCACCTTTCCAAAGGACTACAACTGTTGTACAATCTCAGTTCTTCAGCTTAGTACCAATATAATATTATTTACTTATTCATTGTGTATTTTTACATTTTCTTACTTTGGAGTCAGCAGCTACCCTATCAAAAATAATTTGATGTTGGCCAATCAGGTATAAACTATGAGACCTATATCTTTTCTATAATTTTATGCACATAAAAACCTCTATGGGGTTATTTAGTTTAATTGTTCCTTTTCATTCTCGCAAATTAAAGAAAATCATGCAGAAGCAGACATACCAAAATACAGTGTTTTGGGGCACTAACCCACCAAAAGGGTTGATATGATGAGCAGAGAAAAAGAAAGAAAGAAAGCAAGAAATGCGTGAAGCGCCCCGAGAAATACGGTACGTCCTAAGGATCACGAAGGTTCAACAACTACTGAATAAGCTCGCCAACAACAGACGCTTTCAGTTAAATGCTAGCTAAGCTATTTGTTATTAATTACTAGGATTAGAGTACGTGACTATAGATTGTAGATGCAATGAGAAGAATCTTAAGGCGGAAAGATTTTTTAAAGAATAGAAAAGGACACAAGTGTACCTACCAACCGTCCAACGTACCAAAGAGATACATGTATACTACATGTTTTGTGGATGAAGATGTAGAATTTGTACACAAGACTGTACAGTTTCTATGCATGAGTGTACAATTATCTTTCTATTGTCTCGAATAATTATATCTTAGTAGAAATTTTTTGGTTCCTCCTCTCACTCTTCTTTCCTTATATATACCTCATCGCTCTCTCTATCTCTCTCTCCACTTGAAAGTAAGCAAATCTCGCATTTTGAGCTCCATTGCTTTCTTCCCCCTGACAAACATGGTACAAACCAAGAAGTTCAGAGGCGTTAGGCAACGCCATTGGGGTTCTTGGGTTTCTGAGATTCGTCACCCTCTCCTGTACAATTCCTCACTCTATAAGATAGTTGTATTCATATGTAATCGTATACTCGTTCTTGATTTCTCACGAATTATCCATATAGCAACCATTTATTTCTAGACCTTTTTTTTTTTTTCATGCAGATATTATATATGTATCTTGGTTTTTCTTGATTATATATCTTGTGTTAATTATAGGAAGAGGAGGGTTTGGTTAGGAACGTTTGAAACGGCAGAAGAGGCAGCCAGAGCTTACGACGAGGCAGCAGTTTTAATGAGTGGACGAAATGCCAAAACAAACTTTCCAGTGGAAACCAATCAGGCTGGCAATACTGAGTCAGCTTCCTCTTCATCATCATCTTCCCCGGCTCTTTCTTCAGTCTTGGGAGCAAAACTTCGCAAGTGCTGCAAATCACCATCTCCTTCTCTCACTTGCCTAAGGCTAGACACTGAGAATTCTCACATTGGGGTATGGCAAAAGCGAGCCGGGGCACGTTCTGATTCCAATTGGGTGATGACAGTTGATCTCGGCAAGAAGGATGAGGATAACAGTAACCTTAACATAGACAAGAAAACAACGACAGCCCCGATGGCGACACCGCCGGAGAATACTACACCGTCATCAGAAATGAAAATCAGAGAGACAATGGATGAAGAGGAGAGGATTGCATTGCAAATGATTGAGGAACTATTGTATGGTAGTTGAAACCTAGTACTACCAATTTAATCAAAAAAGTGTTTATGTGGCTAATGTGGACGAGGATAGCTTCCATGTGCAGAGTCCTTGTCACTGGTCAACGTCTGTTGTCCAACGTCAAAGAATTAGTTAGTTTTTTGAGCTTGAAATGTGTGGGATCTGGGATGGGTATACATAATACATTTAAGTGTTGTTTTCAGTGATTGTACGTTGATCTTGACTTCCACACATGGAGTCGGTAACCTGGTATTGGTTTTCAATTGCTAGAAATTGTGTCGGGAGTTATTATCGTAAATGTTAGCATAGAATTTGTGTTCTTCAATGGAACGCATATTTCTTGTATCTCGTTGGGAGCTTGAAAGAATATATATGTATATAAATGGATTTTTCTAATTTATCTAGGCAAATAAAATGTTTATGTTTTTTATATCTTTGATTATTCATGATTGTTTCGTCTTAAAAAAACTGTCACAATTGACCTTTGATGTCATTTTGACCTTCTTTGCAATATTTCCTGGTTATTCATTTATCGTTAAGAAGATTGCTCCTATAACAAAGTTGCGAAGGTTATTACAAAAATTATTATACATACATTTTTGAAGATTTTCGAAAATAAAAACGTAATACTTCTTGACCTAATAATGTGGCCTCAAATTTGATTATTACTGCTAATGTCGTATAATTGATATTCTCTCCAAATGCTGAATATCTGGACACTAATTAGTATATTCACTCTCAACTTCTCAGAAACTCAAGCAATGATTTAAAACGCTGTGGATGGACTAACAACGCAAAAATGGTTTTCACGAAGATTGCCGAAATCGTGGTGCAGCTTAAAGCATTCGTGGAAAGAATGTCCATCCTACAACTAAAAAGATAATGGAAATTTGAACCCAAAAATAGTTATGAGGATACTACCTTTTTTTCACCAATTACCTAATTGGGAACATAAACTCACAAGCGCATAAGCCAATGACGACAAGAGATGATACAAAACTCAAACACTACTGACTACTGAGTGTTGAGATTATCTAATGCCTGTAACTGCATTCACGCCATGGTATATTATAGGAAAGTGAAGTATTTATTGTGATTAAAATTTAGGGAAAGAGTTCCTAAATAATGAATACTCCTTCAATGCGCATCACCACATCAAATTATGTATCCATGATTTTGCAAGAATTAATGTGAATAATATTTTAGATAGAGTGGCAAAAAAAATAACGTTTTGTTTTTTAGGATTATCAACCAATGTCCTCTGAAAGGATTTTTTTTTTTTTTGGTTTTTGCTATCTGTAGTTAGTCAGATATCTACCGAATGCAGTTAAAATATGACAACTGCCTCCATTTATTTTCCTTTGTGTTTGCTTAAGATGGTGACAAAAGTTCAAATCTGGAGAGAAAAAAGAGAAGAACACGAAAATTAGTGTTAAGTGTTTATAATTGAAAGCAACTATATATTCCATCAATACATATCTATCATATCAAACGGTTCAACAGTTTATCCTTCTTTCATTTATATTTTAACATCTCATTATTCGGTCTCACTGTAACAGTTATTGATAAAGACAAGTCCTTTAGTTCTAAACAGTTGAATTCTCTTTTGCAAACCTAAGAATCAATCAATCCAATCATTAAGCATAATAAGTCTTGATAAAATGTTGATTCGTTGAAAATGATGTCTATTGAACACTACTAAGATATATATTATTTGTTCGCATATACCCAAGTTGGAATCAACAATAATAATCTAACTGCACGCTTGATAGAGTGGATTTAATAGACGCTAAAGTTGGTATGAACAAACAGCTTTATATAAAGAGGATTCAATTGGAAACCTAATGTCACTTCAAGAATGCTAACTCGTTAATTATCATGATTTTCAGGAAACAATATCTTGATAGGATATATCTATTAGGTTCAGCCATACTTTCTTTGGTGTCAAAACTTGATTAATATAGCTAAATGTCCTTTCGTACTATTTGGATGTAAACATGTAGTAGTGCTTATATATGTTCCTGAAAACCTTCGTAAGTGACAAAGACACCTTAATTACATGTTTATGTCACTATTAGTACCTATATGCTGTATAAACATGTAACATACAGAAATATTTGGATAGAAAGAACACCATAGTGATGATGACCATTCAAAAGATTCGTGCAATATTTAATTTGTCGTTTGTTAAGATGCAAACAATTTCAGGGAAAATAATACTCGCATGTTTTGTTACGACGTTATCTGAACTAGCTAGTTATCCCCAGGGTCAGAATACTCTATGCATGTATAAATCTAAAGATTTTTAAATTATACTTTTAATAAACCAATTAATTAGCTCAATCTATATTTATATAGTTCTATAAAGTAACAGGTTAATTGTACTCAATTAGTTACTTTATCATATGGGTGGTTATTAATCTTTGAGTTTCTTGAATTAATAATAGTTATGGGAACATAATAGTTATGACGGATATAGTAGCACGTTACGAAGTGTTTTAACTTTATTTGTAATAAAATGAAAAATGAACTGTAACTCAAACTACTTAGAAACTTTAGATTAGTGATATAATCCACAAAATTTTCATCATCATCATCCCATCACGGAGGGTACACAAAAGTTGATTCGATCATGTAAAGTAATTCAAACAACAAAGACGGTGGAAGATGACTGAAAGTCATTGTGTGTGTTATATAGTTAATATACAGCAGTGCTTGAGGAATTGTGACAAGGGCTTATATATCACCTATTGTTTTCTTGTCATACACAATTCTTTGTCGTAGATTAAGACTTAGATGTCCTTTTTGAATTGTTACCATGATGCACAAGCCAGTGAGAAGAGAAGAGAAGTTGTCAATGCATTTATGCACCTCAAGGTTGATAACTCCATCTCTAGGACAAATTATACCATCGAAGTAGTGCATGATAGGGATCGGCATATTAGGACCTTTCAAACTTTGAGGCCCTTGAACCTAATTTCTAAAACAGGTGCATCAGCCCCATGTGGTGTAGATTAAAAGAACTCAAAACCTCATGTATTGGCATTACATTAGAAGATCATAAAGTATAAAGTGACTTCATGTGGGGACAGCCTTAAGAGTAGGTTGAGCATCAGAAGTAGCCCTCATTTGTAGTAATTGACAAAGTTACTTTTGCTAATCTAGAGTTCAACAGAGTGAAAGTTGTTTTTAAGGGTTTAATCCTTCTTGAGTAGTTAGGTGAGGAAACATATGATTTTATGGAGATTTAATCAGCAACAGGAGTTTGGTGCCTTTATCTATCATTGTTGGGGTCTGATGTGAATTTTAATCAACGAAACCCCTAACGTGCATTTATGCTGGGACCTTTCTGGTCTAACTACGGGTCCAACAGGATTAAAAGGTTTCCTTGTTTCCAGGACTGAATTTGATCCCTTGCCAAGCCCGAAGGAAATTCAACCCATCGTTATATATAACAAACAATTCATGATAAATTTTGCCAGCTACTTAACAGTTTGAATCAATTTGGTTTCATAGCAGTACTTATCTAGAAATTTGAATGGTCTACGGAAAATACTGACATGGATCCGGTTCACAGATAAGGCCGCAGACCGTGTGGTCTAAAACCAACTACCTCTCTTATGGCTCACATGTGGCCCACCCTAATTGGTTAGATGGTTAATTTTGGACCACAGGGTCTACGGCTTCACTCGTGAACCCGGTCTATGTAAGTATTTCCCAGTGGTCTACCCTCTATGGTAAGGAGATTCTTAGGTGAACCGAATCCACGGTCTCACTTGCAGACCTTAGTTTAAAATAATGTCGAGTAAATATAAGTGATGTATGTTGATGTAAGAAAATGATATAAGAATGCTCATATGGCTTTATTTTAAATCCTAAAGTCCACAAGTGAGAGTCGTTGACTGGGTCTATTTAAGAATTTTCCCTCTAAGGTCTACACCAAGTTGTAAAGTTGTAATTTGTTATGTTTTATGTATATTTTCTTTTACAAAATTCTGAATAAAATTATTATACTAGTATTTTTTGAAAGTGAAATAGCTCATAGGAAGTTGCGTGTGTATAGTTATCATTTGAATCGTCCCTAACGGGATATTTTTTATATGGAATATGGATTGAGTCCGTGGAGAGACCTATAGACTTTGTGTCTAAAACAGTGTCATAACGATACATATTAATGTAATAAATTAATGTTATTATGTGTCTAAAACCGTGAACCGAAATCTATATGATAACTGTGTAACTAACAGTAAAAGAAAGAACAAGGAAACAACTTGGGATAGGCTGTCTTCACAAGATCCTGTTCAATTAAATCACGAAATCGCGAAAACGATTCGTTGCATCTTGAGTCCATCAAATTTAAAATGGAGCAATTTAATCCTTAATAGCATCACTCTTTGGGCTTCGCATGTCAATACAACCCGCGACGCACAACATCACTGCCCAAGAAATATGCAGAATGTGATGGCAAGAATAGAATCACACTTTTGTGCCCGTTTCTTGAAAGTATTTATAGGGTCAAAAAAAAAAAAAATACTTATACTTTTGTCTTAAATCCCCTTTTGAAGTTCAACTTTTTAACGTAAAAAATCAATCAGTGTCAAGTGCACATAAGTCGATAAAAAAAAAGTAGGGTCAAAATTATTTTTCTTTAATAAATTTTTAACTCTGAGACACATGAAATATAAGTATCATTTTTGTATAGGAAAGACTGCGGAAAATAACTTAATATTATTCATAAGTTGCGCGAGAAAAGATTTTTAAAAACGTGAGGGAGCATTTAGAAGATTTCCACATGTTGGTAAATAGAAAAATAAAGCAAACTAAAAATGAAAATAAAACCCCGTGTTTTATTATGGTAACTTGCAAATTCGTGTTATCTTATATGGACTGCTTATTGGCATATTTTTATTTCATAAAATTTATATATAAAATAAAATTATTTATGAACATTAATTTTTACAATAATTCTGAAATCTCATTATTTGAGCACATTTAATCTTAGGAGTGTTCCTGAATTTATTTACGAGTACATATCCATTCCTCGGACCTAAAACGCGGTTGTCATCGGACGTCGTCGATAATTCTCGCCGTCGAATATGTTGCTCGCCGTTTTGATCGCCAACTCCGAGGGAAACATCCTCGTCGAACGGTGAATTTAAACCCACACCTAAATTGCCCCTTTTCGTCGAATTATGCATTTTTCACCTCAATTTTACATCTCCAATATTATGAATCTATGATTTTATTTTTTTTTCCAGCTCTAAATTTAGTTGATTATGCTTTTATTTCTCATATTGGCTCTCTTTTTGTGTTTTCAAGAATAAAAAAGCTAGAAAGATTGGATGTTTATGCCGGGATTTGGCTTAAAAAAAAAAAAGGAATTGTGTTTAGCAGTATCACTTATGGAAATTTGAATGCCAATAAAAGTTTGGTGGATTTGGATGCATAAGTGTAAGGTATATCTGATTTGATGCGTTATAGGTGGAAAAATGTGTACTTTTCTGGGGCATTTGATTCAAAGCTATTGTAGAAGTTTAGTTCATCAAGGATCTTCGGTGGAATTCTTTAATTGAAGTTTATTCTTAGTAAATATTTCTCTTCAGTATGCTGACAAAAATCCTGCATTTATGCAATCTCGCTTCTACAAATTTTTGGTTCACTAGCATGCCTGCGTTATATTATGTGCCACTGTGAGTATATAGATGACTATGGCATAATATTCACATTGGATAATGGAGTTCTGCTGTGATACACGAACAGCATTTACCTTTTCATGGCTCTTTTTGTACTACTCTTCTGCAAATTAGACTGGGATGCATATTCGCTTCATAATGTGTATAATATGTTTTTCAGCTCAATCGCTTATTTATTATGTATCTGTTTTTTTTTTTTTTTTTTTTTTGGGTGTTTGAAGTATTGATTGGCGTTTTATTATATGATATGTAGTTTCAATGGAGTTCCTGCTGAGGAACGTCTGCATTGGCGATCTTTCTTAGTTAAGCTTGGAGCAGATAATCTTAAGGGGGTAAAAAACGAGGAGCTCCTTGTTGCGTCTCACAAGTATGCAATGAACCTTCTTACAAGTCTACATACATACTTGAAATTCCTCTTGAAGGGGCTACTGCAAATTAAAATTTTAGTATTCTATGTACTTTCATGCATGGAGAAATCTTAGGAAGAACCAGAAATGCATTTCTTTTAAATATTTTGCTTCTGTTTTTCTTTTACTCATATTAGTCATTATTCACCTTTTTTTTTTGGTTGCAGATCAGTATATATTGTATACTCAGTTCTTGGTGATCTCAGCGTTTATGTTGTTGGCAAGGATGAATATGATGAACTTGCCTGTAAGAATGTTTTCATGTTTGTCAAAGTGCTGCACTTTTTTCTATTTGGAAAAAGCTTAAATTATCGGATGCTTGTACATCATGCATTTCTCTACATCTCATTAAAAGATTTTTTGTTCAAAATGAAGAGTGTACCTAATTCATCATACCGTACTCATATGATTACAATGTATCAACAAGGCAGTGGCACACTCTCTACGACACAATTGTTAACCACTAACAGATCTTCTCCATTTGTATGGTGGCATCACCTCTGTGAAATGTCCCAGGGCTTTTTTACCATTATACTTGGCTATAGGACCTAGGGGGGAGATGTAATAATGAGAGGTTCAAAGCTACATGCTTTTTTGCAAATACTCATTTTCATTCTTATTCTTGTTATAATTGCTATGACTGAGCCTAATTTTTTGCATCCAATTCAAAGTGTCAGAAGCAATCTTTGTGATAACGTCAGCTATCAAGGATGTATGTGGAAAAGCACCCACTGAGCGCCTTTTCCTTGACAAGTATGGAAAGATTTGCTTGTGCCTTGATGAAATTGTGTGGAAGGTGAGAGAGTCTATCAAAATGGTCATTGCAATTCGTTTGTTTTGAAGATTAAACATGACACAGTCATCCATTTGAACTTTTGATCAATTTAGCATCATCAATATATTAGATAAATGTCCATATTATCATAATCAGTGCAATGGTACTGCCAAATATTCAGTCTAATGTGAATGATCCACCTTTTATTCTTCCTGTCATGAATCTTTGATCACGAATTTATTGAGATTCTACCTATTTGCGTTTCATGTTTGCACGATATTGCGCAATGCTTCACCTGTAATGCTTGAGGCTTCTTTCAGGTTGTAATGTGTGTGTTACTGCTTCTATAATCACTGAGTTCATATTGCTGCATCTTCCACTGTGCTGATGGTTACATTTGGCTGCCAAATCTGATCTCCATTTTATACACTTCTTTTATAATGATTCTGCGCTATGCTTAATCTCAGTAATCTGCCGAGAGGGCTTACTCTGTTGTAATTCCCTTGCTCTGTAGGGACTGCTGGAAAACACAGACAAAGATAGAATTAAAAGACTGGTAAGGCTGAAACCGCCAACTGAGTTCTGATACTTGTTTATATCCGAATTTTCCTGAAGAAAGGCAGAGTTTTGCAGCATTTGTTATGTAATGGCACAAGACACATCTTTAGGTTTAGGTTACCGAGCTTACTTGTTGCAAGTTTTATGACAGCTGATTTTTGTACCATTTTGGCCCTTGGGGCTTCGATAGACTGCTTTGGTCTTTTCCAATTCTTTTGTCACGTTCAAACTCTGTTGGTATTCTTTGCATACAAATGCTGATTTTCCCATGTATAACTCTAGTGCTGAACATGCTGGTTTTCATTTTCACGTAAAATGTAGTTTTGAACTTCATTAAAATCTTTTATCTTCTCGATTTGAGTCTAAATATTTTCATGTGTGTGGAGGGAAGGATGTTCAATCCTTCTAGGAGTAAACTGAGGTGTCCATTAGCTAGTTTTCATTAGGTTCTTGTAGATTGGAGTTGCCCTCTATTTGTGGATCTTGGTTTAGCCATGCCATCATGGACTGGAGTTTCCATCTATTTATGGATCTTGGTTCGGCCATACCGTCATGGACTGGAGATGACTAGTCCAGAAATTACTCTCTAACCAAAATTTTGATGACTAATTTACGAATGTTAACTCCTCTCTCCTGGCTTCGGCCCATCCAGGTCTAAACAATCTCTTATGTATTATGTAATGCAGTGTAACAGCCTGCGGGTTCTTTATGTAGAAAATAACAAAAAACATGGAATTTCCTCCTCCCAGCGTAAAGCGGAAAATAGGATGAAGAAAAGAACAAGAAAGACAAAAGAAAGTAAAGAAAACAGAACACTAGAAAATCATAATATAGCACATGTAATTTTCAGTTGGTTATTCAAAATTTTATGGGAATATTATATTATTTATGATGTTTTTATATACTAATAATAGCTTGTGTTAGCCTGTGCTTATTGTGCATTCTACAAGTATTATCTTACGATTTCTAATGATTAACATGTAGTCTAGCATATCTTAGATGCTAAATTTTCAGAAAAAAATCCCTTAACTTAACAATTAACTGTTAGAATTGGAAGCTAAGATAATAAAATAAAATTTGGATTTTGTTACTCGGGAAGAGAACAATCTCGAAACTTAATAAATGGATATCTATATCTAAAAAATAGTTTTTTTAATCAAGTCTATTTTAGTTTCAGATGCAATCTATTCTCACATTATGGCTTAAGCAAAGAGATAACTTACTGCAAACTATATTCTGAACAATGAAATAGGACTAAAAATTTGTTTAAAAAGTTATAAGATGCCATTTATTAAAATTATTATAACAAATAATCTATGAAGGAAATTGCCTAAGGATGCTTGTAAAGAGTGCAAAAGAATTTTTAATTTGCAAATTGTCCAAATCTATGGACAAAATACATCCAAGCTTTTCTAATCAACCGACAGACACAACAAATACAAATAATAATAATAATAATAATAATAATAATAATAATAATAATTATTATTATTATTATTATTATTATTATTATTATTATAATTCTTCCAAAATATTTTAAAAATAAGAAAATAAATAACTAAAGAAATAGAAAAATATTCAATGCAGCAGTGTAAGAAAATAAAAGAAAAGATGAAAAACTCGCAAAAAAAATTTTTGTTTGACTTGGTAAATCAGATCAGTAAAATACCCATTACAGATCATCCACATCAGCACTGGAATGTTAATACCGTGCACCCACCTACATATGATTACCCCCACATACTCAAAAACCCAAAACCTAGCTGACGCAAAACCCTCTACTACCACCAGCTTGGTGTGTAGCTTGAAGATACCCAAAAAGCACACAGAAAACGCACTAAAAACCTTCACAGAGATCACGAACAATGTGCCCTCATCCGGTAAATTTCATTTTTTTATGCCTAGAAATGATACTGTTCAATATTGCCTTATTTCCACAATATCATCAGGACATGTTGTCATTAAAAATCTGATCTTTTATAACGTAGATGAGTATATATACATAATCCCTGAACACCAGATTGAAATCCCATTTGGGTTTTCAATTTATTGATTTTTTTGGGGTTCTTTTTATTTTCTTGAACTTTGTATCTGATTACATTGGTGAGGTTTTCTTTTGGTTTGATTAACTGGTATGATGAGGATGAATTGTTTGATTTCTGACTGCTAATGCATATTGGGTTTGGGTTGTTTTTAGATGGGCATTGGATGTTTTGTGAAAATATTGGTTAAAGTATTGATTTTTAGTAGCGGGCATGTTTGGAATTGAGGGGGGGAATTTCAGAACATGCTATCTCTGCGCCTGGTTCGCAGATTAGGCACTACAACCCATGTCACCCACTTCGCTGCAGCTGCGGTTATGTCTAATGATTCTGTTAATTCTGTTAGTGAAAAGTTAGTTTCCAATGTTGTAAGCGAACCCAGCGAGTTAGATGAGCCAGCACTTGTTAAGCTAAAGAAGGAAAGAGACCCCAAAAAATTGTTCAATTTGTTCAAGGCTAATGCTCAAAATAAGCTAGTCGTTGAAAATCGGTTTGTGTTTGAAGACACGGTTTCTAGATTAGCTGGGGCAGGCAGATTTGATTATATTGAAAATTTACTTGAACATCAGAAAACATTACCTCAAGGTCGTCGTGAAGGTTTTATTATTCGGATTATAATGCTGTATGGTAAGGTTGGAATGATTAAGCAAGCTGTTAATACGTTCTTTGACATGGATTTATATGGTTGTCGTCGAACTGTCAAGTCGTTTAATGCTGCACTAAAGGTTTTGACTGCATCACGCGATTTGGAGGCAATTGAATCATTTTTTAGGGAAGCTCCATTAGAGTGTGGCATTAAGCTAGATGTATACTCTGTTAATATTGTGATTAAGGCAGTATGTGAAATGGGAATATTGGATAAGGGCACATTTGATCATGTTAGAGATGGAAAAGTTGGGATTAAGACCTGATGTGGTTACATATACAACACTTATTTCAGCTTTTTATAAGGCTAACCAATTGGCATATTGGTAATGGATTGTGGAATCTTATGGTGCTGAAATGGTTGCTTCCCTAACCTTGCTACAGTTCAATGTTAGAATACAATTCTTGGTGAATAAAGGTCGGGCTTGGAATGCTAATAAATTGGTGGGTTGGATGCATCATCTGCATATAACTCCAGACGAGGTTACATATAATTTGTTGATCAAAGGTTTTTGCCGAGCTGGATTTTTAGATATGGCCAAAAGGGTTTATTCTCATTTAAATGATCAAGGCATTGAACCGAATATCAAAATTTATCAGACAATGATTCATTATCTCTGCAGAGCTGATGACATTGATCTGGCATATACGATGTCTAAAAATAGTATGGAAAAGAATTGGTTTCCAAGCATTGACACTATCCTAAAGCTACTTGAAGGGCTGCGGAAGAATGGAAAAATTGACAAGGCAAGATTTATCATCAATTTGGTACAGAAAAGGATACCACCTTTTTCTGCACATCAGATGAGCAGAATGCAGTCAATGTTGTCAAGAAGATAAATGAGAATATTAGAATATGAAATTTGGCTTCCAATGGGGAGCTCGTGATTATCTTTCTTTGTTCAATTCCGTTGAAGCAAAAGCAATTGGAGGTCCAGTTTTCACGGTCAGCATTTAGGTGATGGTTCTTCATTGTTGTCTTTGTTAAAAGTGGTGGTCTCAATAAAGGCCCGGAGATTTCTGAAAGGACAGCGATCATCTAAGTTATTGTAAGTCCCTCTCTCTCTCTCTCACACACATGCACACACACACCGCACGCGCACACACATGTGGGCACACATAGGCATGGATCGCAGACATGCAGATACTTGAATGCCCTCTTGCACAACTACAGCACCTATCTAAATTTGGTACTTATATATTTACTTCACTAGTGTCTGCAAAACCACACATTAAACATCCAACAAAAGGTATTTTTATCTCTGTTTCCACAGAATACATTTCTCAGAGAGTTTCATGTGATTCTTTTTCCATTTCAGTACTGGTGGTGATACAAGACAAATTGCAACAAAACGGCTGCTGAAATCCCTGAATGGAAAATCAACCAATTGCTGCAGTTGATAATTTTGCAAATTTCTTTCAGTAACAAGGACCTTGTTAGGCACTGCACTGTCCCCATTCAATGAGTGTATGAAGTAAATCTCGCAATTATCTGCAAACTTAGTGGGCTCTCTGAGGTTTCTTGAAATATCTTGTTACACTTTAAGAAAATTGCTTATAACTAAAATTAGAAGTATATACTATCATCCTATTTGTGAAAAATCATCTTTGAGATCTCAATTGCAAGAATTAGATATTCTGAAGTTTTGCTCTGGAGATACTCATGATAAATTTTCCATTTCTGATTCAGGCATTAATGCAGGCGGCAGGAGTCTCTTTGGAGCTTGCCTAGCATAGTGAATACCAGACCTTTGAGGGGTATGGTCAAGTTCCTATATACAGCATCTTCCTTGGCCAAATTTACAAGGAGTAAAGGTGGACATCATTTTGGCACCTGCTACTTGTCCGAACACGGGCTCCTGTGGCATGCAAAAGGTTACAGTTGCAAGGTTATCGCCCTTAAACTTGTAATTAGCATAAATGCTAGCCTTAGTATGGATTTCTGGGAAGCTGAACTTTGTTACTGGAACTGTAAGAAGGTGCTGCATCTATTGTGGAGCAGCTACAAAACTCTTTGGCATGAGCCAACATTTTTTTCTTAACGATATCAGTGATTAAGCCTGTGTATTCGATGTAATTGGAACAGTTAGTTTCAGTCTATGCCAGAGGAGTATTAGAACAAGAGTTCTATGAGAACATTATGATCCTTTATGTAAAGGGAGCGACATTTCATTGGCTGCTAATGGAGAGAGAGCTCCATATTTATAGACATCAATTTTTACTTTCCTGTTGAAATATCAGGTTGTTTACATATTAGATCGTGCAGCATTGCATTGTATACTAGCGTTACCCATGCAGTTTACTCTCCCTTCCTATTCAAGGACTCTCTGCCCTTTCAACTTTCGCTGTCAGGATGTAATGCATACATCCAGTATGAAGACGAACATTTTTTTACATTGGACGTGCCAAATTTTGTATTCTGCATCATTTCTGATTCTCCGAGCCTTGAATTTTATTATAGTAATGGGACCTTTTGTTTTTCTTCTTTAAATCAAGGGCAGAAATCACTGCAAAATATCACCTAAAGGAGGATGATTATTAGTATGGTCAAAATTTAGGTTCTGACTAACAAAATTGCTTTATTTCTTCTATTTTAAGATAAGCAAGGCTTTTTTAAAAAAAAAATAAAAATAAAAAAGTGATCATATATCATACTAAATTCCGACGGTGACTTTTTCACATAAGTTTTTGAACTTTTTTGATGATGATATGTCGTCCTAAATTCCGACAAGGAAAGCGCCCTATTAATTCTTTATCTACCATGCATAAGTTCCTAAAACCTTAGCCGAACCAACAAATTAGTTGCCGCAAATTGAAACGGCGAACAGAATTTTTGCATAGCCAAGACCGTAGTCTTCCCATTTTCCCCTCGAGCCAGAAGGTCATGTAAGTGAATTCTTGAGCGCCTCTTTTTGAAGAGCTATTTGAGGCAAGCTGCTGTCTACCATATATTTCATCAGGGTAGATGATCGAAGAAGGTCTGCAATTCTTTTTCTGCTATTAATTTTCCGATCGTATGCAGATTTTCTGTATTCAATGACGGGAAACGGAGCGATATTGCACAAAAACTGTGATTTTCCCGGGGAACTAGGCCTGAAAAGCCCTGTTCTCTCACATGTCTAAAAAGCTTCTTTTTGGGATTAAACGCCTCAAGCCTAAACCCAAGTCTACCCAAGGCATCCCCATAAGAATCCATATCGCGGGACTTGTAACTGAGATCTGTGAGATTCTCAGGACCCAGTCTCAATGGGAAAAAACACTTGAATCCCGTCTCTCTGAGGAGGAAGTTGTCCCATCTGAAATTGCCCACTTGGTGTTTGATAAAATTCACGATGCTGGTTTAGGCTTAAAGTTCTATGATTGGGTCTCTAATAGACCTTATGGCTGTTCTCTAGATGGGTTTGCCTATTCTTCGCTTTTAAAGCTCTTGGCTAAGTCTAAAGTGTTTTCGGAGGTCGAAATTTTACTTCAGTGCATGAAATGTGAGGGAAAAGTGCCCAGTCGTGAAGCGTTTGATGTAATTATTAAAACTTATTCAGATTGTGGATTGGTTGATAAAGCTGTTGAACTATATTCATTTGAAGTAAACACCTGTGGTTTGGTGCCAAATGTATTGGCTTGTAATTCTTTGCTTGATGGGCTTGTAAAAAATGGTAAAATTGATGTTGCAATGAGGATGTATCAGGACATGGTTGAGAAGGATGACAGGGACGAAAACTGTTGTTTGGATAATTATAGTACTGGTATAATTGTGAAAGGATTGTGCAAGGAAGGTGAGGTTGAGAAAGGTATCCATTTAATCGAGGATAGGTGGGGAAAGGGATGTATTCCAAATGTAGTGTTCTACAATATACTGATAGATGGATATTGCAAGAATGGTGATGTGGAAAGAGCTTATGTGCTTTTCAAGGAGTTGAAACTAAAGGGGTTTTTGCCCACTGTGGAGACATTTGGAACAATGATCAATGGGTTTTGCAAAGAAGGAGATTTTAAGAATATCGATAGGCTTTTGAAAGAAATGGATGCAAGGGGATTGAGCATTAATGTATGTGTGTATAATAACATTATAGATGCAAGATACAAACATGGTTGTGTAGTGGAGCCAGTGGAGACTACAAGAAAGCTGATTGAGGCTGGTTGCGAGGCGGATATCGTGACATATAATACATTGATTTCTGGTGCATGTAGGGATGGGAAGGTTCAGGAAGCTGAAAAGCTTCTACAGCATGCGAGGAGCAGGGCATTGCTGCTTAACAAGTACAGTTATACTCCTCTTATTCATGTCTACTGCAAACAAGGAGATTTTGACAAGGCCTCTGGTTTGCTAGTTGAGATGACCGAGTGCGGACATAAACCTGATCTGGTAACTTACGGAGCACTTGTCCATGGGCTTGTGGTTTCTGGGGAGCTTGACGTTGCTTTAACAATTCGCGACAAGATGATGGAAAGGGGAGTACTCCCAGATGCAGGTATATATAATGCTTTGATGAATGGACTTTGCAAAAAAGGGAAGTTTGCTGACACTAAGCAGCTGCTTTCTGAGATGCTCGGTCACAATGTGTTACCTGATGAATATCATTACGCAACACTGGTGGATGGATTTATCAGAGATGGTGATCTTGATGGAGCAAAGAAACTGTTTGAGCAAATAATTAGGAGGGGAGTAAAGCCTGGACTTGTGGGGTACAATGCCTTGATTAAAGGCTATTGTAAATTTGGTTTCATGAAAGATGCAGTATCCTGGATGAATAGAATGATGGAGAGAAATATCTCTCCAGATGAATTTACTTATTCCACCATTATGGATGGATATGTAAAGCAGCTTTACTTGAAAGGGGCATTAATGATATTTGGCAATATGATAAAACGAAAATGTACTCCTAATGTGGTCACTTACACCACTCTAATCAATGGTTTTTGTCGCAGTGGAGAAACCTCTGAAGCTGAAAAGATTTTCAGGGAGGTGCAGTTGAATGGTTTGATGCCTAATGTTGTGACTTATACCACACTAATAGGTGCCTTTTGTAGGGTAGGAAAACTTACAAAAGCAGCCTTGTTTTTTGATCAGATGCTTACAAGCAGATGCATTCCCAATGACTTTACGGTTCACTTTTTGGTGAATGGACTTTCAAACAGTATACTTGTTATCTCAAAGGAAGAAAAGGAGTTCGAGTATGATAAGTCTATCCTTCTGGATGTTTATCAAAGGATGTTATCAGATGGTTGGGTTCCTCAGACAGCTGCATATACTTCTATCATTGTTTGTCTTTGTTTACATGGTATGTTCAGAACAGCACTGCAGCTAAGAAATAAAATGGTTAGCAAGGGATGTATTTCAAGTTCCGTCATTTTTGCTGCCTTCTTACATGGTATTTGCTGTGAAGGAAAATCAGAACAGTGGCGAAGCATTATCTCATGCAACTTAAATGATCAAGAGCTCTATGTTGCTGAGAAATATTCATTGATGTTTGACCACTATTTAACTAATGGAATGACATCTCAGGCGTCACAAATCTTGCACACATTGATTAAAGAAGCTCATAATCAGGAGCTGAGTAATATCAAAATTTCTGTAAGTTAAGGGCAAGCATATTTGCGGTTTTATGGTACTTCAAACAAGAAGATCTTGAATGAGTGCCTTGTATGAGATAAAGGAGCTGTCTTGACAACTAACTTTTTCATGTTTCTCCTGATACTTGAGAACACACGCTATACAGCACATTGAGGGGTGGTAGAGGTGTACTTTGGCTGCATTTGCCAGTATTCTGCTATCCACAGCTATGGTGAAATCAAACCGGGTGAGTAATTTTTTGCTTTTCAATTGAATCCTTGATTTGGAGTGACAAAGCTGTCAGTAATTGTGGTTTTCTATTAATTCAAATTTCTGTATGCAGGTGACTTGTGACATCTGAAGTACACTGGTTAACTGGAGATGAGATTTAGTTGCAAGTGGTCAAGTCATAGTTCATCCTGAGGTATGGATCACATTATGCTTTTCGATATTGCTGGTCTTAAGTCTACATCCCTTCTTCCATCGATCTTAAGTCTGAATGTGCTTTCACTTACCAGGATTTGGCCTTGCGGCATCAAAATTTTGCTTGCATCCCACGGAATTTCTTGTCTGAGTTCAGAGTTTTTACCGTTCATTGGACGTTGCTGGGAATTCCGGCTATAGCTTCATCCTTTCTATTAAAAAGAAAATGATCAACCCGCTGGGAATTCCTGTTATAGCTTCATCCCTTTCTATGAAAGCATTGATGATCAATCTGCTTTCGCTGAGGCTGGCTTAGTATCTGATGGAAACAAGATGCTGTTTCTGTTTAGTAACCATTTGAATATGAAATCAAAGATTAGAAAAGAGATTTGCTTCAGTAACGGTGTTACTACTCTTTCTCTTCCCGTCTGTATTTATTTTAATGCATGGAATCGTCTTCCTTCTTCTTCTTCTTTCGATAAGTGAAGAGAAGGGGAAAAAATTTGTAAATAGATTTAACGAATAGAGGCAATAACATACTTACAGTGTATATATTTGTGTTATATGAACGCAACATTTCATCGGTGTTCTGGGTTGAAATGAGCCTCAGCAGCAAAACATATCCCCTGATGATCTTGTCAAACAAATTTCTGTGCAAGCAGTAACGAAATGGTTTGATCTGAATGCTGTTATGCAAAGATTCAGCATCGAACAATCATTTACAATCCTTTTCGAGAAAAAAGGTTAAAAAAAAAACATTAATATATAATTTGTTAAACAAAATTATAACATCACTTGCATGCATCAGCCAAAAAATGCCTCTAAAGTCAGGTACAAATCTACAAATAGTCGAGATACAGTACACGCCTTCCAATTTAGACAAGAAGCTGATTAACCAGGTACGCACCAACTCCACGTTATAAAACAAATTTCCACCGTGATCTTCACAATCTTGCTCCCAAAACCAATTCAGCGGTAAAGAATTACATAAATTTCAACGGATGGCAAAAAAATCTCATAACTACAACAGAAACTCACAAAAGCAGTCAGATAAAGCAGAGCCTCTGCTCATGACAAAATCATCTCTATGAGCCTTCCATAGTGCTTCCATGAATTTTTCACCTCTGAGCCCTTGAGAAGTGAACATGGCGAAAACCCTCCTACTCAAGAAAAGTGTTTTGTACAATCCCTTCATAGCCCGTATTGCTGCTACCATTTTATCCATGTTCCCAAAATACGTAGCAATATAATAGTCGCTGTTAATAGATACATAATAATCAAGGGCTGCTTTTGTGTTCCCATGCATGCTTGAAAAGTCCTTGTTACTAAGAATGGTGGATTTTGTGACAACATTAGTGTATACAGAGGTGAGCCCTTCAAGTTCCATTAGGCCATCTCCAGCTGCCAAATAAATGTTTGTGTTTGTAGGGATTGAAAGAGCCTGAAGAATGAAAGCAGTCTCATTTGGAGTAAGAGGACACTTGCCGCGGTTTCTCCACACACGGGATGCTTCTCCAGTCCATGCTTTGCGATCCCCACGTACTGCCTCTATTGCCTTTAAGGAGGTAGAAGAAAGACCAGAGTACTCGCATTGGCTGTAAGCAACCATATCAGGTTCAAACCTAAGGTGAAGCGAGAGGAAGGGCTTCGGTAAAGCCTGCAGAAGTTCAAAGCCCTTTTTCTCCAAAGAGTTCGTAAGGCGCAAAGCATTATAACAGGCTTGACAGAGAGCAGCCTTTCCATATAAGGGATACCTACAGATATTTTAACAAGAATGTGGGATTCAAAGAAGTACGAAAAAATAGATAACTGAAGGGATTAAGAAAACAATACAGGAAAAAATAAATAAAGTTTCTACAGATGACAGCAGCATAGCAGCATGCATTATGATTCATCCAAAATTTCAAGGACTAAGTCAACTTTTCACTTGTGCATCTATTGGTGTTATAGCAGAATATTTGTTGACTAAAAGCAAAGGAATATTGAAAACTGGAGCTTTACCGATCCCTTCTTTGACTCATTGCAGGTGTAATAGAAATATAATGATGCTCCAATAGGGAAGGAAGTACATTTTCAACATAATCAAACTGGCCTTTTCTTTTGCTACAATCAGCTCGAAAAGGTACTTTTGACGCTATCTCTGCGGGCAACTCTTTTACAACTTTGACATAGCCATTCATTTTTTGGATGAAGTACTCCACATCAAATACATCTGCAAACCCACTGAAACATGAGAGGAAGAGTTATATTAACAGTATTGTATGGCAAGAAACAGAAATAAGTTCTAAGAAAAAAGATTAATTAGGAGAAATATCTCTACAGTATTCAACGGTAGTTGATCACATGTGATAAGATCTCTCCCTCTTTTGACTAGATCTTACATTTTCTAAAAGCAATGTAGAACTGGAAACTCCATACATCACAATCAAGCTGCGATTGACAAAACCAGGAAAAGGATAAAACATTTTAAATCTGTTGCTTATGCAGAAAACTTGAAATTACATATTTGGCAGAAAGACAATTCTTTAAAATTAGGTTAACTCAGTCTTCCGTATGCACAGCCAGGTTTGTCAGAGTGCAAAAATCTTTGTACAGAGTGCAGAACTAAAACCTTAAGGCTATTCATTTGATATTCACACCTAAGCAACTAACTAAACAGCCCATCCAAGATCCTAATTCTGTAACTTGTGCTAATCAAATGGTTTATGAGAAACTACTAGGATTAGTGAACAAAGAAATCAATCCAAAACGCAGGAAAGTCTTGTGATTGAAACAAATTTGACATCGTCTTGATTAGTAACCTTGGAGAAACTAAAAATTTACATATAATAAAGATAGAACTCCACGAGCCATGTAAGACATTACATAGAACCATAACTTGCCTTGATTCATTCCAATATGCAGCCAGTTCAAACTTGGGCAAAACAAGAGTTGCATTAAGCAGTCGAGCTATGCCAACACCATCGCAGAACTGCAAATTGTTACAAAAGATATCAAACATGACATTGCACTATTGTATTACTGAAGGAAAAATATAAAGATAACTAAAAACAATAGCAAAAACCAATAGACGGAAAAGGGTCAGGTCGAAAGGGAATAGAAAAACTTCAGTGAGGAAGTACTCACATCCCTTCTCATCTGATTGAGCCCCCCATAGCAATCCACACGAATATAACCATTATTATGAGCTGGTAGCGCTGTAGCATATCAACACAAAAAACCAAATGCAGAGGTCTGCATTGGAAACCAATCAACTTTCACTTAGAAAAGACTAAAGCACACGAACTAAAAATCCTACACCAAAAAATCCATCAAAAAATTAATTTTTAACTTCTCTTTCAATATAAACAAGTCCGGATGACCCAAATGCAGATTCAAACACATTCTTCCGACATCAAAGCATTAACATGCATATGACTTCCCAGAGGTATTTGAACAGTAAAAACATCACCTTTATGGCAAAAGTCTAAAACCCAGATAATCATAAAAATTAGAGAGGTTTTTTTTTTTTTTTTTTTTGGGTTAGGGGGATTCCCGTTAATGAAATGAATTAAAATTACTAACAAGAAGGAGCTTGTTGAAGCCACCATTTGCAGGGTCTCCATTCAGCAATCCTTCGAAGGCTCCAAATCTCTGGTCTATCAGAGCTGTGCAATTCACAATAATAATAATAATAATAAACACAATCTTAAACTCCAAAAACAAAAAAGAAAAAAAAAAAGAACACAACTTTAAATAAGTTAAGGGAACTAAAAGCAGAGATTCTTAACTTACAAGGAAGGAGTAAAAGAGGTCCCAGAAAAGGAAGAAGATGACGATGAAAATAGAACAAGGAACAAGGAGAATGTGAGCACAACCGTTATACTAAGCAAAGGTTTCCTCAGCAACAAAGCTGTCATCATCTTATCCTTCCTTCTTTCTCTCTCTATTTCCATATATTTACAGAGGAGAGATGGATGGGTCGTTCTCTGTTTTAGAGCCAATTGTGGAAGCCCCGATTCCTTTTTCTTTTTGTTCCACAAATGATTTGAGTCGCGAGGAATTAACAGATGCCGAATTAAGATATACTTCCAGTTGTTTTATTCAATGGAAATTATAAAAATGCGGGACAGGTAGTGTGTTTAATTTTTAATGGCGTGATATCTAATTTTTTATCGTGTCTGATTAAATTTAATATGAAATTATATAAAATTAAATCGTATAAAAAATACGTAGTAGAATTTGAACAGTAAAATTGTATATGCTGATGGTTAAGTTCATTTGTGGTGACTTTTTTAATTTTTTTATTTGCATTCATTGCTAATCAGAGTTGCGTTTTTAAGCATTCTAAACCTTCAACAAAATATGTCAATTGATTTTACTTTGAAAGTGAAAAATGTTAGAAAAAATATACGAGCAGCATGTGAATGGGCCACATAATTATTAAAGAATTTCTGTAACTATTTCCTTTATAAATAAGCATGGATTAGCAGCAGGGCTAACGGCCTAGTGATTAGGGGTCTCCCCCGTTGCCGGTCCTGAGATCAAGTCTCAAGACCTGCAACAGTTAGAGAGTTTCAACAAATGAGAGATTTAGGTAAATTTTGTGGGGTCATACTTTTAAATTGTATATGACAAACAATCTGAGTTTCACCCAATATATCATTGGAAGTCTCACCTTACTTGTGTGAGATAACAAACTCGTAATACAACAGTGATTGATAAAATAAAAAAAGCATGGATTTAAATCAAACAGTCTAGGGCTTCACCCAATATACCATTAGAAGCCTCATTCAACTCATGTGAGGTAACAAATTTATAATACAACAGTAATTGATAAAAAAAAAAAAAGCATGGATTTAAATCACAGTCTAGTGCTTCACCCAATACACCATGGAAGCCTCACCCCACTCGTGTGAGGTAACAAATTTATAATACAAAAGTGATTGATAAAAAAAAAAGCATGGACTTAAATCAAACAGTTTTGGGCTTCAGCCAATACACCATTAGAAGTTTCATTCCACTTGTGTGAGGTAACCAACTTGTAATACAACAGTCATTGATAAAAAATAAAAGAAAGCATGGATTTAAATCACAATTTAGGGCTTCACCCAATACACCATGGAAGCCTCACCCCACTCGTGTGAGGTAACAAACTTATAATACAAAAGTGATTGATAAAAAAAAAAAAACACACGGACTTAAATCAAACAGTTTGGGGCTTCACCCAATACACCATTTGAAGCCTCACCCCACTTATGTAAAACAACAAACTTAGAATATAACAATATAACAGTGATTTATATATATATATATATAAAAAAAACATGGATTTAAATCAACTGCATAGAAAAAGACAACAACTGGTTAAAGACAAAAAGAAAAGCAGTTCTCTTCTCTCAAGAAAAAAAAAAAAAAAAAACAAAACACAAAGGGAAAGGAAAACTAGTTCTAGAGGTAATCTTTGAGTGAAAATTTAGCCCATTGAAAAAGGAGGTAGCTGGTTGAAGGAGCTGAACAAGTCCGAATTCCAAGAAGATTCAGCTCGTGAGTTTGATAAGTGTAAACCTTCCAATGGATTGTAAAAGAATTGATGTCAAGAAATAGAAAGGATCATCTAGGGCCCAACACAATCATGTTCACAAGTTGGATCTTTGGGTCTAAAATAACATGAGGACAGCTTTTGGGCTCTTTGTTGACTTGTTCACTACTTAGACCCAAGAAGTCATATATAGTACTAACCTTTGTTACAAAAAAAAAAAAGGAGAGAGAGAGAGAGAGCAGACCAGTGACGAAGCTTTGACAAGTGTTAATTCACTCAAGGTGCTGTATATTTTTATAAATGATATTAGCACTCTTCAAAAAGTCTCAAACACTCATATCGTTTACCTATATTTATCCTTTACAGGCGTAAATTTTTGGCTTGCCATAATAAGAGTAAAGTGGACACTGTGAGATGGATTCATAGAGGCAGTGTTCTTCACGTATATCTTCAACATATATGACGTATTATTATCATGGATTTCAACTTGAAATTTTATATTGTCAATGACCTACTTATACCAAAAGAAAATTTTTTCCTGTTTTTTAACCATATATAAAGAAAGATTTGCTAATAGTTGAACGTACCAGCAGTACGTGAGTACAACCTGATTATCTCAAATGAATTAATTTTTTTTAATAGTTCAGCAGAAGTTTATGAAATTATCTCTATTATTAAAGTTAAAATGTTGTTGCCAACACAAAATTTAGTACAAATAAGAAGGATGGTCAGGGCCAAGACTCAATAATAGGAAACCGGACGGAATTTAATCAGCAAATAATACTCCAAACAAGTGAATTTTGACCAAAAAAGGGATAATTTCACGTACCTCTCCTGAGGTTTGCTATAATTGCACTTACCTCTCCTCAGGATTTGAAAATTACACTTGCACCCCTTAAGTTTATATTTTTTTTTATAACAAAATAAGTTTATTTTGATAATGTAACCCAAAACTACTAACCAAACACCTTAAAATATCCTTAATTTCTTTTAAATTGGTGATCTATTTCTTGTTAATATATTTGTTTGTAAAATTTTGATAGATAAAGTAAATTTATTTAAATTAGTCAGATAATTGAGTTTTAGCGAAGTAGTAGTATTTGGAAGAGATTAAAATTTTGATGCAAGAATATAAGTCCTTTTGACATTTTTATGACTAATTAATTAATTTTTTAAGATTTATTTATCTTTTTCAAAAGCAATTAAGGATATTTTAAGGTGTTTAGTTGGTTTTTTGGATAAAATAGACTTCTTGTTATAAAAGATATAAATACAAAGGGTGTAAGTGTAATTTTTAAAACCTGAAAGAAAGTAAGTACAATTATAACAAACTTCAAGAAAAGTATATAAAATTATTTCAAAAAAAAACTAAACAATACTCCAACAGTCGACTCAGCCATGTAGAATCTACGTGTCATAAAAATCCCGTGTTGGACACCTGGTAATAAGTGGCATGAGTACATATGGTATAGACTATTCTCGTGGAGTGAAACAAATGAAGTGTGATTAGTACTTGTTGCACTGTTGTGAGAAGTGATTAGTGTTAATGTAATATGTGTGCCAAGTTACCTGACAAGACGTAATTATACTCTATGCTATAGTGTACACATGTCAATCATTTTTAAAATATTAGTAAAATTTAATATTTATATTGATATAATACACGTGTAAATGGTAGAACGTAATTATATTATGGTGTTAGTATACCACGTGTCAGGTATTTGAAACTATTAGTAGAACTTAGTGTTTTAGAAAACTCATCATTCATTGTCACGTTACATAAATAGCATTTCCGGACTTGCAAGTGTTTAGTAGTTCTCCCCGTCTCCTCTAATCTTCACTTTTCATTATCACAGGTGCCGTGGTACCCGACATTTTCTCTCAATCTTTCTTTTCTTTTCCATTTTTCCTTTCTCTCTTCAGCTTTATCCGTCTGCTTGCATCTCGTTCATCCGTTAATATAAGTGAGAGTTCTAATAGAAGTATTAACACGCACCTCACTAGAAGAAGAAAAAATGAAGGGAAATACCGGAAACCCGTTGCATTTGACGTCCCTGAATCACGTCTCACTTGTGTGTAAATCAGTGGAGAAATCAATTGATTTTTACACCAACGTTCTTGGATTTGTCCCTGTTAGGAGGCCCGGATCATTCAATTTTGATGGAGCATGGTAAATTTATTTGATAAGGAACTAATAGTTTTTCTTTTAGCAACTTTCTTGATCAGATTATACATGCGTTGATCCTGCTTGTGGTTTTTGGTACATGCAGGTTGTTTAGTTACGGAATTGGAATACATCTGTTGCAGTCGGATAACCCGGATAACATGCCGGAGAAAACTGATATCAATCCTAAGGACAATCACATATCTTTTCAGGTATTTCTTGGTGTCAATTTGGTGAATAGTGTGTTCAAAAAAGAAAAAAGAATAGCGTACTAAATTTTATCGACCCTTTTTGAATAAATCTCAGTATGCATAATCTAGGGTACGTGTTAACTACTTTTTTTTCCCGATGCTGTTGTTATAGAATGGGATTATAACGAAGAAAATTAAAAAGGATCCTAAAGTCAAAATATGAAGTTAGTATTAACTAGGTATTGTCTACAGCCATTAGCTAGGCTTCGAATTCCAAATGCCGGCAAATTATTGTGGGATTATATCTTTACACTGACATGGATGCTAAAAATTTACACCCCAACAAAAACAAAAAACAAAAAAGTGGGGTGACATAATTTCAAATTATAAACTATTCACATTGAAAACTTGTAAATTTAGATGTTAAAAATTTAATATGATATCTTTAAAAAGACGTGGTCTTCAGTACAATGTTCTAAGTTGATGGAACTCTTCTAATTTTACAAATCGTGATTTCTTTCCAATTCAATCATGATGTTAATGAATATCTTGTGAATGAAACAACAAAATTCAATTTGCAATTTGTTTTTGAGGCACGGAGGTAGAATTAAAATTGGATTCTATATTAGAAATTCTACTCAACCTAATGAAAATAATGATTTTACCAAGACTAAATTTCCTACTAGTGTGTGATGTGACACATTGTTTTGTAGCCAGTTGTCTCTAGAAAAATGTGAATGACTAGTTGTGGAAATCTACAAAATTGATAAGAACTATGTAATTCTGTATTATCTGCAGTGTGAGAGCATGGGTGCTGTGGAGAAGAAGCTCACTGAAATGGAAATCAAGTACGTGAGGCAACGAGTGGAAGAAGGAGGGATTTACGTGGACCAGTTATTCTTCCATGATCCAGATGGGTTCATGATTGAGATATGCAACTGTGATAATCTACCAGTCATTCCACTGGCTAGTGAGGTAATTCGTTCATGCTCAAGACTGAAAATGCAGATGATGCAATCTCAGCAACAGTTACATGTAGTACAACCTTAAAGAAAAGGTGAAATTTGGTGAAACGTCAGAAATTTGCGTCTGCCTAGGTCTTTCTGTAGCTGGCTCTGTTAATCTGTTGTGATCGATGTTTGGATGTTAGTAACGCTAGTACTTTCTTGATTCTTCTTGTGGTTGGCCTTGGGTTTGTTAGGTTTCAATAACGACAATTTGGCAATAGGCCAAATGAGTCTTCTCATTTTAGATATAAAGCTTGCGTCTTATACAAAACTATGCTTTTTTATATCTGTCTTTTTGCCTCACCCCATTTCATTCAGATTTTAAAGCGACTTTGGTTATGAGCCTCATATTTCAGGCTATAGCTAGCTGGTTTTGTAGGCGGCAGCAAAACATACTTTTTCTAGTGCAGATAGCGTGCATGAAAATTGCTTTCTCATTTGGCTTTGTTGCCATGTCTTCGACTAAGCATGATAATCAATCTAGCCTAACTTATTTGGCAGCGACATTTTAAATTTTCTCCTCCTGATTAGTGCACAAAATTCTTCAAATATACATTTATTTTTTGCTAATTTCGCTACCACTCTTCTCTTCCCCCGGGGCGCACTGGCCCAGGTACAGCTGAGGTCAAAGAAGTAACAAGGTTGCATAGTTCTATACAATGATACAGTGATTAGGTTGCATATGATGCTGATAAAAACTGAGGTTTTGCATAGAGCTTTTAACGAGGCGAATCGAGCCGAATACTTCTTATTCAGATTCTGTTCGTTTAACAAACGAACCGATTCGGTTCGGCTCGATTATTAAACGAGTTAATATTTGTGTTCGAACTTAGCTCGTCAAATAAAACAACATACTCAAGATCGAATTCGATTTGGCTTGTTTAACATAAACGAACCGAGCTCGAATAAGCTCGAACGGACACGACTCGTTTAACACAACTAAACAGAGCTCGATCGAACTCGATTTTTACACAATCTCGATCGAACTCAATTTTTATACAATCGAACAAAGTTCGATTGAGCTCGAATGTTTTTATTTTGAAAATAATGTGAAAAGACACTATTACCCAGTGTTCACGAACGCAAACGAGCGTTCGCGAACAATATTCGAGTTCGTTCGTTTAATAAACGAGCTCAAATTCTTATTCGAATTCGGCTCGTTTAATTATTCGAACGAGTCGAATTCGAGCTTTCACGAGCCGAATTAACTTATGTTCGCGAACATCTCAGTTCATTAAAAGCTCTAGTTTTGCATATGATTTACGTAAAATTATCATATCCTCGACGCCATATTCATCACATGTTCGGTTTCTGGTTTTGACCAATGTAACTGTGGATTTCCAAAAACTCGAAACGTTTTAGTTTCATTTCTGGAATCCACTATGATTTGATAGGGTCTTATACATGAATTATTATGTAGATCGTATTACGGCAAAAGATGGGAACTCTTTTAGATCAATCCTTTGTCTCGATTTCCATCATTCATCTTTTGTTTTAACGTGCAAGAGGACCATCACCAGTTGAGAATGCAATCATGTGGAGGGACTCTGCAAGAAGCACAGGCCATGCAACGTGGGAAGCCCGTTTGTCCTTAATAAGAAGTACTAGTTTACTTCAGGCCCAACTAAAGCGACCCACTAACTGAAATCTTGTTGGGTTTTTGGCCCATTGTCATACCTGTTACTAAATTTTCGAGCAACAAAAAGGAAGGATTACTTCACATTTTAACAATGAAAATGAATTTCTCAAAAAAAAAAAAAAACAATGAAAATGAAAATCCAAACGTAATTCTCCAGAAAGGTGCCGGACAAAATTTCTTTCTTAGCTATTTTTACTTGCTACAAATTCAAGATAAAAGCAAACATAGTCTTACAATATAGTATTAGCATTGGATACAATGAACAAATCAACGACATTTCGAACACAAAAAAGAAAGGAAAAAAAAAAAAAAAAAACTACAATAGGAAAAACTATTGAAAAGAATCAAGAGGGCTAATCACATGCCCCTTTTGAGCATGTGCTCGTAGTTCTCAATGGATTCAAGCCTCTGGAGGAGCAGATGTTGCCTGAACTTGTTGATGAATGCTTCAGCGCTCGCGTTTATATCCTCCGTTGGCTTTCTCTCTAATGATCTCTTGTTTGGCTCCACTGCATCTTTCGTCAACGGGGCATGACCGGGCCTTGTGTTTGTTGTGTTGTCACCAAGACTGGTCTTTCCTCTTTTGTCTTCAGCTTCTTCGACGGCTTTGGGTCTCTGGTGGTACCGGGATGCCATGAAGTTCTTCATCTTCTACAGCTTCTTGGAAAATTTTTGGATTCTCTAGGATTGATTGACGATCTTTACTTCTTCTTCTAGGAGGGTGAGCTCGTGAAGTTTTCCATATTTATAGAGGAGAAAGAGTGGTAAACTGGTAATTAATTATTCTAGTCTTTTCTTAATCAATTTGATTATGGTATACGGTTCCGTGTAGTTGCTTAGTTTACATATGGGCACATCTTCTTGGATCATAGGTGATGACTTTTCTTGAAATGTCAAAACTAGGATTCGTTATGAAGTAGCCAAATCAAAGAGGAAAAATAAATTCAAGATTAAAAGGGTTACTTAACTTTTAAATTAGGTGGCGTCTACGAGTTTATCTTTCATACGTCTATGTGAAATTTTATTTATGAAAAATAGCTAAATTTATGAACGTGCGTAGAAGGATTTTGTAGAATATCATTTGTAATAATTCAATTCAAATTAAGGCTGACTTATTTTAAAAAATTTATCTCATTAGGAACCAAAAGAATTATTAGATTTTTCGTGCATGATATTCTAGAAACCCCAAGCCTTTGTTATTAGAACCCAAGAAAGGCCTTGAAGATTAGGTGATAATGCAAGTTTTAATGCATAATATTTTTTAACCAGGTGTACAACACAGAGAGAGGGAGAGAGAGAGAGAGAGATATATATATATATATATATTTAAAATCAAAACTAATGTTTAATTTTGAAGCAATAATAACAATGACAAGGTCATTTTTGTCTCTTCAAGTCGGACAAAGCCTAAACAGCTAATCAAATTTTGGGGCGACCAGCCAGCCTTTCTGCCCGGGAGGCCGCCTTTGAAGACTCCCAAAAAAGACTAGAAATTACGCACACGAATGTGCTTCGAAACTCCTCAGTTCTCAATTTAAAAACTTGCGGCTTAAGGTGTGAAACTGTGAGTGCGCACCGACTGTTAAGCGCCAATTATTTTTTTCCGTAGTCAATTTATGCTGCATTCTTTAAGTGCAAAATAGGCCTTCCTTTTCTCATAATTTGCAAGCAATACAAGTCATTAGTATGACATAGTTAGCCACAAAATTGATTCATAAAAATAAGTTTACTTTTTCTATACAGGACAAATGATTAAAACCATAATTCAATTTTAGGTTACCAAAACAAGACCTTAGTTTGTTCACCTTGGACTACTTGATGAATGTATTAAAAGATAAGCTTGGAGTGGACCAGAAACCAATAATTGCTAGCTAGTGATGGATAAAGAAGCGTTTGAGCATTAAAGAAGATGATGGCAATGAATATCTAATGCCTAATTGTAGTTTGGTATGTACACTGGAAGCCCCAGTTGTTAAAGATGAATTGTAGGTGACAGGTTGTCCAAAAATAAAAGTATGCTGTTCTTATCAACGATCAATTGACCTTTCTTTTCCCTTTCTTTTTCAATTTTGAGAAGGAAATAAGAAGGAAAAAACCAAAAAGCAAGAATAGCAAGAATAGGGATTCTTTTTATGACCAAGATACGCATAAATCTGTATTGTTGGTAGATTATTAGAGTGACTGGGGAGCAGATCACAATTATTGGTAGTTCTACATTTTGACATAGGCATGACAATGATACGATGCATTCAATACTCTTTTTGTTGATAGTTTTACCCTTTACCAAATAATTGCTCTAGCAGGATCTAAATTGCTGTAGGAACCTTTTACAATCTCTAGTCATTGGGGGTTAGGCATATATTCCTAGTTTACCATTCCGGTACTTATTCGGAAAGATCAACGGATTACGAAATCTAATTCGAACTATCTAGAAGTTTACCTGAAAATCAAGATAACCATTGGGCGGAAAATGTTTTGAGAGAAAATTTATCTTCTGCCAATCTACCGATTGAAGAAATCAATCCCCTTATTTTTCTCTTATTTCATAAACTTTTTTGTTTTTTTTAACCTTGCAAATGAATGGATATATAGTCCACTGATGAGTAAACAAAGTATGTGTATGACATAAATACATCGAGATATACATGAATTTGAAAATTATGTAAAAATGGACATTTCCTGTTGGCATTTGTAAACTGATTTCCTCTATCATGGACTTAGAGATCTGACTTGTTAGGCGTGTAGAAAATATCATACATTGGACTCCTTTAAGCCCTTTTGACCGAACATAATTGAATCGTTAGAACAAGTGTAAACATCTTCACATGGACTGGATTGAGCTAGACTGAGCCTTCTGCTGAATGATGTGAGCATCACATGAAAAACAAGGAGGGGGGTATACAAGACCAGAGCTTGAGCCATATGCTTCCCAGCAAAATGACCTAGTAATTTCACCGGAGTATGAGATGAGTTGAACATCTTCGAGATATAACTCTCTACATGGTGAGCTATCACTGCATGCCAATGTTATTGCTTCCTCTGTGGCTGAAGTTCCTTTGATCCCAACAAATGATATCCTGTCGATTTTAACTGCCAAAGTCTGCATAGTGGATGTTAAAATTCCTTGAGGCTAGAATGGTAACTTGTATCGGTGCAGATGACAACAGACAACACAGATGTTTAGCTCATATTACAATAGAAATTTACATGAAAATGGCAAGTCTGTCAACCCAAAAATAAGGTAGAGAATATAATATTTTAAGGCGTGCTCCAAAATGAAGGGCAAATTTGATTCCAATACAGCACAGATCCACATTCTGAAGTGTCATTGTTTATAATAGAGTTAAGAAGCCTGCATTTAGCTGCCTAGAGCATTAGACAAAATTATTATTCATTTTGCTAAGGCAAATAGAAAAAGTTTTTGGCTTTTGACGAGCTAGCAAAACAACATTCAGCCCAATGATTGCAGGGCTTGATGAACTCATTTGCTAATCCAAGGGAAAAAAGAAGGTAGGACTCTCCAGGGAGAGGGAGGGAGGGCATAGAATTTGGTTTTATACATGCTGCATGAACATTGACATTCAAAGTTATCATCTTACTCACATCCAAATTCCTCTAGAGTTACTTAACATTAAGCTCAAGACTGTGATGGATTTCTTACCTGATTTGGACAAGGCACAAATGAATCGCAGTAATATTGATCTACTATGATAGGATTTGAAACATTTTCCATCCACACATTCTGAAAAGTAATCCTGCTAGCAAAACCACTGCCTCCCTGATGAAACATAAGTAAAGGAAAATAGATTAAGGCACTCTGACACTTTTTAGCTTTAGCGAAAAAGTAGTCCACAAGTCAATGGAAAGAAACACCCATTGCTTGTGCTTGTAAATTATTAAATAGTAACTCTAGTTTTGCATGGAAAAAGTAAATCACAAAAGGAATTGAAAGGAAGATTACCTGCCATGTTTTGATCCTCACGCCATTTTCAGTGTTGGACAGCACTGCTCCATTAACTCGAACATCATGCACCTGGGCCCAAGAATTTGATTTTCCCAAGCTTCCAATACTACCCAACATATATTAGTTGTAGAGCTTCTGCTGTAGCATGATTCCAACAAACAACAAAAAGTTTGTTACCTTATACCATGCCCTGGTCCGCAGGTAATTCCCCCAATACGAATCTTCGAAGAATTGTTGACTATGGATATGCAGTCATCTCCTAGAGACATACAGGTAAAACTTCTAAAAAATTTGCCTTATCAACCCATAACAGCAAAAGATCATCATTCGTGGGAAAATAAATGAAAGAAAAGAGCTCTTAGACAAGCCCTCTCAAACCAGTTCACTGCTTTGAAGTACTTGCAGTCACAACATAAATCCATTGGTGTTTGCAAATAGCAAAGAAACTACAACGTTTGTCAACCAGTAATAGAAGCATTATTTATTAGACAATGCAAACTCGGATTTTTTTTTGTACTCCAAGATTACCATTTTATGAGAACAAATTACCTTTATCTGATAAAAGCCAGTGATTGGCTAAGCTACATGGTGAGTGATTGAAATCGGTAAAGTCAAAAGATAGATAACACCACTACCAGCAGAAAGTAGAGGTACTGCATTGTGTGCTATTGTAAATTAGAGGGATCACTTGATCAGTATTCAACCTATAACAGAGCTCCTCGTGAATTTTTTTTCAGCAATTAGGACTATAGATTTTAGTAGATAACCTGATCATCCCTGATCTAATAAATTCTTGACAATCCTGTAACTATACAGTTGTCTAGAATTACCTGGTCTAACTAATTTTCTGCAGTCCCTAAGGGTACAGTAACCTTATTTCCCACTGACTTTTTGTGCTAAATTTTCTTTGGCATGCATGAAATTTCTGGATCAATATCCTTACTCCAGTCACAAGTTAATCTTTTAGAACATATAAAATCTCCCCCTACCCTCCTCCCCAAAAAAATCTTTTCGTTTACTCATGAAGATAACAAATTCAGATAGGAAATAAATGGATTACAGTAAATTTATTATAAACCAGACGGTCCAGCACAAGTCTTAGTACCAATATTTTCAGTTCTTTTGTTATGTGAGGTTACCATCATGGCATGATTGCCAGTAACAGATGCTGAAATAAGCAGTAGTTAATCCCTGCCCTAACACATGTATTTAAGGTACTTCCAGAGCCAACAAACCTGTGCTGATGGTGCTATCCTTAATTTTAACATTTGTGGATGCACTGATGTGAATTCCATCTGTATTGGGGCTGTTAGCAGGTGCAAATACTCTGAGATCAGATGCTGCAACCCGCTTACAGGCGGTAAATGACATGTGCATCTGTTGACTGTTGATCATCTTAATGTTCCTCACTTCCAAGTTCCTGCATTTATGGAACGCCATGGCCTGCATTGTCATTTATGGGAATCATTTAGACCCCTAAGAAAGAAAGAAACAAAGATAACATGCATCAAAAAGAAAAAGTACCAATTAGAAAAGAATTTGTTGAGAAAATATAAGCAAAAATAGCATGAAGAAAGGAATGCTAACCGTTGGAGCATGTCGACATGGCTGCCCAAAGTAAAGTTGAAATGCAATTTAGACCATGGATATACGGAAGATCAATCTTGCATCAGAAACATTATAAACTGAAATGCTGAAGAAAAGAAAGAACTATCACAAAATAAAGTGCCAGGAAACAAATACATTTGTTTCATTGATCTTGCAAGATCGAGCCCACCATTCCTGCCCTACCCCATCAACCGTCCCTCCACCTTCTACTTTGAGGTACTTCACACCATGAAAGTAAAGCCATTTATGAGGATCCAAGTCTTCCCAAACATCAGGATCGCTGGGTGCAACAATAGTACCAGAAATCTAGGCATATAGTTGTAATGAAACCAATGTCAAAAATAAAATTCCCAATTAATTGTTGTATTGATCTTATACTGAACTCTGCAATACATTTTTAGAAAGCCTCTAAGAAATTTAAATCCACCTCTTACCCTTAGGGTCAATTTAGACTGGCAAGGCCCAACAAAATCAATTGGTCGAACCAGATACGTTTGCCCATGAGGAACTACAATTTTAGTTTCTGATAATAAAGAACATGCCATCTTCCATACCTCTTGAAAAGCCTGAGATAAGAAAGATTTTCACAGAACCAAACTAGAATATAAATTAAGCTGACATAACTTTCACATTAATGGACTCAGAATATTCTTCGTGGAACAAACTGAAATAGAAAAATATATTTACAGTCTCAGAAGTCATTTACAAATGATAAAACTAAGTGACATGCCTGATTTAGCATATTTATATGCTGATGGGACAACACAAAACGAAATTAAGAAATGGCAGAGTAAAAGAACCAAAAAAAAAAAAAAGTTATATTGACAATCCGAAAGAAAGATAAAATCTATATGATCCTATTACCATAAGTTCCGAGCACAGAACACAATATTATTGAAAGGCAGGCATGAAGAAAATGTCATTTATTCAGCCACAGCCTTAGCTCCTGTTAAAAACAATAGTATTAAGTTTTATTTTCTTTACCAGGAGACTGCTCATCCACCCTTGACAATTTCAAGATCAGGGCTCTAAATTTAACCCAAAATTTGAGAACTTAGATGTCCATATATGGAGGCCAATTACTCCTATTTCCCCATATGGTGTCTGAATTTAGCTATGGAGGCTGAATGTACGTTTAAAACATAAAAGTAGTATAAATTTTCATGTAAGGTGACCAAGAAAACAATCAATTTGAGTTGATATTATCCATCAATTGCCTCTTTCACATAACAAGTTGAGCATAAAATTAATCAAACAAGTAGGGGACAAAGTAATTTTAGATAAATATAATAAGGCAAAAATGCTTTTAGCAGGCTAGCAGCATTATTATTCATCAAGGTAAGAATCAAGATAAACTCAAACTAATCAGGTCTATCTAATCTGGTCATCACCTTGGATTGTCCATAGCAATGCAAAAGATTGAACAAATTTAATTTACTTACGGCAAACTAGCAATTATGATAGCTAAAACACAAATGATATTTATATTCTTGCATTGAAAAAGTACCTAACTTTCATACCTCTGTGTCATCAGTGATCCCATCTCCTTTGGCTCCAAAATCATTAACATGAAGAACAGTTCTTGAGTTGCTACTCGAATTTTGGAAGTACTCAGATGTTGACCGTGGAAGCTGAATTAAAGGGTCAAACTCGAGCCCATTTGCATTTCTGAAACCCGATAATGACAATATTACAATAGCTGTCTGCCAAAAACAAAGAGCAAGGCTGGAAATTGAACGAGGAGAAAAACAACAAAACGAGAAAGAAGTCAGCTTTCCCATCCACCTTGTGCGTGGGAAAGAATCGATGGAATTTTTTGCCTAGTAGTACACGTGTGTACGGGAACGAGAACTTTCCACTGCACAACCCCTTAATAGACCAGACCTGGTTTCTGGGCATTTTCGAACGTCTTATAATAATGATGCGATATGTCCTTAACCAATTGTATAATTTCTTTCCCTTCCCTCGTTGGGTTTCTTGCCTGTAATGTCTTATTAAGGAAGGAAATACGAATGTGGACTTTGGATATTAAGGGAGAGAAAAAGGCTGAAGAACCTTGGTTTTCAACACGTATTAAGTTTTACTTGGAAAATAATAGGACATAAAAATTTCTATTTTATTCATGATTTGTTTTGCCAAGTAATGGTTTTCTTTTTGGGTCAGTTTCTTTGATGCCTTTCTTTTTTCTTTTTTTATTCCTCAGGTAAGTTTTATTATCATGTCAATTAATTATTCTTTTATTCGCATTCTTAAAATGGTTTTCTCATATTATGTAACTTTTCCTACTACAGTATTACTTTAATCACAATCAATTTATCATGAATAAAATTTTGAGTACGTAATACTATTATATGTGTCGGTAATAATTCTATAACGTGTTTCCAAAACACTAGGGATTATTGAGTAATAAAGTTACTCTTCTCCTAAGCCATATGTCAAATTCTACTTTCATCAGACTAATATTCCTTCTCCCTTGATGTGCTAAAAAAAAAAACAAGGGAGATCAAAGTTCAAGTTTTAATATACAAATAATACGTGTCCAACCATATATTGATTTAAAAATTTTATAGTTGATGGTGCAAAATTTTTGCATTCTAATACAAATCATCAATCAAATGGTGTGTAGAAATGGCCCCAACTAGCATTTTAAGAAGTGTTGAGCCCCTTAAATAAATAATGTCCGCAAATGCTAATGGGCTCATCCCTTTTGCACAAAAGTGTCAATCATTTGCGTTACAGAAATATGCATTGTAAAATGTATGATGGGCCCCGTTGTTTAAGAAATTTGTACTTGATTCTTACCCACTGTCAAAGTCCACGAGGCCCAACTGTTGTACATGAAGGTTAAGCAGAAGTTAGTACCGTATATATCGACAAATAATTAGGTGGACCGAGTTCATAAGTAATGTCGTGGACCTTATAGTCTACATTCAACCACATCAACCACATGTGGGGCTTCCTGTGGACTGCTTGTACTTGTGACTGATGTGGTTGAATGTGGACGACAAGGTCCACGGCCTCACTTTGAATCCGGTCCACTTAAGTATTTTCTATATATATTATGGTGTTCTTGATTTGACAGGTTCACCATAATAAAGATTCATCATATAGGCGTATTATTTGCATGCATTGGATACGCAGTCGAGTGAATTCCATATTTTGAACCAAAGATTCGAGGTAAATCGTATTCTTAAAGTGGCAAAACACACCTGATGAAGGTAGACAGGTTTTATGAGTTTTAGTTGCCATTTCTTTCTTCCCTCTTGGGTCATGGTTCCTCGCGTGATTGATTCATGGGCTGTGTCAAGTTGTTGTAAAGAATAAAGATTGATAAGGTAGACATGTTGTTTGCGTGTCTTAGATTTGGTTGTCGAATGAATTGCAGACAGTAACTGGTCATCCCACCAATTTATGAATTTGCTTTTAGGTGTGTTTAAAGAATTCTTTCTCCATGTTTCTCTGTTGCATTGGAACACCGTGGTTCAAGAGGGAAGGCATTGTCTCTATAGCATTTCTTACCTAATCGCATTGTATTCAGTACGATAAGAGTGTTACCGAACCTTAATAGTTTTAAAACATCACTGATATCGCATCATAAGTGTGATCTTGATCAGACTGTTGCTTGGTCTTTGCATAATTAGAACATGGAGTCATAGGCACGGATAGATTACCTGTTAATAGAGAATGTAATACAGTCCACTAGATATGGCTGGGCTGGGCTGGGCTGTTAACGATGCCTCGATGAGGAAAGGGTAATGGAGAAAATGTTGGCTTAGGGTACCCAAGTAGTACTTGTAAGCAAATGTTAAGCTATTGTCTGCTATATTTTAATTGTCTCTGTGATGGTCAAAATACAAAACCTGCTGAACCACCAGAACGAGTATACAATAAAAAGAAATCAAGATTGGTTGAGATTGGCCACACCAGATTTCAACCGTCACATGTCGTGTTCAATGATTCAGAGACTTTGTTCAAATGGTCATAAATCTCCATCTTGACTACACTCGTACCACAGAGAAAACAATAATATATTGTGATTGTTTCTGTAACCACAAATAATCAGCTCATAGAAACGGTATAGTGTGAGTAAGTTACGTTTTATCAGGCCCCAAAAATTGAGTTCTTCCTTGGCAGAGGCCTTTTCTTTTTATGGAAGGACAGGGTTGAAAGGGAGAAGGAAGGAAGAGGCAAGGATCGACCATAATACACGGTTAGTCGGGCCATTCAATCAGCTAGTGGGATGCCAGGATGACCAATCCTGTGGAAGGTTGCTCGGACATTTTCTAACGATTTATGAGCCACGTAAAATCTGTTCATAACTGCCCAAACCACAAAAATAAAATTGGCAACATAGCGAGCTAGAGAAGCCTGGTAGCCTGCTCTTCCTCTTAAGCTCTTTTATCACCAAGATAAGCTTTTTATCACCAAAATATAATTAGAGAAGCCCCATATTGCATTTATCCTAAAATGTTTGGTCCTTTCCATATTCCTCTTTATAGACCATTTTCATCAAGGGATATACGCAAGTTAGATTAGGCACGAATCACTGAACACGGTGGGATGTGAAATTGAGCTTCCAAATCCATCTTCCAATTGTCACCAACATGCAGTCAGAATTAATTCTCGAATAACAATTGAGTCCGTGTGACAATTACCAAATTTTAACCGTTCAAACAAATTACATGAAAATATAATAATTTTCATTCTGTCAATTGTCTTTCTGGGCCAATCCTGTAAAGTTTGATAACTAAAACCACCGACAACCTATGACTCGGCAAACATCAAATATACTCCCAAGAGATTTTTGCTTGTAGCCCCTTGCTATTTCCTTCAGTTAATCATTACTACTCGATTTTTCTTCCGGTACAGTATAGAAACTTGCGTCAATTTTTTTTTCTAACGTAAACCCCAATGATATTGTCCGCGGAATTGAGAGAAATATATCTGTTAAAGCGAGAAAGATTCTGAATTGAGCTAGGTTTGCTTTGCAGTAGTAGTTTTTGTGCATTGATAACAAACTCATTAGATGCTGGAAAAATACTTTGATGACAAATATTCACATATTACAACCAACGAAAGAAACAAAATTATCCCCCACAAGTCTACAACCTATAATAAAGAAAAACGTAAAACTGATCCAGAAATGAAGCAAAAACGAAAGGGAAAAAACGACAAGAAACATTAATTTTGTTTGAGTTTTAGCTTGAATCCAAAATTCTTACACCTCTTCCTATTGGGATTGAGATGAACAACTGAACATCTGACAACCGACGACTTCTACAGCAACCTAATCCCATATTATATAGTAGGTCCCACCAGAACATCCTATCTCCGGCCACCGGAAAATACCTTCTTAATTTCCACATATACTACATCAAAATATCCGATGTCGGCGGTGAGTCTTCTCGTGTGGTGGCTTCCCAAAAGCACTGCAAGTGCAAAACCCACATGCAGAAACTTTAGGAGACGGCGGTTCTATCGCCGGAGACACCCTACCAGTCCGATAACCCCTTCCACCACCATTGGATCGGCTTCTCTCAATCGATCCAACGGCTCTTGGCGAGACCCGGGCCAGCTCTTCTTTCGCTTCTTGTTGGCCCTGTACTGTTTCTTGCTGAGGCTTGTTTGTATCACTGCCGGGGTCTTCTCTTTGGTTCGTGGGCTGCTGATTCAATTCAGTTGCTAAAAGCTTGTCGTCCCAAACAAGCCCTGATGACCCCTGCCTCCTGAATGATACTGCAGATCTTTGTAAACCAGCCATCAAATTAACCTCTTTCACCAATGTTTTTAACTTTTTTTTTTTTGTCTCTAGATATTTTTCTGATGAACGCTAACGAACTATGGAGCCCCTTGATTTTGATTAGAGTTTAGGCTTTTCCTATGGGTGTGGTGTCACTGGTGTGCAGGTTGTTTATATAGAGGGAGCGATAAGGTCATGAGAGGGGCAGCTTAGTCAAAGTAGAGATTGATCCTACTCCAATTTCGTTTAGGATCACTTAATCCTTTAACTAATTGGAGAAATATTTAGGTAAATCTAAAAGTTTACAGACCTGTAGATCCAATGGCTGTAATTAAACTACAAGGGTTCAGGGAGCCCCTGAACTTTGGTGACTTAATTTTAGCCGTTGAGTTTAGGTGTAAGACCTATGGACCTAAATATTTTTCACTTAATTGTATGTGGCTAATAATTAAAATGGTATCTCACACTTACAGAATTTTCTTTTACTCGCCTAGTTAAAATTGTAATGAAAAATTTTGTTTTTCATATGTTCAAATTATAGTAAATTGGTCCTAAATCTTGTTTTAGTGATCTCTTAGGTCTTGTTTATAATAGTTTCTAATTTTTATAAAAATTGATTTTAAAAAATTTAAAAAATAGTTATTTCTGATATTAATTTAAAAAATCCAAAAGCATTAGTAAAAAAATAGTTGAGAACATCACAAAATATATTTTTTAAAAAATCAGAAGTTAAAATCATATAAGAATTGAGAACAAGGCTTTTATAGGAAAAAGTCAAGATAAACATGTGCATAATTTGGGAGGCAAAAATAAAATCACAACACTTTCCATACAAAAATAAAGTCATTATATAAGCATGTAGAGATTCAATAATACGGATATACATATTTGTTTCACTAAATTTGATCATAACTATTAGGTGGAGATAGGGTCATAAGCTTATCAAATAACTTTATTTTGAAAAAAAAAAAGAGAGAGAAAGAAAAGATTGTGATTCTATTTTTACAGCTTAAATGATGTGCGAGTAATGTAAGTGTTATATTTTTTTCCAAAGGAGCTTATCGAAAATGGATTTGGACGTGTTACAATTAAATACATTAGCGATCAAATTCTTTTAAAATGTGACGGACTACGATAATATTTTTTAGAATACGAGAGACCATTCTAATAATTTCCCCTTATTTTATAATTTCTTATGTTAATAAGTTGAAACTAGGGGAGTCGGTTGGTTAGTACTTAATTATTATTTTATCAGCTTAACAGTGAATAATTAAATGTTATATGATTAACTTTTTTAGTATTTACTAGTAGTACTTAATCACTAGAGAAGAATAAAACAAGCGATCCGCTATCGAGAGTACTATTTATAACGTGTGTGTGACTTGCTTGTTACTTTGACCAAGCTCCTATTTGCCATTTGACAGAAAGCGAATGCCGAAATAATTAGTGCTGTCTCCTTTCAACAATTAAAAAAGTTGTAAAGAAATAATTAACGCCGTCCATTGGATATTGACTATGGTGATATTACTGTATAGGAATATTAGGGAGCTAAATGAGATCAACAATCGATATTATAATGTCTTGGTTTGATTTTTTAATTTGAAAATTGTGTTTGAATTTAACTAAATTATTATTCGAGTCGAATTCAAATGAGTCTTTGTTAGGCCAAATATAACACAAGTTTGAGCAACTTAAATGTATTGCATGCGATCATTGACATTTATATTTATCGAATTTGAGCTTGACAATTGAATGAAATCCAAATATCAGTTAACTTTAATTTAATTAGTTAACAAACTAATTCCAGAAGAAACTCCTATCAAATCAATTGATAGTGCATTTCTTATTGCCCTACTTAGAACTTGTTTTCAATAGCTTTTGATTTTTATAAAAACTAATTTTAGAAAAAGTGACAATCAGTTGTTCATGATCTCAGCTTAAAAAATTAAAAAAATAGTAAAAAAATAATTAAAAATATCACAAAATAAATTTTTCAAAAATCAAAAGCTAAAATCAGGTAAAAAAACTATTGAGAATATGCCCTTAATATAATTTCAATTCAAGAGAAACGTATTTCATTAAACAGATAGAATCCTATGGTAATATGAACTCACAGTTAGCATTCAGCACTAGTACACGTTACCTTTTAGTTTATGAAATGCAACTTTTATGTAGCATTTCTTTTTCTTTTGGCAGGCAAACGAATTGGAAATTTTGAGACCCTGGACTGATAGATAATTGGCCTGTGCATTTATGATGTTATTCCTTTTATTTTATTTTATTGGGATTAGTGTGATGATGATCCACTCATGATTGAGGCTTTGAAATCGGCGTGCGATTGAAAAGTCCATAGACATGGTTGAGCACCGGGACAAGTCAATGTCAACAATTTAATCATTTCGTTATCAAAGGCTCAAAGATAAAATGATCGGAAAATCAATAGGCCAAAAGTCTATCGCCATTTGGGGATTAGATGGAATTGTTGTCCTGTGATTGTGACTACGTAGTTTCCTTGGTTACCACACGTCTCTCGTACTGTTTTTTTTTTTTTTGAGGGAACACACCTCGTGTACTATACTATGATATACCATTGCATCGTCATGACATAAATGTTGAGATAAGCTATATACTTTGAATTAAAAAAAAAAAAAGAGGATAGTGATACACTTTGATACTAATTCATGCACTCTATTTCAAACTAATATACAATGAGTTATAATAACTTCAAACAATTAAGGCTTTCAATCTAAAAAATACATAGTGGAATATATAAGTAAAACATAGTGGCGGAGTTGAGAATTTATTTTTGGAGGACGCGTCAAGAGTAACAAGTAATTACGGAATGTTATATCCAAATCTAAGAACTCATGAAGACAATGATTTGAAAGCATAGTTAACTTTTTTGTTATTTTGGAAGGGGGTAAAATATAGTAATGCATAAATTTTTACTTACAAAAAACATTTTTTACAAGTTGGAGGGGAGTGACCGCCCTTGGTCCCCCCCCCCCTCCCCCCCCGACCCCTGAGTAAAAGAATATGTAGCTTACAAACTATGTCTTGCAAAAAATATTCGATATTATTCAGACAAAACAACCATGAAAAAAAAAAAAAGTACATTGAACCCACCACATGTCTATACAGTATCTATTACTGTCTAATTGCGGTCCATAAGAGTGATAAACGAGCTCATCCATTGAAAATTTCTTTTGGAAAGTATACTTTAATTTAATTTTATTTTATTTTGCTTTTTCTTTTTTGCTTTTTTTTTTTTTGGAAACGTTTGGGCTTTTCTAAGATGTTGGATTGGACATATGTATACTTCGGCCTAAGATGAATTGAGGCCCAGCATTCGCCTGGGCCTCAATTATTCCCTTTCCATTTTTTTTTTTGTTTAAATAAATCTCGATTGAAAAATAATCCCACCCAGATCTGAAGCTCCAGCTGAAAAATTTCCCGCCGAAACATCCCACAGCCGCAGCATTAACCATAACCACCAACATCAGATATATATACTCCGTTATTCACTCCAATTATCAATCTTTTCCTGCTTCTCAGCTTCCCTTTTAGCTCAATTCTTGAATTTGTTTTGGTATGTTCCATTTTTTCAAAATTTCAACTTCAATTGCTTTTTTTTTTTTTTTGTATGTACATATTTTAATTTTGAAAATTTGATAAATCTATTGTATTAGAGATAAAAATTCAAGTATATAATGCTCATTCTTTGTAATGCGCCGCCGAATTTAAAACAATGTTTCAATCTTGGCTGTTAATGGTGTGTATATGAGGGATTACTTTTGAATCTCTGATGTAGTAAATTATTGTAGAGGAACTGTTTGATGAAATGCTTATATTTGTTGCAGTTGAACAAAAGGGTCTAAATTTTGAGTCCGAAGAAATGTATGGGAAAAAGGGAAGCGAGTTAGTGAGAGAACTTGCGAGCAGTGAACCTGGGCAACTCTCAGTTTTTAATGTAAGCGTTACTATTTACTCTGTAGAGAGCAAGTGTCCGATATGTTTTTGTATGTCCATGTTTTTGCTTATTTGCACAACTGTTGATCCATTGGGCGTTCTACTACAATGCTGTGTTGTATCTGCTCATTATCAACATGCATCCACTGAACTTGGTTGATTAAGTTTTATCACTTTCTTTTCACTGATTGTTTTGTCAACACAGAATGACTTGTTCGCCCAAGTAATTGAAGAATGTACAGGCCATCTCCTTCACCTTGGCCCGTTAATAAGGTAAGTTTCTTTTTTGATGTGGGCCCGAGCCATTTCACGTTGCATTTGTAGTTATTTTTCTAAGCCTTATTCATCTCCAATTGCCCTTTCAACCCTCTACCCTATTGATAAATGGTTACCAAAGAAAAATTAGAGAAGAAATACATTATTTACTAATAATATTGTTTATATGACCATATTTTTTTTTCCTGTAAGGCTAGTTTTCTAATGCAAAGTAGCAAGCACAAGTTATTTAACTGAAACAAGTGTACTTTCCAAGAACTTGATTTAAGCACAGCTGTCAAATAGCTACTAATTAACTTATGTTCAGTTTGTAGGTCACTTAAGTTTACTGCAAATTTAATTGAAAAATATTAGTTACCAAGTTTTTTTCACCTGGTGGCTTCTTGTTTCTGTTGAGCTCTTGATTTCTTTTTTCACCTGTGGATGAGATCCAAGTACATGGAACAAATCATGTATAACATCGCTAGTCTTCTTGTCCAATATGCGTGCATCTGGTCAAATATGAAGATTAATGCTCTTGATGCCATGTCAGGAAAATTGAAGAACTAAAGAAAGTTGAAGAGATAAAGAAAATGAACAACCAAGAATTAGAAGAATCAGATAAGAAGGCATTGAAGGCCAATAACTATGGGGCGCTCATCCATCACCTTTCTCTACTTCGCAACAAGCGTTGTTTGATGGCTTATGTGTATGTAGTTTGCATCTACATCACCGTTTTCTTTGAGCGAACTCTTCCCTCGATTCTTGTCTGAGTTCACATCTTGCTTAATAGCTCTATTTTGATGCTCAATAGGTATAATCGAGCTGAAATTATACGAAGTTTGGGATGGACTCTTGAGCGAGTTCTTCCTGAAGAAATTGAAGAGAAGCTCAGCAGTTCTGAAAGAGAATATTTCAAGAACCATGGTGCAACTTTACAATCTTATATGTCAGAAATTGATCTCGATTTAGCTGTGGTAAAAAAAAAACCTCCCTTTTCTCATATTCTTAGATGGTGAAAAACTTCATTATAGGAGTAAAGCACTATAGTGCTTTTTGAAGTGAGAAATTAAGTTATAACTAGAGATTAGGTACTTGAAATTTTAATTTATGACTAAGTTTTGAGAAATTGCTCAATAGTTTGGCCACTGGTGCAAAGTAATGGTATTTGTAAATGGATATGCTGTCATGCAAGACTTCTCCTTTTGTCAAACCTATTTATGAGAAACTTAGTCTGTTCATCCAACTTTGTCACAGTTTCGGTAAATTTTCCAGAATTCCTTCATTCGTGGGATGTGCTTTACTAAATTGTGACTTCCAATACGTTGCTAAACTGGCCTTTTTAGTCTAAATTGTTAAAGAAGGCATTTTCTCATTAAAAACGACGTTTAGCAAAATAGATGTGCAAGATTGGTTTCTTTTAAAATAGCCCTGTTGCCATTTTTTTTTGGTGCTAAGTCGGAGTTGGGGAGAGATGAATTTTACATCACATAAGAAATGCATATTTTGATGCGTATTTTGTGTTGGATGATTATTCAGTACAATTCCACGAATGTTGCTAAACCTGCATAACTTTATGATTAATTTTGACTGATTGATTTTGAGTGTGTGACTATTGCCTCAAGTATCTTTCTGTCTATGCCAGGATATGGTGCCACCAAAAGATCCTTACATCAAAGTGAGGGTTCTAGATGATATTGGTAATGTTGTTCTCAGTGATCAGTCAGCCAACCTTGCTCGCCATGCAATTCTTTTTCTCAGGCGAACTGATGCTGAGCAGTATATCTCTCAGGTAGTTTTCACTTCTACTTTCTGGTTCTCTAATATGATATTTTGCTCATGTCCTCACTTTTATGTCTCCTGATTGATAGGGCTTGATGGAAGAGCTAACTAGTTGATCCAAGTTAATTGGATCCTTTCAAGGCACGAATGGTTTCCATTATATTCTGTACTGGTCATGTGTACAAAATTATTTCTCGGACAACCACTGACGACTGTATAAATCAGTTAGTGTCTGCAGAGTGCAAGGGGATTCCAGAGGCATTGGAAGATGTTGTCATTTAATTCTCTTTTATTGGAAGCTTTCATTCTAGTTGACTGGCTGATCTAACTGAAATAAGAGAGGAGTTGATGGTTATTTACACGAAAAATGACTTGTTAGGCTTAGAAGAAGAAGCTTATTTCTCCTCAATTATGCATTAGTATGAAATTTTCTATAATTGAGTGTGTATATTTTTCTCTACACAAATGATAGAAACAAGTCCTATTTATTTGAGCTTCGGAGTCTTTTTTATCTTCTTGAGGATTTCTATGCTATCCTCTGATCAACCTTCAAGTTCTGGAGATTTTCTTCTGGGGGCCGTAGCAGGAGCCTTGTCAACAAAAAGACACCAACACAATCCAAATTGAAAAATAATTTTACATTTAATTTCTGAATTCAATAATTGTTTAGACATGATATTTTTGAACGTAGCTGAAAATTGCAACTCTATCACAGAAAGAAATCAGAAATGCAAAATGAAAAAATGAGTTAGTTAATCTTATGCGTTGAGAAGAGAGGAATGAGCAAGGTTTGGATGTAACAGCAAGCCCTTGATCTGAAAATTCTGCAGCTGCTGGCCTCTTATTGAACAGCATCCATCAATCCAAAACCATTCCCATCTGCCCTTATCTGCAACTTCCCTCCAAACTAACATTCCTGACCCGAGATCCTTGTACAAGCACACCATACCACTAGTGCCAACACATTTGGTGCTATCCCAACAGCCCTTTCCTCCCAGAAATCTCATGCCCAATTCAAGAGGCACTTTCTCAATCATACACCATACGTCGCCTTCTCCAAGCTCCCAGATACATGCATCGCCACCGCACTTGCCACCAAGAAGTGTCAATTTCCCATTTCTTTGCACCAATGCTGCAAATTCAAGCCTGTGAGCAATTGGCACACTCAATTCTCTCCACTTATTTGTGCTAATCTCAAATCCCATCACGCTATAGGCCCTGGCTGAGGTCATCCAGTATAGGACCCCATTAGAGTACACACTTTCATTGGGTGTCCAAACTGTTAGCCTCACTGCAAATTCCATCGGCATGGATCCGATAACTTTCCACGTGTCACACAGTGAATCGTACATTTCCACCGTGGGCTCGTACGTGGCACCACCACTTGGTGCATCAGACATGCCACCAGCTACATAGACCCTGAAGTTGAATTTGCCAAATTGATGAACTGAGCTCAATTCCATCACACCTACTGCTGGATTGGTTCTTGTGACATTTAGTAATGGCAGGTGCCTGAATTGCCGAGTAAAAGGGTTGCACACGGCTAACTGAAGAGCTGTAGAGCTAGTTGGTCTGAAAAGAATTAGACCACCAATTGGAGAAACGGGTCGGATTGGGATTGGAACAAAGTCAAGTGGTAACACAAACCAACTGTTGTCAATAGGATTACGAGCATAGCAGAAGAGACAACGGCTACGATTAGGCAAGGCCATGAACCATGCCGGATGGCGTCGCTGTGACTCCGACGTAGCCAAGTACCTAACACAGTCATGCCAATTCCGGCAGGCTGATTTGGCGCAAGCTAAAGAGTCAGGGGAAAGGAAGGAGAAGATGTTGGCTAAGAGATCAAAGGGAAGGTTACTCCACATACTTTTAGGAATGGTGCTAAGGTTCTTGAAATAAGGTAGCACAGAAGAATATATATGGCAAAGTGTTGGTGGCTAGGACAATAATTAAATTAAGTGCATTATTGAAGGGGAGGAATTTTGCATAGGGATGTGCGGCCACATGAGGTCAAAATCTGACCCACATGGGAGCGTTCAATTTACTCTTACTATAGTTACTGGCTTGTGCCTTGTGTGTTGTTATTTGAATTTTAAATTCTGGGTTGTGGGAAAGATTTGATTCTTGGAAGCCTCAAAAGCAAAAGACATCATCAATTTCTTCCTCTGCTGCATCTCTCAATTGTCAACATACTAAAATGTGTTTCAGATCCTATAATGGTACTTCATGCGATGGTGGAAATTATTCAAATTACAGGGCCCCTAGAAGGAATTCCATCATTAGTTAAATCTCCCAAAAGAGAACCCAAATCACCAACATCTACTGACCCCAGTGCCGTTTAAAGTCAACAATGTGGGCGGATTACGTGCGTTATCAGACTAGATTAGGATAGTGAATAAGGGATGCGATTGAAAATGTTAGTAAACAGTAACTTAGGAGTATAAATATTAGTTAATTACATACATATTTGTGATTTGTTGGAGCTCTCTTTACTACATTTTTTGACTACTAAACTAAATGTTTCATGGGCAGAGCTGATGCTAACCTATGTGGCTGCACTCTCAAAACAATTTCTGAAATCCAAATCTATAGGCACAATTTAGTGATAGTTTATCACCAACGATGAATTAGTTGACAAATGTTTATATAATTTCAAAGATAAACTACTTTTATTTCTTCCTTTTTTGTGTAATTATTTGTATCTATCGGTGCAGGCATAAATTCAAGTGATGAGATGCCAAGCAAAATAACTTGTGAGTTTAGGCAATTAACCGCACGGGACCACGTAACCCACGTACAAAGTCCCTGTTTACCACAAACAGAAATCAGAACCAACCAAAAAAGGTCTTAATGTCGTCTCTGAATTTGCTGCTGCTGCTGCTGCTACAATGCCACTAGCAGTACGTGTTTGCGGGACCAAAGAAAGTTCCTTTCAGATAAAAGTTGCATTGGCAATTAATCGGCAATTGGAATGGTGTAATCATCAAAGAAATGGCTAAGATTCATTTCTCGTGTAGCTTCTCAAATTTATTTCCTCCTCATTATTTTCAAAATTCCACTTTTCAAGTTATCAATTGCATCTTTATTTGTCACCATATTCTTCTGTATACACACTTTCAATCATGTCATTCAGTCTCTTTCCCCTTTTTTTTTTTTTTTGGAAGATGCATTGTCTCTTCATTCAATCTCAAATGAGAATTATGCATTGGATCCTGTCCTTATTTTGGAATGTCCGGCAATAGATAATGGGATTAGCCTCTGATGTGATCATTTCATTGGATTTTGATATTGAAATAGAGCACAACTTGTATTATTCGGTTGACATATTTGACTAGTGCAATTCTTTTTCTTTGTTTGTGTATATATTTTTATTTTTAGGGGGTGACACTCCATTTTCTTTTATAAGAAAAGATGAGTTGATAAGAAAATTTGGTGGAAAATAACCTTATACCCATTGAGTAAATAAAGTTATATTTAACCAGTGAAGGAAAATTGCAAAATATATATTTTTTATAGAAACGAGTATTTGACACTAAAGAAAAATTTAAAAAATTTTACAAGAAAATATTTCACTCTAACCAAACAAACTTAACAAAGTTTTGCACATTGGTCCAATCCGGGCTAGAATGATATGTTCCACCAGATGACTTTAAAAAAAAAAAAAAAGTTGCCATTCTAATGCAGTAATTGTCCTCTCAACTTCTGTACGTTGTCAAGTTGGCAACTGGGACTTTGGCTCCTTGCTTATTATTTTCTATTCTCCCTAATTAAGCAATAATCTTTTGCTACCATAAACGAACATATAAAATGTATTTGCTTCATTTCATCAAAAATAAAAAATAAAAAGTGTATTTGCTTCACAAAAAAAAAAAAAGAAAAAGAAAATATAGTGTATAAGGTGAGGTCACTTTTAGAATTATCCAATTAATATTAAGAAAACTAAGCCATAAACTGGTAATTTTAAGAATATTCCCTCCCTTTCTTTCAGCTAACTTGTGTCTCTCAGAAAAAGATGATAATAAGACAATCCAGCTGAATTGGAATGTAGCTATCACTGGAGGAACGGTTGTGAATTAAATTGAATTTGAAACGTTTTGAAAGTAGCAAGTTGGTTGAGAGCAGTGACCATAGTCGTGCAAGTTCAAGAATCACCCCTGCCCCTCCACATGAATAAGACCAGTCCCCACTTGCAACATCAAAACACGATCCATGTTTGAAAGGTCTCTGAAAGGTAACAAAGAATCTTGTCTTCTAGTTATTTGTTTGCAGTAATTCATTTTTTAACCAAGAAGGAAAGGTAATAGATAAGATCATTACACAAAGATTCCAAATTTGACATCGCTGATCTGTAATTGGTTGGTGCATAGAAAATAGGCGTCTCTCATACTTGAACTTGCTACCCCCCTTACCATTTTCAAGTTTTGATGCTTAATATTCTCCTTTTTTGCTTTGTTTTTAACTGAAAAAGGGAAAGATTGATGCTTTTTTTCGGAGATTTTGTATTTAGCATGCTGGAAATAGTTTGGTTAGAGTCGAACTGTTGAGTGCCCTTTGAGGAATATCGCTCTTGTCAGAGTAATTTTCCATGTTTAGGTTCTGAATATTGCAAAGACAACTAAGAGGCTTGGGTTAAAGAGCAGGAGGATATGGAAATTGTCTGTACTATTGCCAAATTGAACTGGGCTGCTGTCTGGAATTCCATTTTGTGATCATCCATTCAAAAGTTCCAATTCTTGGTATCCTTCATTCAAGGGCTAAAAAGTTAAAGCTGTTAAGTTGAGCAGATTATGGGGTTTTAGGGACTGGAAAGTGAATTTCTCGAGTGCCTAGTGGTTTTCTGTTGTGGATTTTATATTGGAAGGCAAAAGGAGCAGTCCTTACATTAGGCTGCAAGGATTTTTGGTCAAATTGGATTCCTCTAAAGATTGAGAGACTCCAACAATTTGGTTCTTGGCATTATTGCGGGACACAGCTTGCTGGCAGCTTTTATTGATTTGGTGTGAATAAGCATGACAAGCTCTTTTTACACGTTAAATCATCCATCTCATGCTTTGGGTTTCATAAGCAGGCAGAGATGTCAGAAAAAAGTGAGGAGAAGTCTTGTTTTTGCTTTACCCCTATCTTCAATTATCCCAAAAACTGAAGAAGATTTCAGGAAGATTTCCCACTCAAATAGTGGTCCAATAGATGATAACTGTGGTGGTTTCTTGCTTAGTCAGTGCAACTCAGTAGGAATTATTGGGGGTGTGTCAGTAGTATCCACTCTGAATTTTGTGAAAAAATTAGTGAAATGGAGTTCAAAGGAGGAGGAAAACAGCAGCATTCCCTTTGTTCTCTGCTCTGATCCAGTGCTAAGCAAGGAGCTTTCATTGCATGAAAGGAGTTCCTTCCCTTTGCTCACCTGTAAAGGTGAACATTTAGCAAGGGATCATGGTCCAGCTGTTTCAAATCTGAGGAATAAAAGGATCTTTTTGGAGAATTCTGGAGCTGGATGTATTGTGATGCCCTGTCACATATCCCATTCATGGCATGACGAGGTAGCAGAAGGATGTTCTGTTCCTTTTCTTCATATAGGTGATTGTGTTGCAAAGGAACTAAAGGAAGCAAAACTAAAGCCTCTTGAAGCGGGAAGCCCTCTGCGCATTGGAATTATAGCAACGGACGCAACATTAGCTGCTGGATTTTATCAGGAGAAACTTCAAAATCAGGTATTGCTGTTAACGGCATGTATCTTTTCTTTTGTTTTCTGTCCCTTTCTTCTTCTTATTATTTTTTTTGGGTGAACTAAAGGTTTATCAAACTAAATGCTTGGACGATGTTATGTACTATTATTCCTGCCTAGGTAACAATTGAATTGTGAAATGAGTGTGCAAAACTAATAGTCTTCCCATATATCTCTGACCGGTGGATTCTTATCTGTTTTCTCAGTGGGTGAGAGAACTTTGGTTTTTAGTTTTGCAAAATACTGATTTATGTCTTCGACTTGAATGTAATTTTCTGTAGCCTTTGCCTTTCAATCTTATGGAAACGCTTAATGAATCAATTCCTGCGGTTATTCATGCAGGGTTTTGAGGTTGTGCCACCAGATAAAGCAACCATGGAACATATTGTGGTTCCAGCAGTTGAAGCTTTAAGCAGAAAGGACATTGAAGGAGCTCAGAATTTGTTCAGAATTGCTTTACAAGTTCTTCTGGTGAAAGCGGTAAACACTATAATCCTTGCCTCTGATGACATGCAGGACCTTTTGCCTCCATGTGATCCCCTTCTGAAGAAATGCTTTGACCCTATGGATGCATTGGCTAGGTCAACAATCAAACATACTCGTTCTACTGAAAGAGGTCCAAAGGCAACCATAAAATAATACACAGACAGATAGGTTCATTGGTGCCTTCCATCAATAATTAGAAAATATTGTTATCCATGAAATTCCTTATTCTAATTGGTTTTCACACTAGAGGATCATTGGTTTTGAATGGATCCTGGTGTTCCAGTCTTTAAAATGTAAGAGGACCCTCAGAAGGGAGATCTGCATTTTATACCAGTAATAGAAAGCATTACAGCTATTAAATCACATAAATCCTAAACTTGATGTTCAAAGTAATGATTGAACGAATAACAATCTTTGAACTGCATAAGAGGTCAAGAAGTCATATCTATATAAAAGATAGGAGATATAATTCTCTTTGAAGACACCTTCCTGTGCTACATCCGAAAAGATTATATAAACGACTGCATCTGGAAGTCACCTAACTGCAAATTTCTGGGTAAGATATACCGTTTTCTTTAGTCAGAACAAGAAATTAGAAAGAAATTGGACGCATCATCAATGCTCCGAAATTCAGCATCACAAAATGCCTGGAGAAGCATGGACAGTGGGCATAATTTCGATCCAATCAGCATAGATACCGCTGATCTTCTCAATTTTGTTCCACTTGACAAGGCACTTCTTACTCCTCTCCTGCTGCTTATAAACTCTAGTTTCTTTCTTAGTTGATGCTGCATTCTCTGTATCGATAGTGAGATTTTCTACCAAGAAGGATTTTCCAGATTCCAGTGGACGGAAGGAACCAAGTGTATGGAGTTCTGCATAATCAAATAAACAAGCCTCGTTAGCGCTTCTTGTATATATACTCCTCTCATCTCAAGAACATTCCCTCCTGCCTCCCCTATCCCAAAGGGTCCAGTTGAGGTATCTCTTGTGCAGCAGTTCTATCATCTTAAAATATGAAAATATGTTTGTAATGCAGCTCTGTCTAGAGAAACAAATGTGAGATATCCTGAAGCATTTTAAACATTGAAAATGTAGGCTTTCGCTGTCTGGGCGAAATAATTGAGAGAAACAAGAAGAGCAGTAGTGCTATCTTCAACTTGAGAAATAGTGTTTGAAGCTGAACTTTTCTAGTTTTAACTCATATCAGATGTCCATTTTACAATGGCAGCATTATGCCTTTAGATTCTATAGATTGTTAGTAAAACGGTTTGAGCTTAGATTTGCTGACTTTTTACCATCAAATATCATATTAAAAATGCATTCCTTTTCTGCCATGCAACAAAATCAAATAATTTTCTGCACGAACTATGCACATAAAACAATCAGAAAAGAAACATCAGTATCAGCAAACAGTTTTAACGGATTTGCTAATTTGTGACAACCACTTCTTGGTCAATAAGACCAGTGCCATACAATTTAAGCGTCAATACGAGGCTCAGAAAATGGGCACAAATGCATGAGATCTTTGCAAATAAAATTAAAAATTCAGTACACTTCTGCATAGCTTCATATACTCTTATCACCATGTTCAGTCTTCAGAAAGATTTAGGTAAATATATATGCACTTATCCAGATCTATCCTAATTGGCTTTGGAAATATAAGTTAACCACAGGGCCAGATCAAAATGCTGACAAACAGGGGAGTCCAAAATTTCAGGTACATGGATACAGAATAGTGTGAGGTAATCAGCTAGAGTTTGAGCTAAAGCATGCCTTTAACCACAAAAGACTATAAACTTGCATCAGTAAGCATGCACTAGTGATTATTTTTCTCTGCGTCTTTCGTTGTATCTTTCTAACTACTTAAGTTCATCAAGATCAGGTCATGTGAAAGTAGCTGCTTGCTCACAATAATAATAACCAACAAGGAACTTGTCTTCAAAAAAGAAAAATTCCTATGTCCCTAACTGCAGATAAAAGGAGAACTATTTATAACCGCACATACACTTTATATACATGTAAATCATATTCTAATCAATAAACTATGTAGTATCGAACGAGTAAAAAATTGTAACTAAAAGGAACAAGAACTTTAAGTAAATTAATCTAGTCATATATTATAATACCCCTTTCTCCATGAGCATAAATGCATTTTACACCATACGGGCAGCGACCATTTCTTTCCCACTTGTGACAACGCCTTGTCTTCCTAAGGACAGACTTTTGTTGGATTTGATTCGCTTCAGAATTTACATTCTCAATCCTCTTGCAATCCAATCCATCATTCTTTTTTCCTTCTTCAGCTCCTGTACTCACAACCGTAACAGCAACCTTCTCCCTAGGCACATCCAACCCACCCTTAACATTTTTTACATCCTGATGAAGAAAATGGCATCTATTACCATAGGGGCAATTTTCCCCATTCATGAAAAACCAACACAAATTTACTCTGCTCATCATTCCATGCTGGTTGTCAGTCACAATACAACCACCTCCATTAAAATGAGAGATTAATAACCTTTTACCCTCTAGAGTCTCATCATGGCGAAAAATACAGTTGGTACCATATTTGCAACAGCCCCGTTTAAATAGCAAGCATGGTTCTGACTTGGCATTGATGGTCCTGACTTGTTTTAGCCGGAAAGTTGAAGAAATCGACATTCCTGAACTTGAATTCAGTACTGATTCAGAAATTCTGGGTTTCTTGGAAGACAAAAAATCTGCTCCAGAATAATTGGTTTCGGACAGTTTGTCACACATTTGTAACTCTGGGCAATAGAACCCAAATGAGTTCTCTCCAAATTCCATTTGTGGAGTGAAATAGAAGGGTTTATTACCAGTCAAGTTCATTTTTATGGAAAAAGGGATTTAAGGGTTTAAGGGCTCTAGGGGTTTAAGACCATAGAAGATTGCAAAGTTAGCATCATGATTTATGAGAGAGAGAGAGAGAGAGAGGGAGAGAGAGTTAACTGAAATTTTAGAGTGGTGCCCAGATGGGATTTGATAAAAAAGGATTTTTAACCGACCTAAAATGTGAAATTCAGGGGTAAATTTTGCATTTCAGGATTATCATTGATGCAAGATTTGACAATGAGATAAAAAGAAGTTCTCACAGAGGCTTGTAAGTCGAGGAATCAATACTACCAAGTCCTTGTTCGCTAATGCTGGAGAATGATTCTCAAATGGCGGATTTTTGAAGGTTTAACAGTCTCTAGAATTGGGGAAATAGAAATAGTTGCTGCTCATTGCTTTTGGAACGATGATTGGTGATTTGGCAAAAACAACTGGTACAAATTTATCTGAGCGTGGCCATTAAATACTAGCAGTACTATCTTAAATGGCCCAGATGGCAAGTGAATCTCAGAGAAAAAGAGAATAATGAGAGTATTGACCGCGTGAATATTTTGCGATCAGGATCGATTGCTTCGATGTAAAATATATATATATTTTTGAAAATTATTTTTCAAAAAATAAAAGTTAGTTTTTATAGTTTTTTTGATATTTTAATGATACGTGAAAATCTATAAAAATATAGTCTTTTAGTGTTTTTTATTTATAATATTGTTAATATGATTTCAAAAAATTCTTTACAATTGCTAGACGTGCTCGACAAATAATTAGAGTTGACTGTAGATAACATCACAATAAAGTATATATATCTATAATTATATTACTAATGAAGAGAAAATGAGTGGACAAGAATTATAATGAAAAATTAATTTCATAGTTGAAATTAAAAAACATCACTCTTGACTCTCCAAAAAATAACTTATATTCTTCCGTAAGAATAATTAAAAGATCTTTTTCTTAGAAAATATTTCGGTCCGATAGACTTTCATGCACAGAATTTCATGGTAATGCGTAATTCACCAACTTTTCTCAAATCATCTGAGGATGCTTATGCTCCCATCCCATTCCCGTGCTAACAGTGTCACCTAACAAAAGCAAAAACAAACACACCAGCCCTTGACTTGAGCAGAGGAAGGGGACAACGAACGAACAACAGCAGGGACCCTTTGTTTGTAACTTAGAAAGAAAATTGTTTGACTGGTCAAAACAGAAGTGCAGGATTTCGCACGATCGAGTAGCTGTCTTGAAAATGTTTGGAACGCTGTTTCATTTGTTTCTACATAGACAAGCAACCACTTCATTTATGTACCAAGTAAGGAAGTTGCTTGCTACTGTAACCAACAGATCTGTTCCCGCGGTTCTTTGGCCAAGAATGAAATCTGAATTCTTTAACAATTGTTTTGTGTCCTTTTATAATACGAGCAAAATTTCCTCTTCCCTTGGCCAACGTAACCATGATTTAGTTACCAAATTTTTTGCGTTGCCAGAAATGTCAGATTTATTCCATTACTTGTTCGTTCAAGAATTGCAAAGACAGCTATAATCGGAAATTTGGTTCAATTTCCTCTTGGATGCTTCCTCAGACATTATAAATAAATAAATACACATTAATAAGTGCCCAATAAAGAAAGAGGAGGAAAGGGGGAAATAGACTCTACATCAAGAAATGACCAATAAAGTATAGGAACATCTCCCAAAGATTTCCAACTATTATTGCCGGGATCATTTATATGAAGAGAAGTACAAGAACCTCAAGAAAACCGAGGCAATTCTGAAACCACACGAAAGAAAGACTGAACAAACTAAAACAACAACTCCACCACCACCAACAACAAAAGACCACTTTTGAGTTTGACAGTTGAAATCATAATCTAATCAAGAGTCCTCTTGGGTTGGTCTTTATCCTTATTTTCATCAGTCTCCTCAGCCATGCCAAAAGTGTGCTTGACAGCATCAGCAGCACCTTGAGCCATGCTCTTAACTTGTTCCCCAGTCTTCTGCATTATCCCTCCGGTCTTCTCCTTCCCAGCTTGTGCTGTCTCCTTGGCTCTCTCCGACATTTCGGAGCCCTTCTCCTTAGTAGCCTGAGCAGTTTCAGCAGCCCTGTCTTTGGCAGCTTGTGCTGTTTCAGAAGTCTTGTCCTTCGCAGCACCAGTTTTGTCAGAAATATAACTTCCTGTCTGATCTTTCTTCTCATGGGCACGTTCCTGAGCTGAATGCCCCATCTCAGAAGCCTTATCTTTCCCCTGCTGAGCCTTGTCCTTCGTGCTATCCAGCATTTGTCCAGTCTTCTCCTGCAAAACCAATCCAAATCCGCTAAACGATTAAACTGCAAAAACTATAGTTTGAAACAACAATGACCAAGAAAAAATTATTAATTAAATACCTGAGCTTGACCCTTGGTTTCACCAGCTCTGTAGCTCTGTTCGTGGGATGCCATTTTTTTTCCTGAAATGTTACAGAGAAATTGATTGCTTTGCTTAGATGAGATAGTAGTACAACGAAGTGAAGGAATTAAACGAAGTCGTGAATGCATGCAAAAGAAAATCGACCGCCTTTTTATACATGTTGGTAGTGAGGCGGTGTTTGACACGCGTCCTGCTGCCTGACGCGTGTATAGCCACGTGCCGTGAAATCGTGAGACCATATGGGTAATGGATATGAGCTTTCTGGCCTTTTGTCACGTATTTCATTAACTTTGGAATCCTTAGGATCAGGATCAAAACGATGCAGCCTGTTATCATGTTCTTTTTGATATTCTTTTCTATCAAGGAAGGCAAACAGAACATAATCGAGGTTCTTTGTCCAATTTTCTTTTATCCAATGATGTTCAATATTATATTATACTTTATTAATGTGAAACTATATATATAAAATTACGTCGTTACATTTAATTATATGACGTAATTTTGTAGTGATACAACGTTATTTTGTGTTCTACACAGTTGAATACTAAAAAAAATTAGACATGATAAGGGGGAGAGAAAGAAAAAAGATAAACAAGAAAAATATCCAGCTGCCTAGTTGTACTCTTTTTTTAAAAAACAAAAATCATCATTTTTACTTATTTTGGTTAGGAATTCTTAAATTTACTGAAATATAGAGTTAAAGACACTGAAAGAACTTGTTTAAGGCCATGTATTTTAATGCTCAATTAACTTTGAAATATTCCATAATAAGCAAATCTTCTTACCAAATCTTCAAAATTTGAGTGACCATCATCATGCCATGTGTTTGCAAATGCATATTTTCAGGCACACATTGACTTAGGACGTAAGAAATGTGTTATAAATTGAACTTGCTTAAAAGCAAAGTATTCAAATGAGATCTGTAATTAATTTCCACAAACATAAGATAAGAAAAAAGAGATGGCAAGCCAAGGTCCCCATAACACCAGTGGCTACAGTACTGGACAAGCTCAGGTAACTCAGATAATGCTTTGTGTTGATGGAAATTAAATATAACTTTGTTACAGTTTCATCTTACAAATATTAGTAAAACTACTGGAGCATGAGCTCGTGTACTAGAATAGTTTATGATTTATTTCCCTATAAAATTATTTTCTGTTTTAAGGCTTTGTGCTCATTTGTGAGAATTAATTTCTTAGTTATGTGCTATATGCTTCTTTTTAATCGCAGATAAGGAGGAACGACCTGCAGAACCAAGATCATGAGACCGACTTCCTTCAAGAGGTAATATGTTAGTAGCACTGTAAATTCTAATGTTGTCATACTTATATTCACTTCACAATGTACAATGTATAATTATAATAGCTATTGAATTCTTATTTTAGAAGCTACACATTATTATTTTAAAAAAAACAATTACGTCTAATTCAATATTTACTATAAAATGCTTCTTTGGACTAACTCCTGGGATACATTCTTGGATGAATCAAGACTGGGACACAAGTGACGAACATGATACAGGGAGCAGCAGAAATTGGGAAAGGAGCTGCGCTTGGTGCTGTAAGCATGGCAAAAGGAGCAGCAGTGGGTGCAGCAAATGTAGCCCATGGGGCTGCTGATGCAGTGAAGCATGCATTTGGGACGGATACTAGTACCACCATCATCGCCGCCGCCGCCGCCGCCACTGACAACACTAGTGATTGGCCGAGTAACAGCAATTACCATCCTGGTGCTGGAAACACAAACTGGCCAAGTAACACCACCAACCATCCTACAAGAAACCCAAAAAACAGCCCAACTAATGCCACCAACAATCTCAATGCTGACGCAACGAAATATCCCAGTAACCTCCTGGACTACCTCATGGACGATCCTGCTGCACAAGACGCACATTGGCCCAGCCACCTCAACAATCCCAACACTGGGAATATTTGAATTTTTTATTTTTTATATTCTTCTAGTCTAGCTACCACCCTTTTTTTTCTTAATTCTTTTTGGTTCTTCTTCTTTTAATTCATAATTAAGTGGAGATGTTGCAGGCGTATAGCGAACAGAACCACTCTTGTGAGAATTTATGCACTTTTCTTTTGGAAATAAAAGAATTTCTTTTTCACTTTTCATGCATTTGGATAGCATTAGAGATCAAGTCCCTCAGTTTTTGGCACACTCGCTAAAAACATCAACTCAACCACAAACTGGGCATTTGTGTAGATGAGATTAGTCGATTGAGTGTTGTATCCGCTAGAGTATAACTGAGTAATTATTACATAACTTTTCTTTTCCTCTTCTTTCAGTTTATTTGGAAAACATGTTAATTCGTTAGTCACGTTGGACATCTTCCCTTCATCGTATCTTTGAAATAGCTTGCTCCTCAGCTTTAGTACCAAATTCGCCATGCCCTTCGAGCTTCACCAATGTAAATAGACAAGAATTAATGGACAATGTAACGGCTACATATGTTTTAGAATTAAGACAAGAATTGATTCATAAAAAATGGCTTCAATATCTGCACAGCCACTTTCCAAAAGAAATATGCATTTGAGATTCAAATCTCAACATATATAATTTGTACACAAAAGCTCGTCTATATTACCAATATACAATTATTTGAAGACAACCAATAAGAGTCCCAAAACCCACCAACATTTGCAAGATATAAGAACCAAAAGATGGTAATATAGCAAGTCTATTCACCATACCAGAACGTCACAGAAGACCAAGACTACTATCCTTTCCGGCTCCGGGTGACAGGACCAGCAACATTCTTCATATTCCTCAACTCACCAGGACTATACAAATCTCTATCTTTGTGACTGAGTGAGGTACTACTACGGAACCCACGAGATGGGACATTACGAGGAGAAGTTGAATTTGATTCACTCCCTCTAGAAATATCAGTCTCCAAAATCTTGGCTTCATCTGATAGCATATTTAACTGTTTCAACAAAAACAAATTTGTAAGATTTTTCAATACAAACACAAACAAAATGATCACTGCACAAGTTAGGCCATTTTATGAGAAGGCAGAATTTCAACAGGATGGAGAAGAGTATAGAAATCATACCACAGTTTATATAACAAACGTAATGGAGCAGAGAGTACCATTTGACAAGAAAACTAAAGAAATGTTTTAAGTGCACGCTATTCAGAATACTCCAATGAGAATCGATTATAACCCTGTACTAGTTCCTTCTATCTCCTATGTACATTGTGGCAACAATCATGAGACTAATGATTCAGAGGCAATTTAGAATACACGGTCATATTAACTCCAGGTATTTACATTTAACATCCTTTTCAGAAGCATTTGAAGAACAGTTATATTCTGGAATATCATCTTGCCAGACGAATTAGTCTCTCTTCTTAGGAAAAATTTCCAGCTTAATAAATTTCTGAAAGGACAGTTTAGTACATGAGAGCATAGGTTACAACTGCAATTACAACATGTTATTACTAAGGTAACTACTCTTTCTTTCTAGGCGGCAAAACCTTACGCGCGGGGTGGGGGGTGGGGGAGGAGCTGGGTTGCGTGTACAAGCAACTAAAATACTACAAGTTGATCTGTACCCGAGTCTCATTCTCCCTTAACTGATCCTGAAGAGCAGAAATGGCAGGACTCAAACTGCATGCGAAGTAAATGCAGTCAGTATCAGTAGGACACTATTGGGAAAGTGTTGCAGAAGAGAAAGTATCATTTTTTCTAACCAGTATTCCATTAACTTGCACATGGAAGCCTGATATGTGGATGTATGGTGAATATAAGTAAATGGATGCACTTTTCCATCCCTACAAAACCTGCATTGTGTCATGACAATAATAAGAGGACTTCAAAATAATCAACATAGTTATGACAATTTTGTTCAACCAAGAAGAGACTGGACAAGGCATGGTAGCATCACCTCAGATTTTGTTCAATGGCCTGGTTATAGGCTGTTCTTTCCTCTTCATATAAGACACGTTGTAGTTCTGCAAATGATGCCAAAGGCGAATCAAGACTGAAAAGCGATGACGCTGGTAGAACATAAAGAGGAACTTCCTTCCTCACATATTCTGCACCACTGCCAACCACAAAAAAAAAAAAAAAAAAAAAAGGCAATTTGAAGAACACCAGAATTCTTACACCTCTGGGGAATCACATACATTTTGTAAATAACTGATTGCTACATCATTCAAGCCGCATAAATTTGGCACCATAGACGACAACAACTATTAAGTGATCAAGAACATACTCATGTTACCTCATCTCCAAATTGGAACGGTGCATGGCCTCCTGCATACTTTCTGACATGTCCATCGGGTCGGTGTCTATAATTGCACTTCTAAAGTTGTTAGCACGGTAATTTTCTCCCATTCTGGCCTCAGCATTAGCAAAGAAGCCACCCAAGTCTGATGATCTTCCCCCACTCTGGGTAATCAGAAGCATTTAACATGCATTAGCATAAAGCTCAAAAGGATCCTAGAAGGAGAGTAAGAGACTAGTGAAAGGATTGGCATTCTCAAAGGACAACATAGGTAACCACCAATATATTTAATCAAATTTAATTATTCAAATAGTTAATAAGATATGCATCATTAACCATCGTATAAAGTGTGAGATTCAGCATATATTTAGGCCCTCTCATGCCCTACCCCAACTACACGATAAGCCAAAACAAAAAAAAAAAAAATTTACTAAGATCCAAAGACTCTCAAACAGTGGCGGAGCTAGAAAAAATTTTTAGTGGGGGCAAAAGTAACATTAAAATTTCTTACTTATTTTTTTACTTTTTTTAAACAAAAGTACATTAATACTCACATAATAAGTAAAAATAATGCACATATTCCATGACTCACAAGATTTTTTGTAGCAATCTAGTTCAATCAAAACCAGAAGTCCACGAAACTCTTCAGCTTAATAAGAGCTCTAGTATGATTTAGAGTAAATCTTTAAGGGGGTACATTTAAAAATATCACTAAAACCTATAGGTATTAAAGGAATTTAAAGGAGTCAGTGGGGGCCCATGCCCCAGGGCCCCCACTGTGGATCCGCCACTGCTCTCAAACACGTATTCTGAAAATCTCACAATAGACTGCAACCCTCTCTATCAAATAAGCAAAATTACAATCCACGACAATATGGAACATACCATGGATGCTACAGAAATAGCTCTTGAATCACCAGTGTCTTCAACATCTTCTCTTGTCGAACTGGATCTTCCCAAAGTTTTATCCGATGAACTTAAAGATGACTCAATATCTATTACAGGACTTCTATTTACAGGGGAAAGAGAAACAGGTCTCAATGTATTCTGATGCTTCCCATCCAAGGACTGAAATGCAGTAACTTGAATTCTTCCAACCTAGAAAATTTGCAGATTTTGAGCTTATCCGTTCTTTCAAACAAAAAATGTTTTAAGCATGTTGATTAAAGCATAACAATGGACAAAAACCTTTTGTGCATCTTCACTGAAACATGAAAATATCAATCCAATGAACCCAGAATCTAGAAGTTGATACATGGCCTGAGTCCGCACATCTGCAGATGTCACAATAGAAGCATAGTTTTGTCACAATATATTATAGAAACAAAAGCTAACAAGCATTTTTTTCCCCTTTGAGAAAAACAATTGCACTTAAGTCAATCTCATAAGCCACAAACATAACTAATAAACTTAAATGAAATTTACTCCATCAATTACTAACATAAGATAATGAGGACTTAATGCATTTTTGGCTCTACGTATCTAGGCAATTAAATCCTCTGTTACGCTATTACACTTATGTTACACCGCTTAAGAGAGTGACCTAATGCTTTTTTGGATCTACATATTTAGGCAATTGGCAACAGTAGCTTCATTTTTTATCCATAGAAAAAATTAGTATACAAGAATGTGCTTTGGATCAGTTGTACAATCCTTAGGATTAGTAACACCAACATTCGATATCTTTATGTTTGTATCAAACATCAGCACTTGACCAAATGCCATAATGAGTTTTCCTGTGACATTTTGTTCTTTGTCATTTCTGTTATTTGGTCTTTTATTGCTAGTATTGCATAAGCAGTAACATAGATTGAAACTAATGTTGTGATGTAGGACAAGATTGAAATAATCTTCCCTACGAACGCAAGCGGAAGAACAGAAGAATATGACACTGTTTCGCGGGTGAACAGTAACACGTACTGTAGCGTGAACAGTAACGATGATGACAAGAAAGAAGAAGAAAGAGGAAATTAGGGAAATCTGAAGAACAAAATTAACAAACTAAAACAATAAACTGAAATTTTATTAATCAATCTTTCTCTCTCTACTAGAATAGCCTAATAACAAAGGTATTTATAAACTTATGACTTACCTAAAAGAAAGAAATCTATTATAAGTAGAATTCCTATTTCCTAAGAAAACAAAACACTTATAGAATATTCCTATAACAACTCTAACTCTAATTAGTTACCTAACATAATTGAATAACTAAATAAAATAAAAACATAGTTGCTGGAAAAATTCCTGCGAACATGTAAAAGACTAAAATACCTAAAATACTCTTAGATCTAAAATGCAAAATAACACTCCTAAGACAACTAATACAATACAAAGTTGAAGACAATTATGAAAAGCTTTAATTTTGCTTTTCCAGCCTTTTGTTGACTGCATCATGTTGTCAAAGTAAATAGGTTTTTGCAAGAAAATAATCCCACAAAAGAAATAAATTGTAAGGTAGGCAAGATGGCATGTTTTCTAGATTGTTCACAAAATACCATTTCTCAAGTGCTTGTCATCATTCAGTTCTTTATTCTTTAACTTGAACAATTACCACAATGTTTTCAATAACGAATGACGAATATTATCATCCAGAAAGGATAATATGTAATTAAAGAGCACTGAAATTTATTAAGAGAAAAACAAGATAAAAAGAAACAAATGCCAATGCACAAGTTTGTTAAGTAGTCCATCAGAATTTGACTGGGAATTGTTTCAGATCAATTTGTTTTGGTTGCTTGGAAATTTTTTGGAAACCAAAGATGAACTTTTGCAAAACAAGAAAAGCTAGATCAAAACAGAATCCATTAAAAAGTTTAAAACTTACCAACATGGGAAGGCAGAACTGTGATATGAGGATGAGAGTGGTACCAGCCAATCACTCTTGTTGTTCTCCCTGTAGTCAAGGTCATTCTGTGCCGTAGAGTTAATTTGACAATGATATGAACGGCTGTCAAAATGAAGCTTACGCAAATAATTTCCAATAGCAGAACATTTTAACTTCAAAGTTAGTAGTCCATCCAAAATAAGTTACTCATTGACCTCAGATTTTATGAATGTGCAGTAAAGCTCAGATAACCATATCTAGACAAGTTGACAAGAAGTCATGTCTAGGGATTAGTCGAGTCAAATATTGGAAGAATAAAACTTATTCCCATTTTGTTCAGTTGAAGACTACAATAGTCATAAGAATTAAATGACCCTCAGATGTTTTCCATGTCTTCAGCAAGTTTTCAAGAGGAAGGTGTTGGCAATACATCCACCAGGAACAGTAATTCCAGTGTACACGCCACACTAAGTTATCTATAAGAGAAAACTATAATGATTCTGTGAAAAATGAGAGTACTTGTCAATTGTGTAATATACATAACATCAAGGATATCTCAGCCTGAGCTGATGCAGCAGTCAACTGCTCAGGATTAGTCTCTACTCGATCCTTCTTCCGATCAGAACGTGGCTGGGGCAATGCACACCATATCAGCGCATTCACACTACCATTTCTCGAGTGCTGAATTTGCAAAACAGAAAACCAAATTAATCTTTTCTTCTTTATTGACAGATGTAACAATATAAAATATATGCCAAATCAGTAGAACCAGAAATCTCAAAATGTGAGGAATGTGATGAGGGGAATCACAATAAATCAAAATCTAGTACATCTAAGTTGACATGCTATTACGCACACATGGAAAGGTGAAAGGGAAATTTTAATGCGATCAAAAGCACTTGCTGCACACTAGCAAACCATTGACATTTGGTTATCTGTGAAGTTCTTATGTGATCCCAAAAATATCATAAAGCAGCATAGCATCATAAAGCACTGTCATAATCCGTTTGATAACAATTAGCACAACAGAGTAAATGCAATGTGGTAAACATATAAAAATGCACAATCATTTATCTGTAAAACGAGAAAAGGTGAAAGGAAAAAAAAAAAAAAAAAGAAGAAAAGAAAGATAAAAGCAATTGCAGTTGTCATTGCCAAACAAAGATCAAGAAGAACACTGAAGCTTTGTTAAGTTAAATTCCAGTAAGCAGCTATGGCAATTAGTGTAATAAAATTCAGAGGAGACAAAAGAAGAAGAATGAATTGGAATGACCATCTAATGCACACAGAATAAAAGCCCAATTTGAAGAATACTTCAATATACATACCTAAAAATATGCATTGTAACTCTCCAACCCCAAGCAAAAGAAAAAAGTTGGGATTTCTTTTTCCTATTTGCCGGAACAGATTATCACAAATTAATTCCCGAAATTCTTTTCAGAATTTTAGATTGGAAATGACAACTAACGGAACGAAATAACTATACAACCACAAAAGATGAGAAATTCACAAAACCTCATTTGAGAAACACAAAAAAAAAAAAAAAAAACTAAATTAAACACCCCATGAGCCCCAAAAAAAACTTAAAACCCTCAAAGGGTTCAAGCTATTTCACATGGGATACATTAAAAAAAAAATCCAACTTTACACAACTAAAGAAACTGTATTAAACCCTAGAAAGCTTAGACAAAATAAAAGTATGACCTTGATTTGATTAATACCTGAATGTCACCAAGAAGAAGTCCCATGATTTCTTCAGTTTCAGTTGACAATGCATGTGTTAGACATGTCAACCACACTTCCTCTGTCATCTTCACCCCTGTTAGAGACATCCTCTCTCCCTCTGCTTATATGTAAAAATTGCTACTTTTTAATCTAACTAAAACTTGCTATATTTGTATTCTATTATATATATATATGTATGCACATGACACCCTCTTTCTTTTGTTGCGATTGAATGATGATGGAGTTTCTGCAGAACTAAACCAAACAAACATCGGAACAACAGAAAGAGAGAGGCAGAAGGGACTCAGCTCAAGTTTGGCAGAGTAGTTATATTGTGTGGTTGATCGGAGGTGTACTGCATTGCACCAATTGATCAAGACCGTCCGATTCTTTATTTATTTATTTTTTTTTCGTCAGCAATTCCAATTGGTTTTAATAATTAAATAGTTTCTTTAGCTACTCTAGATTAAGTCAAGGACTAAATCGAAAGGAGGCACCTAACAATGAGCTAAAAATGCAAATTTCTGAAAACTAGAAATAATTATAAAAAAAAAAAAGAAAACTAGAAATAAATAAATAAATAAAGAATTGGTTCACCTCAAAAAAAAAAAAAAAAAAAAAAGATTTGGACGAAACATTGTGCTGCCCTTCCGAGTCCCTCTCACAAGTTCAATAACGCCAAGGCCGGGATCCCTCAGCAAAGCTCTCATCACGAAAAAAGAAAAAGTGAGTGGTATTCAGACTAGAGGGAAAATACTTTAGTCTGCTTCTCCTGAGGCTTTTTCTCCAGAGTTTTTGAGCAATATTTGTTGACTCCCTAGAGGATTCTTTTCCTCTTCCATGGCTGCATGTGAGTCCTACACTACCTTTTTATTCAAGTGTACAAAAGCTAACTAAATCATGTACAGATGAAGTCAAAGACTCAATCGTTTTAAGTTGAATGTTGAAGATTTCTGGAGCATCATACTAATCTAAAATGGGTTGGTGCTGCTTCTCGTTCATATAGCCATACTTTTTAGAAAAAATGTTTCTAAAAAATTATATATATATAATTTTAAAACTGTTAGGTAATATTTCTAAAATAGTATTCCAAAATAATTACCTATATAAACGAAAACAAAATAGAATTGTCTTAGTAAAGTTTCTAAGGGTCAAAATTGTATTTCCAACCTTCTGGCATTAAATAGATTACTGATATATAGGAGTAACCAAGTCCCACTTCTTACTTCGGCGATTTCCTCCCGGTCCTTGCAATTAGTAAGCAGCTTAATCTTATTACTTTTCGTACCGTACTTGCAATTCCATTATTGATTAATTATTTACCAATAAAATTGGAATGAATTGATGCTAATTTGTTGTTTTCTTTAAAATGTCTTTTTGGGTGTTACTTGCCTCTTTCGTAGTTGTATTCTGTAGCTCTTGTGCTTCTATCTTCGACGCTCAGTCTACTATAATTCGTGAATCATACCTTTTTATGATCAAAACTGGATTTTTTTATTTATTTTCTGGGCCTAAAAGATTTTGGTAAATATCCAATCTTTATTTTCCGGGCCTAAAAGATTTCGGCAAAGATTCAATCTTTATTTGGGTAATAAAGCTGTTCAGGTAGTTTTACTAAGTAATTGTGCATTTTTTTTTTATAGGATTAGAGCTGGGGAAAAGTATTTTTTAGCGTGCACATATTGTTGCATTTAAGGGAAGACCCTTTCTCACCTGCCTTCCTTTATTTTCTATGCAGCTGAGGTGGGCATATTTTTCTGCTAAAACATTATGGCGAGCTCATTGGCTACTATACTTGGGAAGAGCATTGCAACTTTCCCAGCAGCTCGATCAACTACCATTGTGAGCATTGATGTTGTTTTTAGTTTTTTTTTTTTTTTATTGTATTATCTGCTTAAACATTTTGTGTCTATTTTCTACAGACATGGCATTTTTTTTCCTGTTTATTCATGCATGTTATATTTTTATGTTAAGTGTGCGGATACATAATGGCTACTGCAAGATTTTTTTTGTAGATTGCTCATTCCCTAAATGTGAGTATGGGTTTTGTTGTTTTATCAATTTTTGGCATTTCTCAGTTTTTGATTCTTTCATGTGTGGATTGGTTGTCGATTACCTAGAGCAGCAAGTATTGTTTGGGAATCTGTCCAGTCAGTTTTCTTGTGAAGTTTTGCAGTGTGGGAGTTCTTTATTTTCCTGATTACTAATGTCTGTGTACAAAGATTTTTTCCCATGGTGTTCCCTTTGATGCTTAATTAATTATGGTACTAATTGATCAGTAAAAGAAAAAATTATCCGGAAATGCAATAAACTCAAATTTGTCGGATTATTTGCATCAATTATTTCTGCAAAAAATTTTAGGGAAATAGTCACACCCTAAACATGGGATGAAACTGTGAGAATATTGTGACGATAAAATGCTGCATATCTGAAATTCTTTCTCTTATCTTCTTGAAATTGGAGTATTTTAAATGTTGATCTGCTAAAAGAACACCCCCCCCCCCCCCACCACCACAATTCTCTTCTTTTGAAAGAGCTCATGCATAATTTTATCTTGTGTGAAATGAAATGCATTACTGTGAGTTCATTTCAACTCATAACAGCTTCTTGCTCATGATAGGCCTCTGGATTCTTCTACCGGAATGGAAGCCGCTATTCAACTACTGTGCCCAATGATCCCGACACGCATGAAGATTTCAGACCCACAAGTAAGCTCGAGAGTTCTGGCCTTTCATTGAAGGATATTGTTGAACAGGTAAATATACATCTTTTTTCTGGTTGAAATGCCAATTTACTTTGTGAAATCTGCCTTCTAACTGACTGTAAAATGTTCTTGGATGTCAGAGTTTGTTGCCCTTCATGTCCATGTGGACAGACACTATAGATATAACATACTATAGTGAACAATTCTGAATATGTAGTTATGTAAATCATGCCTTTTCTGAGATTTGGTTGACATATTTACATAGATAGCTTCTAATGTAGGATGTAAAAGCGAACCCTGTGATGATTTACATGAAAGGAGTGCCTGACCTTCCCCGTTGTGGATTCAGCTCATTAGCAGTGAGGGTGTTGAAAGAATACAGTAAGTTTGCAAAAATTCAGCTTTGTTTTCTGGACCATTATCATCTGTGGTTTTTGCCAACATGGCCTCCTTTGATATTGGGTTGTGTATAAAAAAAAAATTTAGTTGTGTTGAAACTTATCTAAATAGTTTTTTTTTTTTGGAGATACTTTGCACAAGTCTTATCTAAGCCTTAAAAACTTCGATTCTATTAGTTTAGTCTCTTGTACAGATAAGTACTAACCTTGTATTAAAGGATCTTCTTACGAGCATAGCTGGTGTGCTTGTTTCAGATTCAATTCCAGGTTGTTGTAGAACCATGCATGCATTAATTTTTGTACAGATATGGGATTCTTCTTGTTTGTAGTATTCTACCATTAAACACGGTCCTTTGCAGGTGCACCTATTAGCGCCCGAAATATATTGGAAGATCCTGAGGTTAAGAATGCTGTAAAAAGTTTCAGGTAATGTAATATACAATTTGTCTTTTTGCAGGCTGATGAAGCTTCTGAATTTTATGCACCCTATTAGTTAGTTATATCGTTCTATTTATGCTACTTACTTTTGAAGCTGAAGCATAAATGTAATCATGTCTTCTTCATTCTCAACTGAATTGTGTGTTAATCTACATCCATGCAGAATTTTGAGTTGATTTTTGTTGATCATTATTTTGAATTTTCAGACATTAAAGACGTGAATTTGACAAACTTATTGAGCCATTTTGGTGAACTTAGATATACTCATTACTCTTCTCTCCTGTAACCAAATGTTGTTTGAAAGTTCATTATCAGTAACAAGTGGATACTGACGTTGGACACTGATGCTATCCTGAGGTGTCTGATAGAGGGAATATAACGTAAATTGGTTAACAATTCTGAATAGAACATAAAATTTTCAATTTATTTTTACACATTTCTTTGTAAGATATACCTCTTATAAAACATTATATGTAGTGTGGCGACAAACAATTTATTATAACTGCTTTTTTTCCCCCAAACCTTCAATAGGTGCTGTTAGACCAGATTCATTGATTGTGTCGGGTTGCTTCTTCATCCTTCAATGGTGTTGAGTAACTTTGGTCTAAAAGCAGCTTGTGCATATGTCTTCCTAAAACCCTGGATCCATTAGAAGAATGAGGACGTAGCTGGATTTTAGGAGGAATTAATTACAAGAGAATACTTACTGTATTGTTTTCTTATTTTTGGTGTAGCAACTGGCCTACATTCCCACAAATATTCATCAATGGGGAGTTTATTGGAGGATCAGATATCATCCTTAATATGCACCAGGTATTTTGATATCTTATCATTTTTCCCTTTTTGGTTGATTAGGATAAATACTCATAAAGTTTAGTTTATTATGCAGACAGGTGAACTTGAAGAAAAGCTGAAAGGTATTACAAATAGACAAGAGAAAGTGGAATAAGGTACGTTACAGAAGTCGTAGAAATTTTCTTTATCTGTCCTGCGCACAATATGCAACATCATCGATTGAAAATTTTTTTACGGTTCTGTGGACAATTTCAAGGGTTGAGTATAACAGAATAGACGTGTTGTATTTGACTATTGTCAAGTTTGGAATGAGATTCTTCTTATGATGACAATTAACTGATGCAATAAGCTTTCTGGACACACACACACACACACACATTCTTTGTGGATAAGTTGTGGAATTGCATTTCCAAAAGTCTCTTTTTAGAGAAATTGCGGTATGACTAATTTGCATATGGGCGTGACTTTTAGGTGGCAGTAATTGTTGTATCCATCGTTATTGTTTATCATGCTATTTTGTGAGAGAACAATCAAGTTAGCAAAAACCCCGCATTCCTCACAGGCGAATTGTGAATGAACGACATGTCATTTGTTATGATTAATAGAGGGAAGGATTGAAACCCACTCCTTTCCATCTTAAATGTTGAGCCTGGGTCTTCATGTGGTGAAGAGTGACATAGTTTAAAAGATGAATACTTGTATAAACTGTGGATTTAGAAAGGAGTGCGAATTTAACCCCTCCAAATTCAACCTTAAAGTAAACTCTGAGTAATTGTCTAACGATTTTCATATGTAGGAGCAGTCTGATAATATATACTTTTCATTTTATACCATAGTTCAGACGAAACAGAAACAAAAAATAAATTTGATCAGTGAACGTTATCGTTTGGCAAACAAATTGAAGAAAAACGCTTTTGATTTGTTGATTGGCTATAACCCTTATTATTTTTTTGGCAAATCTTTGAGAACATTTTGGTGTTTGACGATTCTTCGGATGTATGATGGGTCGGTCATTTGAACAGGTTCATCTACATGGTACTTTTTCCCTTCCGTTTTCTATTGGAGCTTCTGTCGTTGTTATCTTCCCATCTTTCTGAAATTTCTTATACGATTTGGACAATTAACAGATGACTGAATCTATATACAATTTTACTCGTGCTTCTGGAATATCTTACAAATTGGATATCAAGTAAATGAATGCATCTATATAATTTCACTGTTAAAGCAAGCATGCAAACGAGCATAATTTTGGTCCTCTCAATAAAAATAAAAATTAAAAAACACCGAAGCCAAATACTCCTGGATGCTAATATGCCGTTTACAATCATTGATGACGAAATACTAATATTGCACCTAGGATTGTGTTAGGTAGGTTAAACTATTCATTTAAGCGAAAGCTTCATGCTTGGATGGCAAAATGCATGTATCCGAATAATCATCTTTTGAATAGATGTGATGGCCTGGGCACGTCTTGAGTAAGTGATAAGGACAAGCTCAAAATTGAATTTCAGAATCTGAAAGGCTTATTTGGGTTACAGCCTCCAACTTCTTGTTAAGTTCCCATAAACTACAATTTGCTATCAAGAGGTTTCTTTGTTAAAATACAAATACAGAAACAGAAATTGATGTAAAGTTTTTTGTAGAGACCCTGCCATCAGACTATCAGGGTACTCTTGCCAGAAAATCATTCAACTCAATGATAGTCTAATAAAAAATACACCATATAGATCAGCTTACTATTGATCGTGTAAGCCTTCCACACGAATGACACCATATTATTTTGCTGACAAACATTTATTGGATGTTTTACTAAACACCACAGCCCCAAGAAGAACCCTGAGTTGGAGATATCTACATGTTTCTCCCCACCAGATAAGTTAGTCCTGCCTTGGTTCAGTTTGCCATACAATCTGCCTTCACTTTGAACTTGAGCCTCGTACTTCAAGCTATCAGTTTTATCCAGTGAACATAATACCTATTATTTAAAGACAAACAACATCACCAGTTCTTCATTGAATCCACATCACCAAATAATTCACCGGGATATCTTGCACCCGAACAGCTATAATAGTTAAGACTAATCTTGTAAAAATCATGCACTTGAATATACAGCGAGCAGCTTAATTCCCTTCCCTTTATTGCATAATCAATGAATAAGATTGCAGTCCTAATCCATAACTATCCTCCTAAGATTCTTACCAGAATGCCAATAAACAAAATGATCATCATCTCTTGCTACTTGTGGAACACAAATATCGAAGCATATATTCATTTGACGAACAGGTATCGGCTAAATCCTGATGTAATCGAGTAATTGCCTTCTGCAAGGATTTTAGAGCAGGGAGCAAAGTTCTGGAATTCTGCTGGATAGAGGGACCATGGACCTTGCAGAGCTCCTATCAAACAAAATCGCATAATCAGCGCCCACTTGCATGATTTCTTAACATATACAAAAAGAGGATATATCTTATGTGAAACAAGAGGAAGAGAAGAACTAAAGTTGCACTTGACCTGACACCATCGAAGAACAAATTCCAAATGTGGGCAGTTCTCCAAAAGATCTGCAAATGCCTCAAACAATCTCTGTAGATACTTGAAAGGAACTGATGAAGCAACAGCAGGTACCTCAGCTGGACTGACAGCTATGATACACTTCTTAATTAGGGCATCTTCATTCAAACGTAAGCTAAGGATTAAAGCCCTTTTTGGTTGATTATCATCTAATGCAGCATCAACAGCCTATGGGACATTAACAAAGGATTCCGTCAGAGAAACGTTTAGTGCAGTCAGACATTTGACTACTATTATTTTTAATTTCATTTGATCAAAACCAGAATGGTTCAATTGATATAACAAAATGCTGAAAAAACTATAATTTCTTACTTCAGGAGTAACATCTATATCAAGATCAGTAGGATCAAATATAAAAGAATCATCCATAGAGTAGATTAAAACTCCTTCTGTTGTTGCAGCTGCCCAATTCCGGCCAGTTGGTGCAATTCTCAGGCATTTTGTTCGAATAACAGGCCTTCCCCGGTTAGGCATAGATCCTGGCAAATCATATGCTAGCTTGTTTCGCGTTTGCCTATCTACACCTTCCTCTGTATCACTATTATCGTCATCTATCAATTCTAGTGGACCAGCTTCTGTCATATTCTTCGAGTTTAAGAAATCAAGGACTCCATCAAGAGAGAGATTATGGGTTATTTGGAATCTGCGTAGCAACACCTATAAAATTTGCAATAAACATATATAAAAAAACCCAGATAAAAGGATCTTTGAACACAATATAAATGCTTGTAAATGGCTGTCTGTGTATGTGTGCATGCAAATGAAGAGGTAGCAAAGCAAAAATGCATTATTAGACTAGCAATGTCAGTCCTCAAATAGAAGTAACACTACAAAGTGACTTTATCAAGCAGCATCATGAGAAGTAACAAAACACAATCAGGAAAAATTCTTTTAAAAAGTAGTGCTCCATGGTGTACATAATAAAGAAAGCAAACCAACCTGATCAGCAACATCATACGTACAAATGTATTTACTATTCCCACCAGCCAATATGTAGCTCCCATCAGCAGAATAACACAAGGTGGTAAAGCACTTGCCACTGGTGGAATTTGCAGCTGATCTGCGATCAGTCATTAGACGCCCACCTGCAATATCTCTACGGCCCTCAATGGTATACATCAGCAAACCTTCAAGCGGATCCCAGAAATGGATTTGCCCATCTAATGTACTACAAGCCAATTGCTTTCCATCTGGGCGATAAACAAGAGTGAGGACATCATGTGTATGTGGAAAGGTTTCAACTGCGCCTTTTCCTTCAAAAACATCCCACAAACGAACAGTTTTGTCCCATGAAGAGGAAGCTAAGATAGCCTACAGGGTAAATAAAAACTCAAACTATCTTCACAGAAAGTAAGAACAACTAACAACTGTTTGGCAGTTATTGAGTGTCCTCATAAACAAGCTCCATGGCATGCCAAAAGTTCCTTTTTCTAGGAATCGTGTCATATAAAAATCAACTTACGTTTGTTGGAGAAAACATCAACCCATGAACGGGACCTTCATGACCGCTGAGAACATCCAGCAACCTGCCTGTCTTCATTGACCAAACATATATCTAACAGACAATTGTTTAAGGAAAGTTTGTCAGAAATTAATATAAATTCTTAAAAATAATGTCAACATCCAACCAGAAATCATCAGACTTATCAGACCTCAAACGAATCAAGAGTTCCAGCACAAATCACTTCACCACTCTGATCTGCTGCTAAAGAAACAAACTGTTTAAAAGTAGGGGTAGTGAATGTTCTAAAGTTTCTATACCGAAACAAATCCCATGCACGAACAGTCCCATCAAGAGATGCACTCAAAAGACTGTGGTTGCTAGCCATGAAATGAAGTGCGGTAACTGCGTTGGTGTGCTCAGAAAATGTGACAAAACAGGAACCAGATGAAACAGTCCATACCTGTATGGCATAGAGTCAAAATTTCCAGCTTCAGTATAAGTCTGAATTTAAAACATAAGAGTGATCGAATGGCCTTTCAGGTTACTTAATAGCTTAGGAAGGAAAAAAGATTATAAATATTCCATGATTAAAACAAATTCCTTAAGATCATTATCATTATGACGCTGCAGGGCGTTAAGCTACATTTGGCAGGCTCCTGAAACACGAAAGAAAGCGTTGCAAATTCATGATATGCATATATTCTACACATTAAAACAGGAAAAAGTGTGGGGGCATGTTTTAAAAATTCTACAAATTCACAATTAAGTTGCAGGGAAAGGATATTTTCAACAAGCAGAAAAGAATAACTGAAGCAATTTTTAATTGACTAAAATTTAAAGCAAGCCATTGCAGAAAATAAAGAAAGCCAGGACTCTAACCAAATAAAAGCAGGTATGCTTTACTTATAATACCTTGACTTTATTGTCATCTGCCCCCGTAGCCAAAAGCTGGGAATCTGGTGAATATGCTAGGCAATTCACATCAAAGTAATGCCCTTGCTGCTTCAATATGTAACTCTCAGATTTCCACTCCCAAACAAGCAACTGCCCCAGCTTTGCACACCCAAACGTCAACCAATTCCCAAGATCATTAAAAACTGCTGTAGTAATCTTCTCCCTTGATATCGACAACAAATGAATGCACACAAAATCAGGCATCTGATAAAGCCCAAAAACTCCATTTGAGAAACCAACAACCAACATATCAAGTCCCTTGTGATAATCACACGCTGTTAACTTGGCTGGCGCTTGCATAAAATAGTCCTTCTTCAACAGTTCCCATTTCAGCCTACCCAATGAAAACTCACTCTCTTCATCCAAAATTCCATCTTTACCATCAAAATCCTTCCTTTTCTTCACCGCAAGATTGCCTTCACCTCCCCCATCCTCCATCTGTCTTTGCTCCGGGGTACCTGGAGACTCTGGCTCCGAAATGTCTCCTTCTCCTACATCAAATTTACCATCATCGCCCCTATACCCCCAGCTAAAAATTGCCCCATCACGCGATATTGTGTAAACCCTCAAAACTTTATTAGTTTTCTTATCAATCCCGAAAAAGCAACCAACAATTGCATCTCTATGGCCCAAAAACAAAAACGGTTTACTATAATTTTTCAGCCTTTTCAAGCAAAACAGCCTAACAGTCAAATCTTTCGAGCCGGCCAGTATAAAATTCGAGTCAGGGCTCCAATCCAGAGCAGTAATCTTATCATTACAATCAGCAAACGTTTTAATCAATTCAAATGGGAAAAATTCTTTTCTAAATCCTGGGGAGCGCCAAATTTGAAGGAGTTTACCGGCGGCGACGGCAATGAGCTGGCCATCAGGGCTGAACTTGGCCGTGGCAACAGGGTGTTTGAAGGTGATGCGGTGGAGGACGACGCGGCGGCGTAGGTTGATGAAGAGGCAGCGGTTGTTCTCGTCGATGGCCAGGAGGAAGACGCCGTCCGGCGAGGCGGCTAGGCGGCGGAGATTGGTGGAAGATTGGCATGGTAGAGTTAACGTTTCGGATTTATTAAGTTCGGTGATGGAGACTCGGTTACCGACCGGTGAGATTAAAAGTGAGTTATTCACAACGACGACGTTTCCACCTCTGTACGGTGCTCCGAGCAGGTTCTGAAACCTGTAATTCATAGTATTTGCTTTTTGTGTGCGTGATTGTGTTGTGTGTATGACAGAAGAGAATTGGGGGGGGGGGGGGGGGGGGGGGGGGGGGGGGGGGGGGGGGGGGGGGCGGGGGGGGGTGTTGGGTGTTTTGTGTGTAGAGAGAGAGCGCAAACCCTGAAGGCAACCGTTAAGTTGAGGGCTACTCTTAAACCCTAGAGCACAGAAGAGGTTCAAACCTTTGTCTTGTTTTTAAGGTTTCTATTTTTGGTTTTTCACTTCTATTTGTCATTTTTGTTTATCATTTTTATAAGCCATTCTTTGATCTTAAATTATTTAGAGTATTTTTTAGGCCATGATAGGTTAAAAAAGAGACTTCTTGGTTTTTAGAATATTAT